>CM062627.1:21951615-22296921 GCA_025617555.3 Puccinia polysora
GGAGAAAAAAAGGAGAAAAAAAGGAGAACAAAAGGAGAAAAAAAGGAGAAAAAAAGGAGAAAAAAAGGAGAAAAAAAGGAGAAAAAAAGGAGAAAAAAAGGAGAAAAAAAGGAGAAAAAAAGGAGAAAAAAAGGAGAAAAAAAGGAGAAAAAAAGGAGAAAAAAAGGAGAAAAAAAGGAGAAAAAACGGAGAAAAAACGGAGAAAAAACGAAGAAAAAACGGAGAAAAAAAGGAGAAAAAACGAAGAAAAAACGGAGAAAAAAAGGAGATGAAAAGAAGAGAAAAAGAAGAGAAAAAGATGGGAAAAAAACATGAAAAAAAAAACATGAAAAAAACATTAAAAAAACATGAAAAAAAGATGAAAAAAAAACATGAAAAAACATGAAAAAAAGATAAAAAAAAGATGAAAAAAGATGAAAAAAAGATGAAAAAAAGATGAAAAAAAGATGAAAAAAAAGATGAAAAAAAGATGAAAAAAAGGTGAAAAAAAGATGAAAAAAAGATGAAAAAAAGATGAAAAAAAGATGAAAAAAAGATGAAAAAAAGATGAAAAAAAGATGAAAAAAAGATGAAAAAAAGATGAAAAAAAGAAGAAAAGAAGATGAAAAAATATGAAAAAAGGATGAAAAAAGAAGAAAAAAGGAAGGAAAAAAGAACTAAAAAAGAAGGAAAAAAGAAGAAAAAAAGAAGAAAAAAAGAAGAAAAAAAGAAGAAAAAAAGAAGAAAAAAAGAAGAAAAAAAAGAAGAAAAAAAGAAGAAAAAAAGAAGAAAAAAAGAAGAAAAAAAGAAGAAGAAAAGAAGAAAAAAAAGAAGAAAAAAAGAAGAAAAAAAGAAGAAAAAAAGAAGAAGAAAAGAAGAAGAAAAGAAGAAAAAAAGAAGAAAAAAAAGAAGAAAAAAAAGAAGAAAAAAAGAAAAAAAAAGAAGAAAAAAAGAAGAAAAAAAAAAGAAAAAAAGAAGAAAAAAAGAAGAAAAAATGAAGAAAAAAAGAAGAAAAAATGAAGAAAAAATGAAGAAAAAATCAAGAAAAAATCAAGAAAAAATGAAGAAAAAAATATGAAAAAAATATGACAAAAATATGAAAAAAAGAAGAAAAAAAGAAGAAGAAAAGAAGAAGAAAAGAAGAAGAAAAGAAGAAAAAAAGAAGAAAAAAAGAAGAAAAAAAGAAGAAGAAAAGAAGAAAAAAAGAAGAAAAAAAAGAAGAAAAAAAAGAAGAAAAAAGAAGAAAAAAAGAAGAAAAAAAGAAGAAAAAAAGAAGAAAAAAAGTAGAACAAAAGAAGAAAAAAAGAAGAAAAAAAGAAGAAAAAAAGAAGAAAAAAAGAAGAAAAAAAGAAGAAAAAAAGAAGAAAAAAAGAAGAAAAAATCAAGAAAAAATGAAGAAAAAATGAAGAAAAAAATATGAAAAAAATATGACAAAAATATGAAAAAATATGAAAAAAATATGAAAAAAATATGAAAAAAATATGAAAAAAATAAGAAAAAAATAAGAAAAAATAAGAAAAAAATAAGAAAAAAATAAAAAAAAAAATAAGAAAAAAATAAGAAAAAAAAGAATCCCTTGGAGCTTTTTTTTTGGATCTCCTGTTATCCTGAGAGGATCCCATCCTTTAGAATGCTCTATCTCTCCTCTGTTGATGATTTGGTCCCTTCTGAGGGGAATACATGCACAAATATTTTTAATATCATTCCAACTCCATCATCAAAAGAAATAGGATAAAATTTTAATCATGATAGTAAACACAATCGTTCACATATGATGAATAGCATGTAATCTATTAAAGATTCAGTTCATGTGAAACACAGCACAGGAATTCCACAGAGTTATATTTTCAGCCCTGTAACTCAAGCAGAAGAAAGGGATGATAGCTCTGATGAAGAAAGAAAAAGAAAGAGAATAATTATGACAATCTATTTCTTAAGGATGAGATGCATAGAGAGTATATGAAAAAGAATGTCCTTGAGCTTAAAGCAGAAACATGGAAATTTGCTTCCAAGTGGAAGCTGAATTCAAAAGGACCAAATGGCAAGAAGAAATATTTGACTCACAAAAATTTCAAAGGACCATTCACATAAAGAGCAAAAAGATGGAAATTTTCAAAAAAGAGGAAAGTTAACCATAATGATAACATAAAAAAGCAGAAGAAACAGGAATAATACTTTTGCAATTAACTACTAAATTTACTTTCCAAAGCACTTGATTGTAGCACTTTATCATGTACATATTCAAATCATCATGTAGCCTTGAGCTTGGATGAAATTTGCATCATGTCTGAATAGAAAATTAGAAATTTTGACTTGATTGCAAAGATGGAACCTCATCAGTATTTGAAGGATCCATCTGCCCATCATCAATCTGTTTTTTCATCATTTCTGAATTCATCATCAATTTCAAATCATTATCATTATCATTATCAATATCATCCATACCCTTCAATTGCCTTATCAAAAATTAATACTTAGTTCTCTACGCTCTGATTCTCTCATTGCAATATTATCTTGGTCTTTAAAATTTTTGGATCAATCAATCATCAATATTTACAGACTTGATAGTCATCATCAAGGATGAGATGACCCATTCAATTCAACCAATCCATGGATTTTTTTAAATCTAAACCACCTCCACCATTAGAAACTACCACTAATACATTAACAGTAGAACGTGATGATCCAAAATTAGGGTTGGAGAGTGGATTACTCTCTCTCTTTTCCAATTTTACTCACATTTGAACTCATCATCAACCTGTTTTTTCTTCTTGTATCAACCTGATATCATCATTATACACTTGAACCTTGCCTATTTTGTTACTTTTTTTTTATGGTGTTTAGTATACTTTCAATGAGTTTATTTTTAATCCAAAAAAAAAATTAACACAAAATTCTTATAGGTATATATATTTATTTATGTGTCTGAATTAGCACGTCCATGATCTGTTAATCTACCTGCGATTTTTCCAGAATTGTAGGGAAGAAACACTATTTATGATGGTTTCAGAACCTACTTGGAAAGCCATGGATTCACTCAAAGGTTTTTTGCAGTCACCAACACCCTTAGAGTCCCTTGCAAGAATCAATTACAAGCTATCTCACACATCTCTCTGAGATCATAATTGAACCCAAGATCTAATTCAAATCCATTGTTGATCATAAAAAAAATAAAAAATAAAAAATAAAATAAAAATAAATAAAATGAAATAAATAAATAAATAAAAATAAAAATAAAAATAAAAATAAAAATAAAAATAAAAATAAAAATAAAAATAAAAATAAAAATAAAAATAAAAATAAAAATAAAAATAAAAATAAAAATAAAAATAAAAATAAAAATAAAAATAAAAATAAAAATAAAAATAAAAATAAAAATAAAAATAAAAATAAAAATAAAAATAAAAATAAAAATAAAAATAAAAATAAAAATAAAAATAAAAATAAAAATAAAAATAAAAATAAAAATAAAAATAAAAATAAAAATAAAAATAAAAATAAAAATAAAAATAAAATAAAAATAAAAATAAAAATAAAAATAAAAATAAAAATAAAAATAAAAATAACAAAATAACAAAATAACAAAATAAAACTAAAAGTAAAAGTAAAAGTAAAATTAAAATAAAAAAGAATAAAAGAATAAAAGAATAGAAAAATAAAAAAATAAAAAAATAAAAAAATAAAAAAATAAAAAAATAAAAAAATAAAAAAATAAAAAAATAAAAAAATAAAAAAATAAAAAAATAAAAAAATAAAAAAATAAAAAAATAAAAAAATAAAAAAATAAAAAAATAAAAAAATAAAAAAATAAAAAAATAAAAAAATAAAAAAATAAAAAAATAAAAAAATAAAAAAATAAAAAAATAAAAAAATAAAAAAATAAAAAAATAAAAAAATAAAAAAATAAAAAAATAAAAAAATAAAAAAAATAAAAAAATAAAAAAATAAAAAAATAAAAAAATAAAAAAATAAAAAAATAAAAAAATTAAAAAATTAAAAAATTAAAAAATTAAAAAATTAAAAAATTAAAAAATTAAAAAATTAAAAAATTAAAAAATAAAAAAATTAAAAAATTAAAAAATTAAAAAATTAAAAAATTAAAAAATTAAAAAATTAAAAAATTAAAAAATTAAAAAATTAAAAAATTAAAAAATTAAAAAATTAAAAAATTAAAAAATTAAAAAATAAAAAAATAAAAAAATAATAAAATAATAAAATAAAAAAATAAAAAAATAAAAAAATAAAAAAATAAAAAAATAAAAAAATAAAAAAATAAAAAAATAAAAATAAAATAAAATAAAAAAATAAAAATAAAAATAAAAATAAAAATAAAAATAAAATACAAAATAAAATACAAAATAAAATACAAAATAAAATAAAATAAAAAAAAAAGAAAATAAAAAAAAAAGAAACCAAGAGAGAGAGAGATAGAGAGATAGCTCAATTGGGAGGGTAGGAGATTAACAAAGATTCTAATCCCCAAGATGTATTTTATGACATACAGAAGTGGGGAAGATGTTTGAATAAAATTTACATATGGTTTATAAAGCCTTTTGGGTTCCTGGCCAAGTTTGACTTGGTGTGTACCAAGCAGGAGTTGGTTAGGTGCCCAGGGGGCTTTATTGGGTAGGGTTTGGGGGGGTTCAAAATTTTTTCCAAGGCAAATTTTCCTTGGCCAAGATCAAAGTCGTTGCACCCCCAGCCTCAATCAATCTGTGCCCTTGCTCTCAATATGATTCTCTATCTTTCAACCATTTAATTTTTTTTTAATATCATTTCTTCCATTCCTTTTGTTGATGGTTTGTTTTTTACATTGAAGATGCATGAATATCCCCGTTTGACCATTCCAGCATACCTCAAACTATCCGCAATTTCCTCATGGATTTTGATTTCACCTGGAAGCAAGTAAAAAAGATCCCAACATCATGGAACCAACCTGATCTTCTTGAGCAGCAGAAAAATTTTGTTAATTTCTGTGGATTTGACTTGGATTTAAATTTGGTTTTTGTTGATGAAGCAGGATTTGACTTAAATTCAAGTAGTGCCAAAGGGTATTCTTCCTCATTTTTTTTGTTTTTTTTTCTTATTTTTACAATTTTTCTATTTTTCATTGGATCCAATTCTTTTTTTTCTCTAGCATTTCAAAGGAATTTCTTATTTTTTAAGCCTAATGACCAAGGTGAAAAATATCATGTTGATTGGGGTGCTTTCTCAAAATGGTTATGATTATAATGAGCTTATCAACACAGATGGGACCAAGTCCAAAGCAGTAGGAATCAATTATTTCTGCTTATTTCTCTTTTTTGGCATCTTGATTTCCTGAATACTCAATCATCATTGTGGGAAATTGTCCCATTTTTCTGAGGAGTTGATTTGATGATCTGCAAGCTAATTTCAGCAAGCCAAAATCAATCACAATCAAATTCCTTCCACCTCATTTTCCCTTCCTCAAACCTATTGGTTACTCATTCAATTCCATCAAATCTTACATCCAAGGCAAGATACCCAAAAATAAAACTTAATTTAATCAGCAGATTAATTTTGGAATCAATGATGCAATAACTCTGGAAAAAATTCAAAAAAAAAACGTTTATCTCATGTGAGAAAATTTTACAGAAGTTGCCTTGAGATGCAGCCTATTAAAGGTCTTCTCTTGGCAAACCCTAAACATTTAATTTAGAAATATTTTTCAATATTATATGTCTGTAAATATCAAATGATTGAAAGTTTTTCAGGCCTTACCCATTTTTGAGGTCCTATGGCTTGTATTCATGTATTGAACTTGTTGTATATGCACCTCTTGCATCCACTTCAGTCCAATTTTTTTTTTTGGTCTGCTTTTTTTTCAGTTGCTTTTTTTCAGTCAACTTTTTTCTTGGTCATTTTGTTTTCTCTGTATGCTTTTTTTTTCTATATAAAAATTGACACACAAACTGATGTATGTATATAGATTGTAAGGTTTCATACTTTTCAAAATCCTTTTATTTATACATTAGGTTTTTTTGATTTATGTACATACCTACGTTTTGTGTTTATTTCTTTTTAATACTTTTCTGCTACCTCTTTATATTTACATATTTGTTTTGATTTTTTTTTCTGTACATATGTAAGCTTTGTGTTTATTTATTTTGAATAATTTTTAACTACCTTCTTTTATTTATATATTTGTTTTCTTTTTTACTTTTACTATCACACATATACCTGGCCAAAGAATTTAAAGAGTAAAACAAACGCAACAAGGACTGTAACAAAGGGAATTGAAAACACATGTAATGGAAACTAATTTGCCACTTGGTTCAAGATTTTTATTTTGAAAATTAAACATTTAAACACATGTAACAAGGAAAATACATGTAACCAAGGACCATACATGTAAAAAGTACTGTAACAGAGGCCATTGACAACCCATTTAATGAACACTAATTTCTCATTTGCTTGGAATTTTTTTTTTTGAAAATTGAAAATTTATATAAAACCCCTTCCATCCAGATTTGATTTGATATACTTCCCCCTCAACCCATAAATTAGAACACTTCAGTTTTTCTTCCACTAATAATTTTCATAAGTCTTTTACTAAATGTAAAAAAATGATTCACTTCCAAACTTCATCACATAGAAGAAGGTCCTCCTCCTCTTACTTAGTGGTTCCAAATTTGCTACACCAATCACATTCCAATTCCCTTCTTTATGATACACAGCAAAATCATAGGTTACAAGTTGCTCCTCAGTTTTTTTCACATCAATCCATCAATCTTGCTGATCCATCTTCACAAAAAATGGATCAGAGAGTTTTTAAACTACCAAAAGGAGATCAAATAGTTTCAATATTGCTTGTAGGTATTATTTTTCCTTTTTTTATGTTATTATGAAAATAAAGGGTTTCTGATGTATTTTAATTACACACAGGTAATTGTCTTTGTCAGTTGAACCATAGAGATTTCACAATTGGGAACTCAGATGGCTCCTTGAGTAGGAGTAGTGAACTGAGAAAATTGTATGACCCTCTGTACTATGTCTTTTTTCATGCTTAGGGTTAATTTGGTTGGTTTCCAGAATCAAAAGAACAGCCAGGAAAGAATAGGTTCCCTGCCATGAATTATTATTCAAATTTTCCATCATTTTTTAATCCTGATTATTCAATTTTTCACTTGGGTATTTGTCTTTCCCAACAATATTTGTTTGACCAATATATAAAAATTTAGAGATAAAGCCTATCCTATATTTTTCATCAAGAAAATAATCCAATTTTTGGGCAGTTCTATGGTGTTTTGGATGCCATAAACAGTGGTTTTGAGATGTTTCAGGGAACAGGTTTTGTTTTTTCTGTTTTTTATACAATTTTCAGAGAGGCTGCATTGGTCAAGGGTCTACTTAAGGAAAATCATCATTTGGAAACAAAATTTGAAGAAGCTGAGAAATATCCTCAACCTTCAGAGCTAAAAAAAATTTTCTTGGAGTCCTTTGATCACTTTTGCAGCCTGCAGAACTGCATTTCCTATCTTCTTTTTCCTTCCATTTCATCTTTGATAACTTAGTTCATTCTGGAATCAAAGATCACAGTTTTCTCACAAATGAAATATCAAGATCTATATTTTCAAAACTATGGCACAGGTGTTGAAGGCACCTTTCCTTATCTTCCAAGAATTGAGGATTCAGTGGAGGAAACAAGGAAGAACAGGAAATTTATTCTTGAGGAAGAAAAAAATCCTGTTATAAATCAATCAGATTTTCCAAACATCTCTCTTCTGCATCATAGAAAGAAGAAAATATTCCATCTGATAATGAATGAATTTAATCAAGAGTTTACTTCAAGACCTCATGTATTTCAACCCACCTTAAAGAGGAAATTTTAGGGTCCTTGGTGGAGATTTTAGGAAAATTTTCCCTGTGGTTCAACAAAGGTACATTTCCCCAAATTTTTGATGCAAGTTTGGTTAATTCTTCTTTCTTGAGATATTCACAATTTTTGCACCTGATTACGGGAATTTCATGCTCAATTTTGGAGATGGCCTGAATGATAGAGGGTATTCAAGAATTTTTTTTCTTCCTGAGCACCTGGTAATTCATTGACATATTTAAGATAAAGATTTGGATACATCAATCAAGGATGATTTTGCAAACTTGCACCATTGCTACCTTGAAAATTTTTATCTAATGGACCATGTTATTTTTCAAACTATGAAGACATATTATAGCTGTGAATCTGTTCAGGATGATACTCAAAATCTATACCAAAAATGGTTTCTCAACACATTATTTCTTGCCATATTTCCTCCTCATATCCCAAAACTGAAATTTTGTGCCCCTATAATGATTATGAGGAACTTTGAATGTGAAACTGGGCTTTGCAATTTAAATTTGCTTTTTTTTCAGATTGGGAAGCAATTTGATAGTTTCCAAGATTTCAACTGGTTATTCAATAAGAAGTCTGGTCTCCATTCCCCAAATCCCCTTGCTTTCTGACCCTGATTCAAATGGCCTCCCTTTCAAGATTATTTTCAAACAGTTCCCAGTTGATTTGGCTTTCTCATTCAGAAAAAAAATATTGAGGTCATAAATTTTCAAATTTTGGTCTTTACATGCAAGATTCTGTGTTCAGCCAATATGGTCATTTATATCTAGTATTTTCAAGGATCAGATCCAGACACTCAACAAGAGTAATGGTAACAAATAGAACTGACATCCAAATTTCATTTGAACCTGATAAAATTGTGTATGTAGATTGATTTCTTAAATGCTATACATCCCAGAAACTGATGCATTTGAAATTTATATTTTTTTTTAGTTACTCCTACATCAATAAATTGAGATTAGCTTAACCATTAATTAATAAAATGAACACAATTTTTTTAGGGTGTTAGGTTTTTCACACCCCCAAACTTGGAAAACACATTGTTTGGATTTCCCCACAGTGTCCTGCAACATCCCCCACCCCCGTGGTAAACCTGGAAAAAACCTTGTTTTTGGGGGTCATCAAAAAAAAAAGGTGGGGGGATAAGGGATTTCAAATCCCAGTAGAATAAATCCTAAGAATTTCGGCCATTTTGAAGGCCTTCAAAATTGCCCCCAAAAAACTGAAAAAAAAAAAGCTCCACATCTCAAATCTTTTCACATTTTCAGTTTTTTTTGTTGATCATTTTGAAACCTCTGAAGAGAGGAAATTTTTTAAATATGGCAGGCCATTCAATTATACTTTTTTCAGAATTTTAGTACTTCACTTTCCCGCCAGAAAATGGGATTTACATAAAAAATGAGACATTATTTTCAATTCTTTTGTTTGTTATTTTTCCATGAGATTTTCCAAATTTTCAGTTTGAATTATTTCAGTGGACAATACGAAGGGCCCAAAAAAATTATCTGGGGATTTTTAGGATCAATTACTGGCCCAAAAAAAATTGATGCATCTACAACAATAATGGGAAGTTTCTGTTTTGGGGTGTATTTTGAAGCAATTTCTGATGCTATTTTGATTCCTTTTATGGACAAATTGAGTTCACGGTTTTGAAATTAACTTTTAATGAAACATAAAATATCCTTTTTTCATATTTTTTGGACCTTGCTTTGGCCCTCAAATGTCTAACCTCAAAATATCATGTTTAACCCCCTTTTTGGGGTAGGTCCGCATTTTTGGGCTCTTCTATATGAATAATCTGATATTCAATATGATTTTGAATGATTTCATGCCTCCTCCTCACCTCTTGGGGCGGTCCAATCCTCTCCTCACCTTCCAAAATCCAGAATCCAAGAAACAACAATTTTTGCTTGATGATTTTCATCCCAGTGGCATGTCAAACCTCCTATTGCAGTATGTTTTCTTTTCTTGGAGAGGCAAATAATTCTAAAATTTATTTCTGAAGTGTTTTCCTTTATTTTAGAATTATTCATAGCTTGCTTGGAAGGGGTCATGCAAAAATTCTCAATCATCTTTTGAATCACCTTCCTAATCAACCAACATACAACGTTTTCAGAATGAACTCTTTGAAGAATTCCTTAAATTGTACCCAGGAGAACAAAATTTCTACCTTGTAGAAATGATGAAACTGTTAAAAGGGAAGTATAAACTGACTCCCATTCAAGAACCCCTATCAAATTAAGAAAGCAAAATTTGAGGAAGACCCAAAGGAGCCCCCAATAAAATCAAAATATTTTCTCAGCTTTCATCTAAGAGGGATCCATCTGGGTTTGAATATGTTGAAGTACCTGAGAGAAGGGGAAGACCAAGGAAGCACCAAGTGTTTAATTCAATGTTAATTTCTTTCTTTTTGTAGTTTTTTTATTACTTTCTGGTGAATCTATTTTAACAGCGTATGTTCGGAAATTTGTTTTCTTTAATTTCAGACTCTGAGGAAAATGAAAGGAAAGGAAGACCATGAAAAGGCCAATGGAAAAAAGAAAGAGGAATCAGAGGAAGATGTTTTTTTAATTAGGCTAAAATTGCATTGTGAACAGGATGAGTTTATAAAAGAAGGGTAATTGGGTGAAGAATAACTCAAAGATCTTGAACAATTGGATATAATAAAGACAGTTAGTTATTTTATTTTTGGTTGGGGGGATTGGGATTGTTTTTCTAGTTTCCATTGATTTTCATATTTTTATTTTTCACTCAGAGATCAGGAACCATCATCAATAAGAGGGTTGTTTCACAGAATTTGAGTCCTGGGACTTGGAAGATTATTAGGAGAAGGAAAAAAGACAAGATGAAGATGAAGCTGCTTATAGGCCTCCAGGGAATTCAATCTTTGCTCCCACAGCCACAGCCTCTGAAAAAGAAAAGGTGAATAAATTTCTGAATTAATCTTGCTTTATGGTTCACTTATTAACTCCTTGTTTTTTTGGGATGAAGGTCACAACATTTCCTTATTCATCTTTGGATAGTTTTGAAGTGGTGGCTATTGATAAAGTCAGTATGAATTTTTTTTTTCTGTTTCATCTCAAATAATACTGATCTTTTTTTCCTTAGTATCAAAACAAAAATTCCATTTTCCCAAAGACAGCCATACCACAAATTTCACATGTTCAAGATGTGATGGGTGATGAGAACTGTGTGTTGAGATCAGTAGCATTTAGTTTGGGCCGTAAATCTGAAGATTGGAGCTCAATAAGTCAGGAAGGGATCAAGGAAATGGAATCCAACTCTATCTTCAGGGTGAAAACTTCATGGATCAAGTCTGGGATGAAAATTTTGACAAAGAAAGAAAACATCTCAACCACACTTCTGGACCTGCCTCTCAAATTTACTGGATGAAATTCCCTTGCCATGGTTTCCTGCTTTCAGATACATACAAAAGGCCAGTGGTACCTTTATCTAAGTTGATGCCATTGACTTATTTGCCACTCAATTCACCTCCAACTTCCAATTCTCAAACATCTCCCATATTTTGAATTATTTTGGAATATTTTCAGCACATAGTTTCTTTCCAATATAATTCTGAACTGTTTCCAGCTCCCCAATCAGATCCCCTTTGGAAGGCTTTTGCTAGCAAGAAATCACAAAAATGGGAAGATTTGATTCATAATAACTTGGAACTTGGTTTGAATATTTTTTTTCCTCATTTTACCAATAATAAAGTAGTACAAATTAATCTTCATTAAATCATTTTTCTGTTTTTTTCTCACTCAATTTTTCATAACTTTTTTTACTCATTGATTTAGAGCAAAAAACAATTGAATTAGAGCAAAAAACACCACTTTTGTGTTTTCATTATGAATTCTTTGGGAAACAATAAGCTATAAAAAATCCCCAGATGATTTTTTTGGGCCCGTCAAATTTCCCACTAAAATACTTCAAACTGAAAATTTGGAAACTCTCACGGAAAAATAAAAAACAAAAGAATTGAAAATAATGTCTCATTTTGTATGTAAATCCCATTTTCTGGCGGGAAAGTGAAGTACTAAAATTCTGAGAAAATTAGAAGTGAATGGCCTGCCATATTTAAAAAATTTCTTCTCTTCAGAGTTTTCCAAATGATCAACAAAAAAACTGATAATTTGAGTAGATTTTAGATGTGGAGCTTTTTTTTCAGTTTTTTGGGGGCAATTTTGAAGGCCTTCAAAATGGTCAAAATTCTTAGGATTTATTCTACAGGGTTTTGAGACTCCCCCCTATTTTAATTTTTTTTTAAAAAACCCCCAGAAACCGTGTTTTTTCCAGGTTCACCCCGTGGGTGGGGGAAGTTGCAGGAAATTGTGGGGATGTCCAAACCGCATGTTTTCCAGGTTTGTGGGCATGAAAAACCTAACGCCCTATTTTCATTTTTCACATTTTTCCAATCAAACCACATTTCAGTGCCTATTCAAATTATTAAATTGAAATCAGTCCCCAAATTTGTGGGAAATAGTCTAGTATATATATGTTTTTTTATATTTTTTAATAGTATATGCCCCAAATTTGTGGAGGGATGGCATTTGCCCAGTACAATATGGGCTTTGCCTGGTGCAATATTGAATTTGACTGGTGTCAATGCAAGAGGTACACAAAAACTTTGGTTAATGAATAAAAACACAAGGACCTTGATGCTGGGTGAGTTTTGGGAAGTTCTTCAATCTTTTTATAGAATTAGATATCTCATAGTCTTAGTATATATACGTTTTTTTATATTTTTTATATCTCATTTGTTCTAAAACAAAATAAATAGATAGATAGATAAATTACTTCAGCTTATTAAAGTATGCTTAAAAATTTACAGTAAAAAGTACAAAGAACTTTTTTGGGGGGTAATTTTTGAGTTGGAATAAGCAAAAAAAATGAAATTTGAGAATGGTTCAGGACTGTAAAGTACCCAAATACTGCGTATGGGGGAGTAAACATGCCAAATAGGATGGCCTAGCGGTGGGTTAACCCTTTTCCCCATCTTTACAGGTTATGATCCCAGTGTTACCTATGCACCCCAGTTCAAGTCACACTTCCAACACTTCCATACTGCCATTCACTTGTGGACACTTGTGGGAAACTCCTCCTACACCCCTGGAAACTCCTCCTGGTGGCTTTTCTGGAGAACTACTCCCTACACCCCTGGGAAACTCCTCCCTGTGGCTTTGATTGTCCTTGCCTTAGTGGCAGAATAACCTCCCAAAATCCCCAAAGTTACCTCTGTTCCAAGTTGTGAAATGTGTGTGAAAGTTGAAAGTGAACATTGTCTGTTGGGGAGTAACATCTAGAAAAGACATTTCATGAGTACTCTTGATTTGCAGTCCAATCCACCTCCATTCTTGTTGAATTGGCCTGTGGGGGGGTGTAAAGTACCCATATACTGTGTACAGGGGAGTACGCATGCCAACTAGGATGGCCTAGTGGTATGTTAACCATTTACTTTGTCATTACAAGGACAACCAGCTTTGATTGGTACCCAAAACAACTTTGAAAGGTGCCAACTGGAACTTTGAAAGGGTTCCAAGATAGCTTGGCTAGGCACCAATCTGGTGTTTTTTATGGCGCACCACATGTGCACTTCAATTTACAAAAAAAAAAAAAAAAAAAAAAAAAAAAAAAAAAAAAAAAAAAAAAAAAAAAAAAAAAAAAAAAAAAAAAAACAACAAACAAACAAAAACAAAAACAAAGACAAAAACAAAAACAAAAACAAAAACAAAAACAAAAACAAAAACAAAAACAAAAACAAAAACAAAAACAAAAACAAAAACAAAAACAAAAACAAAAACAAAAACAAAAACAAAAACAAAAACAAAAACAAAAACAAAAACAAAAACAAAAACAAAAACAAAAACAAAAACAAAAACAAAAACAAAAACAAAAACAAAAACAAAAACAAAAACAAAAACAAAAACAAAAACAAAAACAAAAACAAAAACAAAAACAAAAACAAAAACAAAAACAAATAAATAAATACAAAAAGCCAAAACAATCTGTTCAGGTACCCAGCCAGGCTTTATAAACCATATACAAAATAGATTTGTGTGTGTGCGTTCTTTCCCTAGGGTTGGTGGTATTAGAAGGATGACTGGAAAAACCAGGACCGGGACTAAATTTGATTCAGAAGTATAGAAGGATCAGACACAAAACAAGGAGATTAGAAATAAGGGAAATTTTAAATCAACAGGAGAAGAATGCTTCTTTCAGGCAGATTGAGTAAAAGATGAGAGGTTGAACCTGAGATTTGAAGGACTGAGTAAATGTACAAAAGTTCAAGTTGTGAGAGCATAAATGAAGACAGGCATGTAAGAGACAATTTTCACTTCATGAGAGGTGCAATCAGGAAGCTGCCAGTGTTATATATTTTGATTTCCAAGAGGTTTTATTGGATGAGCTGTTGAAGATTGTTGGTGAGGTAACTGCCAATGAGATAATAATTGATTGTTACATATGTAGATTTGAGCTGGCTTTGGTAATTTGGAAGATGATATTGAGGTGAGGCTTGAGGAGACAAGTGGTGAATGGAGAAGTTGATAGGATGATACATTCCAACCAGTGGTTCCAGAGTAACCTAGTCTGGACAGAAGCTCATTCCTTTTTGAGTGAGAAGAGGTTTGCACTCTGTATTGAGAAGGAGTTTCTTCACTCCAAGGGTAATGGAGCCAGGATTATTGAACTGCAGCACAACAGGAAGGATAAAGAGCCAGTAAGAAAAAGGGATATGTATGTAAAAATAAATGAAGAGAAAATGGAGCCTAAATAGAACAGATGATACAACAAAAGAATCCCTGGTTTCATATTTAACATGTGGTGAGAGCATTTTGGTGTTCCAATGATTTCTCAACTCCCCCCCCCCTTCCCCCCCAGCATGCCAAAAAGGGGGGGCTGCATTAGGATTCAGGACAGAGTGAGAAGGGGGGTTGATTCAAGCCTAGGTATTTTCAAGTTGGGAAGAATTTTTGAGGGAGTAGGGGGCAGGGGGCGGTGGGGTTGGATTCAAGCCTAGGAAGTTAGAAACAAGCATTGAAGGGAGGGGGGGGTGCACCACCAGATACTTCCACCAATCTCTATCATTGGAAGAAGATGATAAAATTTTAGATTTCAGATTCCTGAGATTTATTTGTCTATCTCATGTCATTCACTCACTCACTCACTCACTCACTCACTCACTCATCTATCCCCCATTCTAAAACTGCCTGTACATATGTACAGTGGGTAGACAAAAATAGTGGGACTTTTTGTCAAAGCAACCACACATGGGTACTTCAACCAATTTAGAGGAATCCTGGGCTGTCTTAATTTTGCTGTTCACCAACCCATCTTTGGGCTACCACTCCATCCAACCCATTTCCATATTGCCACAAACTCAGTTCTTTGATTTTGATGTCAGACTTCTCAAGTTATCTAAAATCCAAACATTGTAAGTATTTTCTTTAAAATCTTCTTGTTGATCTTTGACCCTTATTCATGGGTTCTCCTTTTGATATATAGTCTTATTTGTGTACTTGGTTTTTTCAGAAGATGAAGACTTTCAAACCATTGGAAGAAGTTAAAATTGTCATGGTCCAAATCCATGTTAGAGCGATTTCAATCAGCCCAACTCAAATTTAACCTTGGACCAATAAAACCTCAAGCATCTCAATGCACCTCAAATCTGAAATAGAGCAGAAGAACTGAACTATATGACCATTAGATGACCACAGACCTTGAATAAGCATTTCTAACTGGTTTCCTTGACTTCCAACCTACCTATCTCAAAGTTATCATCACCATCTTACCAAGGCACCAAAAAATCAATGTTGATCAAAATTGGTTTTAATTATTTTTACAAACTCTTTATGCTAATGTTTCTTTCATGAAATTATTCCTTTTCATCCTCACTCACACCCTTATCAAGATGAAAAAATATTGATGGCACAGAATTTTTTTATTTTTTCCCCCTCCAGCACGTTTTTCAAGTGTTTTGTGTTTTTTCAGTTTTTTTTTAAAAAAAATTATAATTTGATATTTTCCAAATTTGAATTTTTTTATTATTAAATTCCAAATGCTAAAATATCTAATCCCATGAATAAATGTAACTACATGCCTTTTTTTGAGTGATAGATTTAGCTTGAAACAAATGCTTGAAAATAAACTGGCTATTCTTGGTCAATCAGTCCCATTAATTTTGTCTACCCACTGTACAGTGGGTAGACAAAATTTGTGGGAGTGACCCCCAAATTTTTGCCCCCCTTTTTTTTCAAGCTCTTTTTTTTTCTGAAATAGATATACACAAAAAAAATGTATTTCATTTATTTAGAATCCTGTTTTTATTTTAAAATGAGTTTTAATTTTTTTTCAAATAATAATAATAATAATAATAATAATAATAATAATAATAATAATAATAATAATAATAATAATAATAATAATAATAATAATAATAATAATAATAATAATAATAATAATAATAATAATAATAATAATAATAATAATAATAATAATAATAATAATAATAATAATAATAATAATAATAATAATAATAATAATAATAATAATAATAATAATAATAATAATAATAATAATAATAATAATAATAATAATAATAATAATAATAATAATAATAATAATAATAATAATAATAATAATAATAATAATAATAATAATAATAATAATAATAATAATAATAATAATAATAATAATAATAATAATAATAATAATAATAATAATAATAATAATAATAATAATAATAATAATAATAATAATAATAATAATAATAATAATAATAATAATAATAATAATAATAATAATAATAATAATAATAATAATAATAATAATAATAATAATAATAATAATAATAATAATAATAATAATAATAATAATAATAATAATAATAATAATAATAATAATAATAATAATAATAATAATAATAATAATAATAATAATAATAATAATAATAATAATAATAATAATAATAATAATAATAATAATAATAATGATAATAATGCAAAAATTCAACATGAAAAAGGTTTACAACTTGGGTTTTATTTGACAATGGATAAAAAATAATATATCAAAAAATAATGTACCATCAAAAAATTATGGGATTTTCACAAGAGAGAAAAAGATGGTAAGGAATAAGAAAGATAAAAAAACATTGATTCTAGAATGGAGTAGAACCACCACCAGCCTTGATGACAGCCTCCATGCAAACAGGCATGAAATTGATGATATTCTTGAGTTTTTGAGATGGAAAGTCATCCCAGGTGCTTTGGAGGGCTCTTTCCATTTCTGGGATGGTCTTTGGTTGATAAATATTTTGAATATCACCCTTAAAAATTTTCCTGAAGTTCTTGATTGGATTGAGGTTGGGTGATTGAGCGTCCCAAACAACTTTTTTTCATCCCTTTGGATTTTTATCACTCTTTGCTTATTTTAGCCTTTTGTAAGCCACTAGACAATGAGGGTTGTCCAAATGTCTGTACAACTCATACGTCTTGTTGGTACAGAGGTTAGAAACTGAGCTAATCTTCCATTATCTGACACCAAGGCCACTGGTTCAACCCACCATAGAGATAAAAATTAATAATGATCAGGAGTTTTAGAATTCTAAAATAAATTTTGATAATATTTTATAAGTATGTTTTTATGAGTATTGATTATAGAATCAAAACCTTGATAATATATATTATCAAAACCTTGATAATATATATTATCAAGACGGGTATCCAATATAATTTAAATTAAGTTATTAAGACTCAGATGCTTCCCAACTCTTGATATATAACTTCCCAATATGTTCCATTTCTTTTTGGGAAAAGTTATAGTAATTACTTTAAGCTATACTCTCTACTCTGTATATACAAATTGCATAATTTTAATCTTATCCCTCTTTGGGATGTAATTATACTTTAATATACTTCAATGAGCCTTGCAAGCGTCCACAAAGAGGTCCCTGAGCTCAGTTGTAAGTAATAAAACTTCCAATATAATTTCCAAGAGTATACATGGTTCATATGTATAACATATGCCAAGGTACTAGGAATTAAGAGGTAAGTACATGCCAAGGCTATCAAGTTACATGTAAAGGGAGGTATGTAATCATTCTGTGTTGTTCTGGTAATTCTACCCCGTACATTGGAATGATTTTTGAGTCCTGGGATCAATTAGTTACCCCTTTTGTATGTAAATTGAAACCTTACATTGAAAATCCCCCCTAATGAGTACTAGTACCCCATTCCTCATTGGCTATGATGTAATAAGGTCCTGAGCCCTTGAAAAAAAAGCCAGGGAGAGCCTAGCACTTCCCTGGTGATTCCTTGAGTCCCCTGAGGGCTCCTTTTACATTCAAAGAGGAGTTTCTTTACCCCATAGCCCCTCCATCAGTTATATATTATTATTATTTGTAAGAGAATACGGCAAGAGTTAACAAGCCCATTAAACTTAGTCTCAAGAGGAGATTGACTGGGTGTAAAAAATTTAGTCTTATAATCAATTAATAAACTTATTAGAAACTCCAATTTTGAGTGGAAGGTCTAAATTGGAGTAGCAACCCTGGTGTTCTGCTACTATAAACGGTGTGAGCTTATTTATAAGTGAAGCTCCTTTGAGCTTCATTTATTTGGAGCCAGGCCCCTTTCCTTTTGTAAAGGTTTAAGGTGTTCCTTTTTTACTCACAATACCTTTTTATTGTTTGAGTTTTGATGCTTTTTTCTACTGTTTTTTTATTTAAGTCATTAACAGTTAAAATTATTGGTTTTTGTCTTATCTCTGCAGGTATAACCATGGCCAAGTATAGCAGTAGAGGCTAAATCCCTGACAATTGGGGGCCTCATCAAATTTCAGAGCCTTGAAAATAGTTTTTTCTACTTTATTTACGGATTTCTGTTCATTTTTATCCTTTTTTTTTTGGTTAATGATTTCTTTTTCATAAACAAATATAGAAAAAACAATTCATATTTTTTTGACATTATTTTTTGCAAGATTGAGTTTTTGCCATTGGCACAGATATAAATTTTTTTGGGAGATTCAATTCAAAATACTTTATAATATATTTTATAGAATAAAACTTTTTTGAAATGGTATTGTCTTTAATTTTTAGAGATGGATAAAATAGCACAAAATCATATTTTTTTGTTCAAGAATTCTTTTTAACTCCTATATTTTGTTTGTGCTAAGGAAAATATAATTTTTCTACCACCTTAGGTTGAAATTATAGAAATGAAGACCATGCTTGTTTTTATTCAGATTAAAGTTTTGTCTTTACCATAAAACTGTTTTAATTTTTTTTAAAAAAAAAAATCAAATTTTCTTTTTGCAATAGATTTTTTTTTCCAGAATGGAAAAGGCGCAGGCAAGTACCACCAACAGGCTGACCTTGTATTTTAGCAAATTCACACATACATTGTGGTAGAGACTTTTGGTGTCAGCCTCCTGGATGCCAAGAACCTTGCTATCCTTTAGCTACCAGAGGTGATAGAATAAATAATAAATATATTATTTAATAAATGCAGCAAAAATCTGTAAAATATTTGGATAAAGCTTATTGCAAGGTTAATTGGTTTGGTTATGGTTTATTTTTAAAAATCAATATAGATAAATTGATTATTTAATATTTTTATAGAGGGGCCACAATTATATTGGGGATCTTTAACACCTCTCTTCAGGGAATTCAGTATGAAAACATGTAGGCCTGGTTACTTTGGGCCCTTTAGTTTAAAGGATATTTTGCCCAAAGATAATATGTATATAAAATACACGGTGGAGTGGCAGGGCTTTGTGACCAAGCTGCTACAACAGAGAAAGGATAATAAGACTCACTGGTATATTATTAAATCCTTAGGGTATCTGTTTGGGACATGCACTGATGGGTTAAACCTGAATACTGGGGTTATAAGGTTGTTCAACAGTTTAAATTGAAAAAAGAGGGTTGAGGACGGATACTATTAATCAGACTAAATCCATAAATCACTTACTTACCTCTTATAAGTATTTGATTACCTTTGCACAGTGTCTGGGTATAAATATAACTGGGTCTCTGGGTATCAATATCCTCTAAAGAGCTCTTTGTTTATAGTTTTTGGAGTCCCAATATTGTCCTTCTGAGTGGTACAGGGGCTCAAAGGGATGAACACTAAGGCTTGCAGAGTAACCAATGGTAGCCTGTCACGTTTTCTTGGTGCTGTAACACGGGTAGCATCTAATTCCAGAGGTTATGGGAATAATTCTACTTTATAATTGGTGTTTGGACGTGTGAATAAAACTAATCTGTCCTTTTTAAATATTACTTAATTAATTATCCTTAGTAAATTTTCCCATTAATTTAATAATTATTTTAATAGAAATTCCTATGGATATTCTGATGTCAGGTGATTTCTCATTATGTATTAAATAATTGAAGTAAAGTCATGATATTTATTTTACTCCTTATTTTTGAAATTCAGTTGATTTACTAAAATAATTACTTTAAAATTTAAGTCATGGATATTCATGTAATATTTTTACATCATAAGTTTTCTTAGTATGTCACAAAAATATTTATGTCAAGAATTCTCATAATAGTATATTAAAGTATTTTAATATATTTTTAGAAGTAGTCATTATCTTATTTTCAACATTTTTGGTACTTTGGATTATATTTAATAAAAAATACATATAAAGGTTATTCAAGTATTTTTATATAATTTTATGTACTTTTAGACTATCTACTATCCACAGGAACATTTATTACATATGTAAAATATTCCTGTGTAGGTTGTAGCATGTTTACACGGTACCTAGGTTTCTCAGGCCACCTGTAACTTTTTCAACCCGTAGTCCTGCAGCTGCGTACTTGCCAGAGGCCCGGGGCTGCATACACAACCTTGAGGGAGTGACAGGGCTGTATCTCAGCTGCGCGCGGGTGCATTGGCTGCTGCGGCTGCGTGCGGGAATTGTGACAGAACACACTTGTGTCCGTAACTCCTAAAATATACACAACACCTCAATTCTGACTGAATTTTAGGTGTGAAACCTATACATGACAATAAATGTGAAATATTTAGTTGGCCAAAAATTTACATAGTGGTGCCGTGGTACTTTGGTATTTATTTCCTTAATTATTTAAAACTATAAGGAGTTGGATTTCAAGGGTGGGGTCAGTGAGTGACCCTACCTAATTTTGGGTGGAAAATCAATTTCTGTAATAATATTTTTGGTTTTCCTACTCATTCTTAGTTTAATTGTATTTTTATTATTTTTATTTTATTTCTTTTACTTTTGCAGCTTGCTCTGCAATAGTAGCAAGCTGAAATTCCCCCACTCCAAGATATGGCCATATCTGAAAAAAATCTGGAGCATTTTGGGAAAAAATTAACTTCATGTGTTTTTCAGTTCCTCTTGCTGGCTCTGTAGTTTCTGAGATGTATTGGTCCATAAGGTATGTTATTCTCTGGTAACCATTCATCTTTGTCTGCAGATTCTCCTTTGTATCTTACTAAATATAGTCTAACATCTTTTCCTTGTACTCTCTCTTTCTTGTCTCTCAATATCCTGCTGACTTTCCCTTTTTCTTTCACAGAGTCAGGTTCTATTGGGATTATTTCTGGAGGTAGGTTGCTAACTTCTCTTGGTTGAAAGTGTTTGACTAGGCTAACAGGAAATACTGGGTGTTTTCTTGATAATTCTTCACTCAAGATTCCTTCCACAGCATTTTTGCCATGCATCTCTTGATAACAAACAGTCCAACAAAGGCTGGTTTCAGCTTTCTGTTACCTGCTAGATTGTTGAAGTTTGTAGTGGATATCAAGATCTGATCTCCTATTTTAAATTCAGGTTCTCTATGTGATTTTTCCCATCTTTGTTTGTTGTATTCTACTGCTTCTTCTTCACACTTTTGAGCATGATTATTTTTGCCAGATCTATCATCTTCTTAAAGTCAAGAGATTTTGGATGAATAGTGGCTAAGTTATAGTTTAATTTATTCCTAGGGAGTTTTGGAATCCATCTTCTTTCTAGTATGTAAGGGGCTTCTTTGGTAGTAGAATTTTTACTGCTGTTATAAGCCATTTCTAGAGCTGGGAGTAGGCTTAACCATTAATGGCAATAGCCATCTTAGTTTTTGTATTCTAGACCAAAGCTACAGAACCTTCTTTACATATCTTCTAGGTTATGTATCATTCTTTCAGCTAATCCATCAGTTTGGGGATGGTATGCTGTAGAAAATGCTAGAGTAGTACCCAGTATATCATGTATATTCCTCCAAAACTCAGAAGTGAATTTGGGGTCTCTGTAAATGATTATAATCTTGGGTATACCAAAATTAGCTATGATCATGTTCCAAAATAGTAGAGCTACATCCATAGCACTATCTTCTTTGTGGTTAGGTAAGAATTTTGCCTTCTTAGAGTATCTGTCAACTATTACCCGGATGGAGTTATATGAATGAGTACCTCCAGGGGGGAGGCTGGTGACAAAATCCATATTGATGATTTCCCATCTGTTTTTAGGTTCAGAGATCTTCTGTAGGAGTCCAAACCTTTTGCCAGTAGTTTTATTAGATCTTTGGCAAGTCTCACAGGTAGTAACATACTTAATAGTGATTTCTTTCCAGTCTATCCACCAAGCAGTTTGTTTTACTTTCTCCAAGGTTCTTTCAGTGGATAGATGCCCTGATGAACAGTTTTCATGGCATTCCTGGAGTATGTGTTTTATATTTTCTTTGTTTCTTATTACTAATACACTGGAATGTTGGTGTCTGTAGTAAAGGAGACCATCCCAAAAGGTAAAACTTCCTGCTTTATAGGGTTTAAGTAATAAAGCAGGTAAACTATTTACCAGAGCTGCTTCTGGGGATTCACATTTTATAATGGTAAGCAGAAGCCTGATTTCAGGGGATTAGTTGTCCCTCACTAGATTGAAGAAATTAGTATCTAATTCACATAAGTGGATCCCCATGATTGGTGCATTTAATGCAAAAAGATTTATGTTCAAGATAGGAACAATGTCTTGATCCTCAGGGTCATATGCTGGATTACTAGAGTCATTAGGCAAAGCATTCCTACTGAGACTATCAGCATTCTGATGTTTAGCTCCAGCTTTATGCACTATAGTCATCTGACCTCTATACTGTTGTATAGCAATTTGCCACCTGAGCATATTTCTGCTGGGGGTTTTCATGTTCATGAGAGTTCTTACAGCATTAAAGTCTGTGATCACTTGGAAAGTGGTGCCTTCTAAGTAATATTTTAGCTTTTCTAAAGCCCATACTAGAGCCAATCATTCCAACAACTGGCTCCATATCTCTTTTCTGTATCTTTGATCTGTCTAGATGTGAATAGTACTGGTTTCTCCACTGGTTTGTCTTCTTCTATTCTTTCTTGATGTAGAGCAGCTCCTAACCCTTCCATACAGGTGTCAATTTACAGTTTAAAGGGCTTGGAGTTGTCAGCCTGCTACTTAGCACAGAGCAACCTGACAAAGCAACAACAATAATAATATTAACAAAATTAAAAGGAACAAAGATAAATGAATAAATAAAATTATTATAAAATGAAGGAGTAGGAAATCCATAAATATTATTGCAGAAATGGATTCCCCACCAAAAATAAGGTAGGGTTACTCACTGACCCCACCCTTGAATTCTTACTCCTTATATTTTTTTTAATTAATTTAATACAAAATGGTAAATGACCACGGCACCAGTATGGCACCTTTTAGCCATTTTAATATTTCACATGATATGTCATGTATAGGTTTCACACCTAAATTTCAGTCAAAATTCAGGTGTTGTGTGTAGTTTAGGATTTACACGGGAAATTGTGTTTTGTCACAATTCCCGCACGCAGCCCCGCGTCCCTACAGCGCTGGTCTCCTGCGTACGCAAAATCCCGCATGCAGCCCCGCGTCCCTACAGCGTTGGACTCCCGCGTACGCCAACTCCCGCACGCAGCCCCGCGTCCCTACAGCGCTGGACTCCCGCGCAACTGAATTCCCGCGCAGGTAATCCCGTGACCTAGTCACGCGCGCAGCGGTACAGTCCCCTGCGCGCATCTGAGCAGCGGATCAGTCCCCGCGCGCATTTTAATGGACTGATCCCCGCGCCTCCTATGACATCCAGGTACCGCTCAGAGAAGCTACAATATAGTAGGATCTACACTACATATGTAAAGCTACCACACGAGCATAGATTATGGTTCAAAAACCTTAAAAATCAATTAAAATTATTTAGTAACTAATTTTTAGTATTTTTTATTGATTAAATAAAGATCCAGACTCACCACGAAATAAGTTGATCAGAACCTTCAAAGACCACGAAACTACATAAGGAGTGGTCGTAAAAATTATTAAAAATTACATACAGGATCAGCAGAGGATGGAAAATCAATAAAAATCTACGTCTTCTCACTTTGGACCAGTACTTACTGTACAAATTGAGGATCAGTGCAGGATCAGCAAAATGACTAATCTATTGATTAACAGATCCTGCAGCTAAAAAGGAGCTGTTCCTTGACAGATCTAAGGCCAGAAGGCTAACAGAACCTTGAGGACGTGCCAATTTTGCCCTGATTGCCCCCCTAGCCTCAGCCCATGGCTAGTACTCCTTCTAGAGGCCCTCAAGCACCCAAAAAACAATATTTAAACAGGCTCTTTTTGCCCTTCTGTTTCCAATCAGTTAATCAGTTATCAGGAATTATTTATTATCAATCAGACACGGTGTCATTTTTGATCAAGTGCTTATATGAAGATAAGCAAGTGATTTATGACTTAGTCTGTAGTAGTATTATTTACCTTTATTAACCAATCAACCATTGAAGTTTAGTCAAGCAATCAACCCCATCTGCTCTGAAACCCTTCCAATTGTTCCAGGATTTTCGTGGTCAAGTGCTCAGAGTGAGTGTTTCCCTTCCTGTCTAGGCCACTAGTGCTGTTAAGCCCGGCCATTAGTGGAATAAGTCCTTTCTAAGGCACCCATATTTATTCCAAGGTTCTTAAACTGCCTAAGGAGGCCCCTTGAAGAGAGGTTGCTAGTCTGTAAAGATCCCCAGTAGTATAATACTGTGGCCCCTCTTTTTATATTATATTTAAAATATTTATAACCAAACCAAACAAACCTTGCAATTGCTCTTACCATACCATTATTGGAGCTTTAAAGTGTATATTCTTTGGAATATTATTGCTCCAAGTTCTTTTATCACTCTCTTTAGCTAAAGGACTGCAAGGTTCCTGGTATCAGAGAGCTGACAGGAGTAATCTGGTTGAATGAGTAAAGGAGTAGAGGTCATAGCTATTTTTAGTTCCTCATAGTTTTTCAATCTCTCATGTGTCATTTAAAATAGAGTTTTATTGTTGCATATTTTGTACAGACCCTTAGGTAGCATAGCAAACTTTGGTATGTATTGTCTTTATTAACTGCAAAAACTAATGAAAGACAGTAACTCTGTTTTTTTTTTTGAGGAATGGGTCTGTTCATGACAGCAGCTATCTTATTTTGATCAGCAGCTAGAGTTAGACCAGAGACTATATGCCCTAGGGCTTTCAATTCTCAATATCCAAAGTTGCATTTATTCATGGATACTTTTAATCCTGCTTTGGAGATAGTTTGGATTACTAATCTTATTTGGTTGATATGAGTATCCCAATCATCAGAATATATGATAACATCTTCTATATATAGCATCATCCATCCTTGTCTGATGTATGTACATAGAACTGTATCCATTGTTCTCTGGAAGTGTGATGGGGAATTATTTATACCAAAGGGCATCCTGAGATATTCATATATTCCCAAATGACAGATTATTCTCATAAACCTTTTGATTTCAGGGCTTATAGGTATCTGGTGGAAATCCTTAAGCATATCCATATTAGTGATATATTTGGCCTTGGAAAAGTTGTTTAGAGCATGATCAATCCGGGGTATAGGATAAAAATCTGCCTGAGTATAATTATTGAGCATTCTGAAGTCTCCTACCATTCTTCACTTGTCATTATGCCAAGCTATGATTACAGGTGTGGTCACATCTACCTACTCATTGTGCTCTACTTTACTTAATACTTGTATTCTATCAGTTCTTGGATATGTTCCTCAAGAGCTATTCTAGACTTAGGACTAGGGGGCTAAGCTGGTCTTCTTAAATTTGGAGGATAAGGAGGCTTAATAGTCAATTCTAATACCATTTCACGTCCTTTCATATTACCAATGGGATGATCTTTAGTACAAAAAGCATTTTGGTTCTCAAAGCAGACTGTCAATATATCTTTCTTCTGTTCCTCAGAAAGTTTCATATTTAGAGCTGCTTGAGAGAAGTATTCTTGATTAAAGTCTTCTAAATGCTTTTGATAAGTGGAAGAGGGGAAGTTAGATTGGATGGTGCATATCTTAAACTTCTTGTCCCAATTACCACCCATTGTAAAGTATCTCCCTTTACTCTGGTACACATCTATACCATATAGACATAAAGCATTGTTACCTATTATCAGGTAGTCACATAATCCATTGAGCAATACCACAAATTCCACTTGTATTCTCAAAGACCCTTTAGTATGGGGTAATATTATAGGAGCAGTCCATACTCCAGAGCTAAACTTGGCTTTTGGGATGGGCAGAACGTGTTCTTTCCAAGTGGGATCCCATTTGTTTAAGAATTCAGTACAGAAACATGAGCAGAAAGCTCCACTATGCAGTAATAACATTATAGGTCTGTCTCTATACAATCCTGTTGCATAGCAAGTTTGACCAGTAGTATAACTCTTACCACTCATAGGTTTAACTATTAATTGTTTAAAGTCCCTGATATGTCTAGGAATTATGGTTGGATTGCATTTTTGGGGAAAACTAGAGTCCCCATGGATGTTATTGATTTCTATAGAAGTGCCTATATCTCCTTCTGTAACATTAAAAGGGTTGGTCAGTATCAATTCACATTCAGAAAGGGATCCTTCAGTATCAGATATATCTTCATAGTTCTGATTCCCTTCAACCTCCTGCTCCCCTTCCAAGACTGCTATCTTTCTTTTTGGTAATGGGCAGTCTTGTCTCATACGCCCTGTCTTGTTACAATTCCAACAAGTTCCAGGCATTCTCATTAGTTTTCTTATTATCAGAGGTATTTATCAGAGGGGGTTTTCTCTGGTTTTGGTAATGTTGAAGTTCTCTTTAGGTCTAGAAGGAACCTTCTTTTCTAACCCATTCATTTCTATGACTTCTTCTAGCACATTGATTAGAGTTGGTAAGTCATCATCCATATTCATCCTACATCTTACACTATGGTTAAGATTTCCAGGACACAAGTTGAGGATTCTTTCATTCACTTCCTCTTTATCAGCATCTGGATAGAAGCAATCTAGTCTTCTCTTCTGTTCCAAAAACCATTTTTGAGGCTTATCCTTGGATGGATCAAATGAGAAATTTTTTGAAATTTTTCATCATTTTTCTTTTCTAAATTCTAGAACAAAATTGTTCTTTAATTAGAAGATTCCAAGAATTCCATGGTAAGGATCCTACTTCTTCTCTTTTACTGATAAACCAGTCTAAAGCTACTCCTTCAAATAGTCTTGGCAGCCTGACTACAGCTTTAGCTTATTTTAAGTCATAATAGTTAATAGTATAGTCAATAAATTCAATGAAATTTATATGATTGTATTCTCCTTCACCGGAGAACTTAGGCCATTCAGAAATTGGGGGTAAAAGTTTGAGGGCTTGTTCCATTTAAAGAGTAGGACTAGGCCTGAAGGTGTCACTCCTTTGCATTCCTAGTAAGGGTGGTGCATAAGGTGTAGTTGTTTGTCTGGGAGGTTTTGGTTCCTCTGTGGTACTCTGTCAGCTTGCTACTATTGCAGAGCAAGCTGCAAAAGTAACTAAAATAACATAAAAATAATAATAATACAACTAACCTAAGAAGGAGTAGGAAAACCATAAATTATATTACAGAAATGGATTCTCCACCCAAAATTAGGTAGGGTCACTCACTGACCCCACCCTTGAAATCCAACTCCTTACATTTTTAAATAATTAACAAAAAAAGAACCAAAATACTACGGCTCCAGTATTGAGCTTTTTGGCCAATTAAATATTTCACACACATTGTCACGTATAGTTTTCACACCTAAAATTCAGTCAGAATTGAGGTGTTGTGTATATTTTAGGAGTTACGGACACAAGTGTGTTCTGTCACAATTCCCTCATGCAGCCGCAGCAGCCAATGCACCCGCGCGCGGCTGAGATACAGCCCTGTCACTCCCTCAAGGCTGTGTATGCAGCCCCAGGCCTCTGACAAGTACGCAGCCGCAGGACTACGGGTTGACAAAGTTACAGGCCGCCCAGGTACCGCGTAAACAGGCTAAAACATACATGGGAACTTGTTACATATGTAATAAAGGTTCCTGTGGATAGTAGACTGTCTAAATATACATAATATTATATAAAAATACATAAATAATCCTTACACGTATTTTTTATTCAATATAATGCAAAGCACCAAGAATGTCGAAAATAAGACAATGACAGCTTCAAAAATATATTAAAATACTTTAATATACTTTTATGAGAATTGCTATACATCAATATATTTGTGAAATACTAAGAAAGATAATGATGTAATAATATTACATGAATTCTCATGACTTATATTTCTAAGTAATTATCTTAACAAATCAACTGGAACTCAAAAATAAAGAGTAAAATCAATATTATGACTTTTACTCCAGTTATATGATACATAATGAGAACTTACCTGACATCAAAATGTCCATAGAGATATCTAATAATATAATTATTAGATTACTGGGAACATATACTAAGGATAATTAATTAAATAATACATAAATAGGACAGATTAGTGTTATTCACACGTCCTAATGTCCATCATAAGGTAGAATAATTCCCATACCCTAAGGAATTAGATGCCACCCGGGCCATAGCACAAAGAGCACATGACAGGCTACCCCTGGTTACCCTGCTGGCCTTAGTGTTTGTCCCTTTGAGCACCTACAACCCTCAGAAGGACCATATTGGGACTCCAAAAACTATAAATACAGAGCTCTTTTGAGGATGTTGATGGGCAGAGACCCGGCAATATTCATATCCAGACTCCATGCCAAGGTAATCAAATACTTATAAGAGATAAGTAAGTGATTTATGGCAATTTCTGATCAGTAATATCTGTCTTCAAACCTCTTTTTATCAAATAAAACTGCTGAACAACCTTATAACCCCAGTATACATGTTTAACCCATCAGTACACGTCCCAAACAGATACCCAAAGGATTTAAGAATATACCAGTGATTCTTATTATCCTTTCTCTGTCGTGGTAGCTTGGCTACAAGGCCCTACCACTCCATTGTGTATTTTATATACATATTATCTTTGGGTATAATAATCTTGAGACTAAAGAACCCAAAGTAACCAGGACTACATGTTTTCATACTGAAATCCCTGAAGAGAGGTGTTAAAGATCCCCAATATAATTGTGGCCCCTCTATAAATATTTAATAATCAAATTTGATTCAAAACAATAAACAATAACCAAACCATTTAACCTTGCAATAAGCTTAATCCAAGTATTCTACGGATTTTTGCTGCATTTATTAAATAATATATTTATTATTTACAATATCACCTCTGGTAGCTAAAGGATAGCAAGGGTCTTGGCATCCAGGAGGCTGACATACTCCCCAAGGGGTTGCTCAGATGGACTTTTTATTCTCTAAGATCATTCTTGATCAGATTAAGTTGCAGGTCCACTTTATTATTAAGCAGATCTAATTTCTCACTAAGGGACAGAATGGAGCTGTTAGTGGTAGCTACCAATTCCTCTTTTAAAGGTTGAAAAGACATAATAAAATCTTCTTGGATACCTGATAACATATTCTCAATTGTTTGAGTCTGTCTGATTTTACATTGATTAATTGTTTCCAATAATTGTTCTGTATGCTCTTTAATATCTTCCATTCCTGCAGTTTTTGTTTGTTTATTAACTAATTTGGCCACTACTGAGGTTAACTTATCCATTTGGGTGTAAACACAGTCCAAATTTCCCCAAAAAATCTTGAAATTATGGCGCATATCATTAGAAAAGGAAGTAATTACATCAAAGGTTGGTTAAGAAAATTTACCGGGTTCAGAATTAGAGGCTAATTTTTTTAAACCTTTTTCCACTTTTGAGCTAAGGATATTATCTGATCCCAATCCTTCTTTCCCTTTGGCTTTGGATGGGAAGAAGATTTATTCTGTCCTGATCCTTTGCCTTTCATTTGGGCTAATTGATCCCAAGGATTCCACTCTTCTACATAGGATTCTACCTCTTTCCTTGGAATCATTTTCTGAAGAGCTATCTGGGTAGCTTTTGCCTTGGAGATCATCTTTTTCATAGATACCATGTCCTCCTTGGCTTGGGCTTCTTTGAACTCTTCCCAATATTTCATGTGCTATCTGACTAAGTCTTTGATCCTGGCTTCCTTGGCCAGATTCTGCTGGGGTAGCTGCAGGGAACCTTCTCTTAATGGCGGGTAGCTTGATTCTACTACCTTCTCCGGCTCTACGTTGGGGGAGGGCAACAGTACTTGGGGCTGTTCCTTGTCCACCAACATTTGATTCACGGGTTTGAGTCCCCTCATGGTTGTCATTATTGGTGGGCTCACGTTTACTGGGGGCTCCTGGCAAAGATCCAAAGGAGGGAATTCTACCTGAGGCTCTTGTGTTACCTCTATTCATATTTAATAAAATATTTATAAGTATTTTTCTACAAAAAAAAATCCGTAAAAATAAGTTTTATTTTAAAATCACTTAAGTTGATGTTCAAAGGTACCAGGACTTTATTGGGATTAAATTGGTCCTTAATAGGTAATCCTACTGGTTCTTGGTGTGTCCCAATGAGATCTTCACCTGTCCAATCAATATTTGCAGGGCGTCCAGAGATATCTGGGACTTCTTGATCCAATAAATCAGTTTTAGTGGTGGTGGTTTCTGGTATAGGAGGGTTCACCAATGGTAAAAGGTCATTTTATTGGTCAATAAAATGTATTGATATTATTTTAATACAAATAATATGTTAATACAAGTTTCTTACTTTTATATTTTAAAAAGTAATTTATACGGTATTTCTTCCAAGCTTTATCTTTTCTTAATAGGGCCTGGAATTTGATACGCCTCTCAAGATCTTCCTATTCAAGGAGTTTATCTAAGTGTTTACGTGCAGAAGAGATATTAAGTTTCTCAGCTTGAGTTAAAGCTTCCCAACCAGTAGGTTTATAATTTTTGATGTATTCTTCTTTTCTTTTCTTTATAAGATTTAAATAATAGATTATTAATTCTGCATTGGTTTTTAAATCCACTGCAAAAGAATTTAATGATGAATCACAGTTAAAAAGTAGGATAAATTTATCTTTGATTTAATTTTACGTGAAATGTCTGGTCTATTATAATTATGGACAGAAATTAGCTTAGGCAAATGAGCAGTATTTAAAGCAAAAGAAATGCTGGACACCTTGTTTCAATAATTTCTGATGGGCTCTCACAATGGGGAAATACGTTGGATGATATTGGTTATGAATTCAATTGGATGATGAATGGATGATGTAAAACAGCAGGGAGAAGAGCTCCTTAAGTACAAAAGATTGGCCTCTTGTGAGCCCATGATACAACAAGCCAAAAGGCAAATTCTCCGCTCCAAAAGAGCTCTTAAGTCTCTACAGGCCTTGTTACTTGGTTTGGTCTACCTCAGCCTGCATGGCATCAGTCCCTGTACCCTTACAACCAGCCTATTCTGGTTATTTCTGGTGTTTCCACCTCAATGGGGCTGAACCAGCCCCTTAGCTGTTCAAACTCCTGGACATTTGTCTATTACAACCGGCCTGTTATCTCACATGCTGGCTGGTTGCCTCATGCAACCAGCCCCTGGCCATACAAATGGCCAGGAGGGACCCAGGGAACACCTGTGTCCGGTCTCAGACACACATGGGGGGGCGTGTAACTGGCGGACATGCTACCCCCCCCCCTCTTTCTCTCAAATCCCTGGAGGGGGTGGTCAAATCCCCCTACCAGGGGCCCTGGAGGTTGATGCCCCCAGGGTGTCATCATGCTAGGTGGGCTGGGGGGTGGTCAGGTCCCCTCCAGCCCGTTGCTCCTCCGCCTTGGTAATTGGGGGGGGAGAGTGCCCCTTCAATGGTGGGGGGGTGGTCAATTCCCCCCCACCGCCGGCTGCCTCAATGCAACCGGCCTAGCCACCACTTTTGGTGGGGGGTGATCAAGTCCCCCCCCCCACCATGACTGGTTGCCCCTTGCAACCGGTCACTGGCTGGTTCCATCCAGCCAGCCCTCCCCCTCCTCCTTGCAATGGCAAGCACAGGGAGGGGGAGGAGCCAGGGCCACCAGCCCCGCGGCAGGGGCGACGGGCTCAACAGCCGCAACTGGGGTGGGGGGTCCATTTTAAGTCCCCCTACCCCCTACAAAAGCCCCGTGCGGGCCGTTGGGCCCCATAAACGGGCCGTAAGAGAAAACAGCGGCCCCAAGTGGGCCCTGACATGGGCAGCAGCCCCAAATAGGCTTCAACATGGGCGGCGGCCCCAATGGGCCACCCCCATGCCCAAAAGGTGAGTTTAAAATACTTTGGCAGGCCAGCCCGTCTGGCCAAGTATGTCCAAAATAAACCTTGGGCCCAATTATGTTCATGAAAGCCCATCTGGCTGTATTTGCCCATATACCCCACTGGGCCTGTTAGGGCCCATGTACCAATAGGCCTGTTTCACACATTTTGAGGCCAGTTTCCCTAAATCCGTGACATCCACACAGGCACGTATGGTCCATGTGTGTGTCCAATGGGCCGCAGAGGCCCTCATGTACATCCCATTTGGATTACAATCATACGTAGCACACGCGTAAGTGCTTACATATTTTGACACACCCCCTTAATCCAAAAGGAGTGACATTTGCATGTTAGTCACAAAGCCTTGATGCTTGTTCCTATCTAAAGCCTTAGTCAAGATATCTGAAATTATTGCTCCAGTAGGCATGTGCCTCAACACAATCTCCTTGCAGTTAACTGCATCGCGGATATAGTTATAGTGAACATTGATATGTTTTGTTCTTGAATAGAACACTTTGTTTTGCGCCAACGCAATGGCACTCTGGTTATCAGAATACAACAACACAAAACCTTGTGGCTTATTTGTATCCTCTAAGACTTTCCTCAACCATTTTGCTTCCTGTGAAGCTGCTAAGTAAGCTCTATACTCAGCCTCTTTTGATGAAAGACTTATTGCTGATACCTTCTTGGACATCCATGACACCAGATTCTCACCTAAGAAGAATACAAAACCACTTGTTGATTCCCTAGTGTTACCATCTGCCCAACTTGCATTGGAATAGCCAACCAAATCAAAGTTTGCTGACTTTTTAAACAACAGTCCCAGACTGTGCGTTCCTTTAAGATACCTCATAACTCTCTTAAATGCTGACCAATGTCTCATGCTTGGCTTCTCTAAGTTTTGCAACAAGACACAAATTGCAAAGGCAATATTGGGCCTTTTACACTTCCCCAAATAATTAAGCAATCCAATAGCTGACCTTTAGTCATTCCCAGATTGAACAAACTCCAGATACTCCTCATCTGTAGACTTCTCTAAATGAATGTTTGACTGCATGGGAGTACCAAACTCCATTTCATCTTCTAAGCCATATTGCTTAAGAAGAGCTGCTACGTAGTGGCTCTGGTCTAACTTAATACCATTCTTGCTCTTACTGACTTTCATTCCTAGCACCTGTTGTGCCAGAACAAGATCTTTTATCTTGAATTTATTATTGAGTGTCTCCATGACTCTCTCTTTACCATTTCCAATGATGATAATGTCATTGACCCATACAAACAAAATTGCATCCTTTCTTACAAAAAGTCAAGTGTTGTCCTCAGACATCTTGAAACCAATCTGTATCAGTTTCCCACTCATGGTATTATATCACAAACTAGCTGCTTTCTTCAATCCATACAGGGATCTACACAGCTTGAGGACATATTCTCCTTTATCTGTTGAAAGAAAACTTCTAAAACAGATTTTCTTCATGTTTTCTAGTTTAGTCTCTACTAACCATTCACAAAAACCATCAGGAATTTACATATAAACAGTCTCCTCTCCAAGTTTTGCATTCAAGTATGCTGTTACAAAATCAGCTTGTCTGATTTCTTCACCCAACTCCACTTCCAGAGCAATGATGTACCTGAAGGTGGACAGCCTTCCAGTTGGTGAGAAAGTTTCTTGGTAATCAATACCCTCTCTTTGCTTGAAGCCCTGTGCAACGCATCTAGCTTTGAACCTCTTCAAAACTCCATTTGTGTCAAACTTCTTGTTTAGCACCAATCTAGACCCCACAATGGCCTTTCCTTTTGGAACATAATCCCTCAAAGACACTATTATTCTCCAGAGAATCAAATTCCTCTAAACTAGCACTCTTCCAGTTGGCTCTCTCATCAGAATTCATAGCTTGGCCAGAGCTATTTGGGTTAATCCTGTTACCCATTTCTGAACTCAACTCTAGGACTTCATTGAGCATACACTGTTTCTGAAATGTATCTTCCTCATATCCTGCGGCAGCATAATGGGACTTCCATTCCCCATACCTATCAACTGGCACTCTAACCCTTCCACTCCTTCTAACTGGAGGTGGAGGCTCATCAGGTTCTGAATTAATGGACTCCCCTGAAGCGGATACTAAACTCTCTGGTGGCACATCTGCCATTTCTTCATCTTCTGGAACCACATGTTCCTCAGCTTCTGCTGGTTAAATAGGTGCTAATTCTATTTCTTGCTGTGGCTTATTCACAACAACATCTTCACTCCTTTTGAGTGGGAAGTCACTTTCATCAAATTTTACATCCCTACTATGGATAACCTTTCTTGTCCCTGGACAATAGATCCTATACAATTTACTTATTAAATCATAGCCTACAAGTGCCCCTGTTCTGGCTCTAGGGTCTAATTTCCCAACCATCTCATTATGGTGGACACTATAATACACCAAGCAACCAATTGTTCTTAGGTGTGATGTTTTGGGGTACAACTTCCAAAACTGATAATGAGGACTCTTCCCATTAACACTTATAATGTGGTGCAACAGACAGACTGTACAAATCAACTCATCCCATAAGAACTTTGTTAGACCAGATTGAGACATAATAGTTCTGACCTTGTCCAGTAAATTCCTATTCATTCTCTCAATTATTCCATAATTCTGTGGATTACTTGTAGTAGTGACTATATGAATGATACCGTAATCTTTCAATAACCTCTCAAACTCTTTACTCACAATATCACCACCTCCATTGGTAATAACCCTCTTGATCTCCTTTATTAGACCATTCTGTTTCCAGACTTTGAAGATTACAGAAACCTCCTCTGTGGTCTGATCCTTAGATTGAATTGGTTTAACCCAAACATAATTGGTTGCAGTATCAACTAAATTGATGAAGTATCTTGCCCCACCAAGGGACTCTGGTGTGAATGGCCCTGCCAAATCAATGGAAAATTCCTCTCTAGGAACATCAGTGCAATCTCTACTCTTTGAGAACACATTTCTAGTCTTAGCCCCCAAGGTACAACTCTCACAGTTTCTTTCCTTCACCTTATGGCCACTTCTATTTTGAGCAACAGTGCTCAGAGCTGAGACTTTGAACAAGCTTGCACACAAAAGCTTGTTCCAAACTTGTCCACTAAGAACAGTTCTCCCATCCATATCAATAACAAACCTATCTTCTTTAAGATAACAAATCTGGAAACCTTTTTTCCACAACACTCCAAGAGACACAAGGTTATAGGGCAACTCTGGTACATAGAACACTTTCTCAAAAGAAATTTTGAAACCCAAGTGATTTGCAAGAATAAATTTTCCAATTCCCTTAATCTGAATTGTTCTGCCTTTCTGACCAATATTTACAACTCCATCATAATCACTAAGATTTGAAAATAAATTTGGTTCAAAGAACATGTGATCTGTACAACCAGAGTCAATCAAAACAAGAACATCCTCCTTCAATCCTCTTCATAATCAATCAAGTCCATTTCTTGATCCTGATCAATTTTGGCCTTCTTGTTGGGACCTTCTTCCCCAACAAGCATTTCCATTGGACCATCAAACACCACCATTGCCATTTTTTCAGTAGTGAGATTGACCTCCTTTTCATTCTCTTTGGACTTCTTCCTCTTCTTGGCCCCCTTGCAATCCTTAGTGTATTGCCCGTTATTCTGACAATTATAGCATAAGACCTTGGAAAAATTCTTTTTTGCCTTCTTGCCAGATTTTCCAGTCTTTCCAACAAGGGCTGTTCCCAAGCCCCCCTTCATCTTGGACTGAAGATCATACTTTTCAATCCTGTTCAGCACATCCTCCTCCCCAGGAAGTGGATCCAATTGAGAAATAATTCTGACTAAAGAATCAAACTCCTTTGGTAGCTTCTGGATGATTAAGAGTGACAAACACTCAGGATCCATGTTAAGTCCTGATGACTTAAACTTGGCTATGCTAGACCTAGCCTCTGCAACAAACTGCTTACAATTTGAATATTGTAACTTGAATAGTTTATTGAAGACTATACCCTTCTGGTGAATGAAATCACCAGCATATTTGGACTTAAGCAAATTCCAAAGGATGCTGCCCCTCCTTCTTTCATGTTCCCTAAGAGTATTGGAAACCCATGTCACATGATTCTCATCAAGATGCCCAAGGATGAGATGAAAAGACTTTTTCTCCACTTCTGAACTGATCAAAGTGTCATCTGCATCAATTATCTCCCCACAACAGATGTTGTCGAGCTCACTATCCATAAGAACAGCCCAAGCATTATAATTCTGACTGTTCAGAACTATCTTGGTGGAGCTAAAATAAGGGATATGGGACATCCTCTTGGAAAACTCAAGGTCTTTGAGGTTTTCCAGAGTGAGGTAGAAGGGTCTAGATGGCTTGGAATTAATGCTGATGTTGGTACTGATAATTTATTATAATTATGAACAGCAATTAGCTTAGGCAAATGAGCAGTATTTAAAGAAAAAGAAATGCTGCACACCTTGTGTCAATAATTGCTGATGGGCTCTCACAATGGGGCAATACGTTAGATGATATTGGTGATGAATTTGATTGGATGATGAATGGATGATGGAAAACAGCAGGGAGAAGAGCTACTTAAGCACAAAAGATTGGCCTCTTGTGATCCCATGATACAACAAGCCAAAAGGCAAATTTTCCGCTCCAAAAGAGCTATACAGGCTCTAAAGGCCTTGTTACTTGGTTTGGGCTACATCAGCTTGCATTTCATCAGTCCCTGTACCCTTACAACAAGCCTATTCCGGTTATTTCTGGTGTTTCCACCTCAATGGAGCTGAACCAGCCCCTTAGCTGTTCAAACCCCTGGCCAGTTGTCTATTACAACCGGCCTGTTATCTCACATGCTGGCTGGTTGCCTCATGCAACCAGCCCCTGGCCATACAAATGGCCAGGAGGGACCCAGGGCACACCTGGGTCTGGTCTCAGACACACATGGGGGGGGGGTAACTGGCAGACATGCTGCCCCCCCCCTCTTTCTCTCAAATCCCTGGAGGGGGTGGTCAAATCCCCCTACCAGGGGCCCTGGAGGTTGATGCCCCCAGGGTGTCATCATGCTAGGTGGGCTGGGGGGTGGTCAGGTCCCCTCCAGCCCGTTGCTCCTCCCCCTTGGTAAAGGGGGGGGGGAGAGCGCCCCTTCAATGGTGGGGGGGTGGTCAATTCCCCCCCACCGCTGGTTGCCTTGATGCGACCGGGCTAGCCACCACTTTTGGTGGGGGGGTGATCAAGTCCCCCCCACCATTACCAGTTGCCCCTTGCAACCGGGCTCTGGCTGGTTCCATCCAGCCAGCCCTCCCCCTCCTCCTTGCAATGGCAAGCAAGGGGAGGGGGAGGAGCCAGGGCTACCAGCCCCGCAGCAGGGGCAATGGGCTCAACAGCTGCAACTGGGGTGGGGGGGCTCCATTTTGAGTCCCCCTGCCCCCTACAATGGCCCCAAGCGGGCTGTTGGGCCCCATAAACCCTCCGTAAGAGAAAACAGCGGCCCCAAGTGGGCCCTGACACGGGCGGCAGCCCCAAATGGGCTGCAACATGGGCGGCGGCCCCAATTGGCCGCCCCCATGCCCAAAAGGTGAGTTTAACATACTTTGGCAGGCCAGCACGTCTGGCCAAGTATGTCCAAAATAAACCTTGGGCCCAATTCTGTTCATGCAAGCCCATCTGGCTGTATTTGCCCATATACTCCACTGGGCCCATGTACCAATGGGCCTGTTTCACGCGTTTTGAGGCCAGTTTCCTCAAATCAATGAAATCCACACAGGAACGTATGGTCCATGTGTCTGTCCAATGGGCCCCAGAGGCCCTCATGTACATCCCATTTGGATTACAATCATATGTAGCACACCCATAAGTGCTTACATATTTTAACATGGTCCAAGGTATTAAATATACTAAAATGGAATATTTCCTGGCCAGACCCCCAATTGTCAGCCTCCTGGATGCCAATACCCTTGCTATCCTTTAACTACCAGAGGTGATAGAATAAATAATAAATATATTATTTAATAAATGCAGCAAAAATTTGTAAAATATTTGTATAAAGCTTATTGCAAGGTTAATTGGTTTGGTTATGGTTTATTGTTATAAATCAATATAGATAAATTGATCATTTGATATTTTTATAGAGGGGCCACAATTATATTGGGGATCTTTAATACCTCTCTTCAGGGAATTCAGTATGAAAACACATAGTCCTGGTTACTTTGGGCCCTTTAATTTAAAGGATATTTTGCCAAAGATAATATGTATATAAAATACACAGTGGAGTGGCAGGACTTTTTAACCAAGCTTCCACAACAGAGAAAGTATGATAAGACTCACTAGTAATATATTTAAATCCTTAGGGTATCTGTTTGGGATGTTCACTGATGGGTTAAACCTGTATACTGGGGTTAACAGGTTGTTCAGCAGTTTAAATTGATAAAAAGAGGGTTGAGGATGGATATTATTAATCAGACTATAGCCATAAATCACTTACTTATCTCCCATAATTATTTGATTACCTTGGCACAGTGTCTGGGTATAAACATAACTGGGTGTCTGGGTATCAATATCCTCTAAAGAGCTCTTTATTTATAGTTTTTGGAGTCCCAATATTGTCCTTCTGCAGGGTACAGGGGCTCAAAGGGATGAACACTGAGGCTAGCAGGCTAACCAGTGGTAGCCTGTCACTTTTTCTTGGTTCTGTAACACGGGTAGCATCTCATTCTACAGGGTATGGGAATTATTCTACTTTATAATTTATGTTTGGACATCTGAATAACACTAATCTGTCCTTTTTATTTATTATTTAATTAATTATCCTTAGTAAATGTTCCCATTAATTTAATAATTACTTTAATAGACATTCCTAAGGATATTCTGATTTCAGGTGAATTCTCATTATGTATTAAATAATTGGAGTAAAGTCATGATATTGATTTTACTCCTTATTTTCAAATTTCAGTTGATTTACTAAAATAATTACTTAATAATTTAATTCATGGGTATTCATGTAATATTTTTACATCATAAGTTTTCTTACTATGTCACAAAAATTTTGATGTCTAGAAATTCTCATAATAGTATATTAAATTATTTTAATATATTTTTAGTAGTCATTATCTTATTTTTGACATTTTTGGTGCTTTGAATTATATTCAATAAAAAATACATATAAAGTTTATTTAGGTATTTTTATATAATTTTATGTACTTTTAGACTATCTACTATCCAAGGGAACATTTATTACATATGTAGAATGTTCCCGTGTAGGTTGTAGCATGTTTACGCGGTCCCTAGGTTTCTCAGGCCACCTGTCACTTTGTCAACCGTAGTCCTGCGGCTGCATACTTTTCAGAGGCCCAGGACTGCATACACAACTTTGACAGAGTGACAGAGCTGTAGCTCAGCCACACGTGGGTGCATTGGCTGCTGGGGCTGCATGTGGGAATTGTGACAGAACACATTTCTGTCTGTCACTCCTAAAATATACACAACACCTCAATTCTGACTGAATTTTAGGTGTGAAACCTATACGTGACAATACATGTGAAATATTGAATTGGCCAAAAAAGTTCAATATTGGTGCTGTGGTATTTTGGTCTTTCTTTCCTTAATTATTTAAAAAGACAAGGAGTTGGATTTCAAGGGTGGGGTCAGTGAGTAGTGACCCTACCTAATTTTGGGTGGAGAATCCATTTTTGCAATAATATTTATTTTTTTCCTAATCTTTCTTAGGTTAATTTTATTATTATTATTTTTATGTTATTTTGGTTACTTTTGCAGCTTGCTCTGCAATAGTAGCATGCTGACATTTGGTATTGACTTTTGCGTTTGCTCGTAATCCCAATAGCCAAAGGATCACTCAATTTCAACTTGCTTTGGGGGAGCAAAACAACAAAATATTCCTTTTCTGAAATCTTTAATCATTGAATTACAAATAAGATCCATCATGGTAGAATGGCATAAGACCAATCCAGTGAATGGGCACGTTTACTCAAGCTGGATGGTTGCTGTGGTATAGTAATTTAGCTTCCCTTGACAGAATTGATTGCGGCCTATTCAATTCAATAGCATCATTATTTTGATTTGGAATGATGCAGTTGGCATGATTGCTGAAATAAGGAATTTGGCTTATAGTTTCTCACCACTCAATATTAGTCAAGGTTTAAGAAAGTGGCAGTTATATGAACAGATTGGAGACTTTCATTGTGGTATGCTGTTTCTGCCACAACCCTGCCGGTTCAAGGTTCTGAAGAGCTGCACCAAATTTTTAGTCCTAATACATGATGATGATAGAAGCCCCATGAATTAATTAGCAGTCTCTGTGAGATTTGAGCACAGAAAAAACACCCAGAATTGGTGATCTTCAAATTTTCCTTCAACTTAATTCAGCCCCGTGTACCCTTTTCTTTTCACCATACGCATGTTGGTCCACATGAACATAGATCAGGCCACTCCAGACATGCTCACCAATCTTGCCAACAAGATCCTACTGCTCACTCTCAAGCTTGAAAGAGACAGAATCCTGCATCAAATGCAGGTCCAGGTCCAAAACTTTGGGAGACCTGCCTAGAGGACTTCTGTGGGACTATTGCAAATCATGCCAATCATGCTTTGGTCCCTCTCCTACCAATTTTTTTTCAATGGAAAATGAGAACACATCTGGTTAATCTCCAGATCATGAAGATCATGGATGATATGTTGAATTCATCCTTGACAATGATCCAAGCAAGTCCCCCTGACCAAGAATGTTATTTTTCCCAACCAGATGGTGAGCCTCAACATGATCTCCAGCCTCTCTTTCCACCATCTCCCAGCTCAGATGAAGGACAAGTGCAGAGATCAATCCCTCCTCTTCAATCCCCATCTCCCTATCAGGACCAATCTTTGTCCCCCTACTCCCATCAGCAAGATCCACAGTTTCCCCAGCCCTCATCCCTCTACTCAGAAGGGACACCAACAGTTCCACCCCCAACCCCCCTGTCCCTGTCTCACTACCTAGAACAACTACAAAATTGATTCTAATCACCCATGCTGAACCAGGCTGAAGCTACACACAGCTACTGAACATACAGCAAATACACTAATGTGTTTGGTGATTGGGATGATGGATTTGATGACCTTCGGAATGGTGGTCATGACTATGGTGGATGTTATGACAATAAAAATGGAAAGGGTGATCCCTACAGCTATGATGGTGGTGGAGAGCAATATCACCATTATTAGTTTCCTCCTTCTTCCCTTCTTCTTCATTTATTCTATCCCTCTTCTTCCTCATGTTGCACCAATTTTTTGACCTCTCATCTCTTATCAGCTCTACCTGTTACTGGTATATTACCAATGGTGTGGTTCTTTCTGCTCATATCTCCTTTCCCTTCACCATTTTATGTTGAAAGGTTGGTCTTTGTCCTCATGGGTTGTTTCTTTATTTGTTCTAGAGTGCCAGTGTCTTGCCAAGGGGTGGGTGTTGGGACTTGGGTTTCCCAGGATGAATTGGCTGATTTACTGTCACCCACAGGCTGACAGTGACCCAGAGCAGGATACTTATACCTTCTCTGTTTCCCATAGTCATCAAACCTCACCAATGTCCCATACCAAGTCCAAACACATACTGACCACTGACCGATTAGAGCATTCACAATTTTTAGTCAATAACTTCTTGTTAGCTAAGCCCTTGCTAGTGCAAAAAAAAAAAAAAAAAAAATAGTAATAAAGCACTTAAATAGTAAGCAAGCACTTTGGCAAGTGAGAGGCACAATTGTGGTCACTAAGCCCACTCCCCAGGCAGCTAACAAGGGTTGAACTGCAATCATCCACCCCTCAACAACCACTTTCCACACCACCAGTCAAGAGGAATATTGGAGGGGAAGGGGATACAGGACTAACCTTGGTTGAAACTTGATGATGATGGATGGACAGGTGGATATGGTGGAGTTATGGAGGGCGCTGTAAATCCTGGCAGGGGTTGGGATTAGCAAGCACCATAATTTTTTGTAACTCGTGTTGATTTTTGAGAAAACTTATGGAGCTTGCTACATACCAAGGTCCTATTTACAACACAATTGTAGCTCGTGCTTGGTAAACTTAGCTAATCAGTGGGTTTACCAAGACACTGTTGGATTCTCTGAATGTTGGGAGGCAAACCATAAAAATAAGGTTTGGGCAGTAGTCTTTGAATCCCTAAACTGCTGAATCAACACCGCAGGGAGGTATCTGTGTGTGATTCCCTACCAACCAGGCCAAACAATTGAGTGGTTTAGGGGGGGGGGATGGTGGCAACTTTTGGGGGAGGCGGACAAGGATGTCCAGTAGGATTTGCAGGTGCTGCAGATGGATGTACCAGATATTGAAGGAGATCACAGGAGCAAGAGGGTTTCCAGATGTGGCAACCCAAGGGGTTGATATACCTCCCAAGGTAAAATAGCTTCCCAGATAGCACCCATGGTACAGTGGATTTTTGGGTGATCAGGAGGTAAATTGGGTTTAGATTTGTCATTTTACCTCCTGTGGTAAGGATGCCCTAAGAGCATCTGAAATCGTTGTGGGTAACTTTTTGATAGGTAAGCCCTTGTTAGCCAAAAAAAAAAAAAATGTAAGCAAGGCCCTTTACAGAGCGCACCCTCCAATTGGACTTGGCAAAGTGTCTTGCCACCTACCTAAAGAGCCAGGTTGTCCAGCCGTGCCCAATCCAAGCTCCACCTCATCAACTCATCATCATCAACTCTGACATCCAACCATCTGCAGCAAACTTCCACCTTCTCCAACATCCAACACCATGATTATCCCAACCCTCCTCAAGTACTTCCCCATCCACATCCAACGATCATTCAGCCATCAAAATCAGATTCTCAACGTTGGAATCAAGCTCTACAAAGCCAATCTGTAAGCAAAAAGAAAACACCAACAAGTTAGAATCAAGCCTCAAAGGGTCGAAGGTCATCGACTAAACCTAACAAAAGATGATTTTGATTAAAGTATGGGGATGACAGCCAATCGAGTGAGTTATATGGGAGGGGGGAAGGGGATGATTTCCGATCGAGGGAGTGATGCAGGAGGGGGGGATGGGGATGGATATGGGAGGAGGGATGGGGATGGGGAGGGATATGGCAGGAGGGATGGGGATGGTAGATGGGATGGAGGGTAGGACAATGGGGAGTGGATGTACAAAGGGGAAGCAAGAAAAAACGGGGATATCAAAATGTACATACTTTCTATCCCATGTAAATCCTACCCAAGGTTGCGTAAATCCCACCGAAGGTCCCGCTTAGCGAGCTCCATAACGTTTTATAACTTTGTCGATTTGGGGTTGGAGTTATGGAGCTTGCTTGTAAGCGAGGGTCTATTTTTGCCACGGCTGGGGACCCCACTCGGTATATTTACCTATCGAGCGGGGTTAACGAGCACGATTGCAGATGCTCTAACTCGTCCCGAGTGTATTTTTTTTGTTTGTCTCCCCCGTCTCCGTCCCCGTCCCGGTCCCCGGTCGCACGGGGAGACCTACGCTCACCGCTCATCGATCCGGTCGATCGGATCTACGAAAGCCGGTGACTTCCGGATATTGATACATACGTATTTCTGCGTTGCATCGACAAAAGCGGTAGGATCAAGAGAATCTCGGAGAGCAGCACAAGACGATCGAGTGGGGGAGGGGGATGGAATAGAAGCATAACCATTCAAAAAAAAAAAAAAAAAAAAAAAGAGAGAGAGAGAGAAGGGAGGAAGTTCCATTCTTTTTGATGAGTTTTTTAAACAACATGCGATCTGGGGGCTATATCCTAGAAGCAGAAAAAAAGATATTTATATTTATATATATAAATCCAAGCCTACAAAACTCCATAAGCTCCATCTTACTCGATCGAGGGGGGTGGGGGGTGGGGATCAGTCCCTCGGTGATCCTTGAGCTGCTCAGAAGCCCCTGTTGATCGATTTCGTGCGGGTTTTTTTTTTTTGAAACGGAGAACGACACGCATGAGCGAGCGCGTGAGGGTTAGCGTCGATCGAGAGAAGAAGAAGGGGGGGCGGGGGGGGCGAAGGTAGGTATCGGTCGGATGGTGCGTTCAGTCAGTCAGTTATCGATCGAATACCATCGATCCGATTTTTTTTTGTAGATTATCCCAAGCAGAACGGGCACGAGATCGAGGGTGGTCAAGACCATCACGTCATGAGTACGCATGGCCCAGCCGAACCGAGCCAGAAAAGCCAGACAGGCCGCCATAAGGGGGAAAAGAAAGCAAGAAAGAGGAGGTACCGATCGTGAGCGATCGAAGATCCAAGTGAATCAAGAAATCTAGCCATACGGGAGTATTAGGACGTAGGAGAGAGCGAAAAGAGAGAAGGATTTAGGGTGAAGGGAGTAAGCGATGAGATGGATGACGGACATGATCGACAGTAATCCTAATCCGGCGTCTCCCTCCGATCCCTCATCCTCCTCCTCTTCCTCATCGGTATCCTGAGACGTCGATGCGGTCGGATCGGGTGATGGGACGCGTTTACGGTTAACGTTGGACTTGCCGTTCGGAGGGTGGGATGGACCGTTCTAAAGGATTCCGATTCGGAAGAGCTGGTCAGCCTTGTCTACCGATGATGATGATGAAGGATCTCCACTGTGATCGGATCCCAAGAGGAACACAGCCTGGGGCCTTATTAAGCTTACCTGACGTCGCTGAGGTTCCGGAGCGTTGTTGCGCTTCTTGGCGTTCTTACCCCCGGCAGGCTTACCTCCCTCGTTAGCGTTAGTGTTCCAAGGATTCTATCGGTTTACACGATAAGCATCATGCCGAACTTCCTCCATCAACACTTCGTTCAACCCACACATACTCCATCAATCAAAACCTTATGGCTTACGTTATTATTGACGGCCGTCGAATCGTCGCGCGAATCTGATCGAGTCGATCGAGCAAGCGAACATCACCTCAGTCAAGGATTCCAAAAACCTCGACGGTTCGAGAGTACCGGAACTTACTGGAATCGTTATTAAACTCAGTGGGCCACTGATCACAGACGAGGAAGCCCAAACGAAAAAAAAAAAAAAATTAAGCGAAGGAAAGATTAAGAGCTCCACATCCAACGACGTAAGAATGACGAATTGACTAACTGAATAGTCATCCTGAGATGGTGGTTGAGGCGGTGGGCCTGCTTTCTTGGGCGCTTGATGGGTAGGTTTTCCCTTAGGATTCTTTTTACTGACGTTATTCACCGGAGGGGCTGGGTGACCCTGCCCGAACTCATTCTTCGAATGATCCTTATCTCTAGGACCGGATTCGGTGCCACCACACGGATTCCTAGGACCATCATCACTCGGAGGGTAAGCATTCGGATGGGAGTGAAGCTGGTTGGGTGATCGATTTGATGGCGTGAAATGGGTTGGGGATCCCCATTGGGCTCGATCGGATATTTGAGCTTGCCCAGGTTCTCTAGATTGAGCGTAAGATGTGTTGCCGTCGTTGTGCCATGGAAGTGGCATTGGGGCCCGCGGCATGCGCATGTATTGAGATGGTGGCAGTGATCCATACATGTCCATCGGCGGGTGGCGGTGAGACATGGGGTGATATTCATACCCAATACCACGGCGAGAGAAATATTCGTGCTCATAGACGCCACGGTTATGATAAGGATACATGTATCGTGGGTCGTCGTACTCTATGCCAGGAAAGCCACCCGGGGGCGGCCAAGGTCTATTTGAAGCTACCAATGGGAGATTTGGAGTTTGATGGTATTCGATCAATTTTAGAGGAGGATACCCCATCGTATCGCCCGAAGGAGCTTGAGTTTGACTGGTCGAACTTGGCTCAGGGGCTGGGGGTTGGTTTTGGGTCTGTTTGACTTTGGGACCATTCTTGGCTTCACCCTTGTCTTTGTTAGCTTCACCTTCACCCTTGTTGTTACCTTTCTTACCTTTTTGGGCCTTCTTAGATTCATTTTGGCCGCTGGCCTCGTGATGCTGGGCGCTGTCAACCTCATTCCAAGGATATTCGAATCCCCCCGAGTTGACGTCATCATTGCCCGTTGATTCAGCCTGTTTTTTCGTGTTCTTGTCCTTATTCTTCTTCTTGTGTGACTTCGAATTATTATCTTCCCATGTGTTTGACTGGGCTGGCAATTCCTGGGAACTACCGTTAAAGTTATCTTTCCAAGAATCGTCCTGCTGGTGGTCCATCGTATCTGCGGATGGGTAATTATTTTCATCATTCGTCCCCGAATTATCCCATAAATGGCTCGTCATTGGATCACTCCCATCATTATTTGTTTCGGCAGCATTCCATGCACTATCCGTGTTTGGGTTATTCCAGTCATGATTCTTATCTTGATGAGGGGCCGTTTGGGAACTGTTTTGTTCACCTCGCTTACCCTTGTTTTTGCCCTTGTTAGTTTGACCTTCTGGCGCCGTCACTGCGTCTTTTTTAGCTTTGTTGGGTTTCGTTGGGGGCAATGATTTTAAGCCCGCGCCTTCGTTTTCTACAGCTGTATGCTTATTATGGTCATAGTAACCGGATGTAGTACCGTTTGGATCGCCCGAGAAGGCCATAGTGACAGCCTTGATATATAAAAGGGTAAGTAGTCCGCAAGTTTAGGTACCGTAAATCTCTCTGACAATTGGCGCCCTCCCCGCTTTTAAAAGTCCTTAACTTACAGTTCCAAAGCCGCTGATCTAGAAATTAATAAACAGTGACGAATCAGGTGACCGGGTTTCTTCCTTGGCTCAACAAGTACGAGGCAAAAGAATAATTTATAACCACAAAAAAACTTCATACCTCGGTTACTGCAATCGATACGGGGGTGCTTTGAAATTTGAGTCCAATCACAAAATTCGCTCCCAGTCTTTCTGCTTGTTTCCACATCTCGGTCATCGCTTGTTTTCGTTCGAGAGCAATAGATCTTTCAGTCTGCTCTTTGGTAGCTTTGGAGTGGCCGATCGATCGAGATAAAAAAAAATAAGTATGTGAGATGGATGGAGGCAATTTAACCAGCGATAAGGAAGCAAACAGTTGGGGGAAAAAAAAACCCCTTGATGAGGTTTGGAGGTGACTCTACTGACAATCTCTAAGTACTACCCCATAGACGATACCAAAGACGGCATTGATATGACATCCGGGAATCGTTTGCAAGGTCCTGGAATGATAAAATTGTTTGGGATCAAGTTGAGCATCGAGAAATAAAGGTGTGAAGAATGGAACGACGATGATAGGTTAGAAGATGGACGAGAGGAAAAAATTCCAGTAGAATGAAGAAGAGGGAGTCATGGGTCAAGGAGCTCGGGATATGAGGTTTCGACAACATCCTATACCTCAGAGACTCACGTAATAGGGAGCATATCCATACCGAAACTTTTCCACGGTTGAGGATCAGCCCCAGAAGGTGGTTGATGTTGCTGAGTATTCGAACTCTTGCTTTTTTCGACCAGGTGTTGATGCTGATGTTGAGCTGGAGCGGAAGGCTTGGACGGGTTCGGTTGACCGTAGGTGTCATGGTTTTTAATGGCTGTCATCGACCAGGTATTATGGTTTGGGGAATTAATGTGGCCGGTTGGGGGTATGGGGGAAGATCGAGGGACCGGGTGGGTTTGAAAGAAATCACTCTGGTTAAGTGGATGACCTGGTCGAGAGTAGAGGTCTTGATTAGATTGTGTCATGTTGGCATTTCGCATCGAGTAGACTTGATGAGAGCCCAAATGGCCCGGCATCGAAGAGCCGGCGACGAAGGGTGTGCTCAAGTTAGCTTGGCCGACCGAGCTAGGTCGGTCCAGGATCATCGTGGATGGATAAGAGGTCAAAGAAACCAAAAAGGGATGAGACCAATCCTCAACTCGATCGGTCCTAGAGGGAAGATGCAGATGGGATACATCACTTACGACGCGCGGGCTCGATGGGCAGGTGATGCTGAATGATATTAAAAACCGAAAGCCGAATAAGAAGGGAGGAGAAAAATACACCGGGTTGGTAGAATGATGAGATCGAAGATGGCAAAAGATGAGGACCACAACGGCTCACCCCATGTTGCTGATGGCGAGAGTCCAGAAGGTGGAAAGGGTGGCGGGGCCGAACGTACACCCCATTCTTGAAGACGATGAACGTTGGGCGTATAGACGTTCATAATTAACCTCTGAAGCATTGCCTCTCGCTTCTGCCGTATTTCGTCCTCGGAGGGACCGGAAGAGTTTTTTGCGGGTGGTGACTTGGGAGTAGGTTGCTTTGGGGAGGGTGGTGGTTGTGGTTTGGGTTCATTGGGAGTAGATCGAACAGAAGTGGTAGGCTTGATTGAAGGGGTTTTACGATCGGAGGCTGATCGAGAGATCGATACCTCTGAGCGTTGATAACTATCGGCTGTAAAACTGCGTAAACTCTTGAGAGCTTGTTGAGATTGAGCCTTGAATTCTTCAGCTGATAGTGAACAAGAGAAAAGAGGGTAGAGGGGACGGGGAGAGATAACTCAGTTTTTTTTTTTTTTTTTAAAAAAAAAAAAAAAAGTCTATCAGGAAGAGGGAATGTAGCAGACCAGCTTTGGTAGTAGCGTCCTTGAGTGCTTGGGTGGTTCCCTTTGCGAGTTGAAGATGACTATCGAGTTGTTTTTGATACTCGAGACGAGCTTCTTCCTTCAGTTTTAGGAGGCTGGCTTCTCTCTCAGCTTCGAATGCGGCCTTGCGAGCAGCTGTTTCCTCATCAATCTTTTGCCTGGCCTCCTCGAGTTCTTTACGTAACTGCTGCTCTTGATGACGTCGTAACTCATCATGGGTTCGTTTGTATTCCTCGATCGCTTCCTGTTTCAAACGGGCTATTTCAGCGGTTCGTTCTTGAACGATTTCTTGTTCACGTTGGATGGCTCGAGCTGCTTCGGCAGCTTCTCGTTCCTTGGCTCTGGCTTCGGCCTCGGATTGTAAGGACAGAGCCCGCTCTTGACGTTCTTGGAAGAGCGCCAACTGTGCGTGTGAATGTGTGTGTTTGCATAGATTCACCGAATGGAAGGACGTGGATCAACCAAAAACTCGAGATGAGTGAGAGGAGAATAGAAGCTGAAAGATTGGAACCGGACTGACCTCGATTCTGTAATTCTCCTGAGCCACGGCGTATTCCTCGCGTAATTTTTGAATCGTCAGATCGGCCTCGATGAGCATATTTTGTTTTCCTTGTTCGAGTTCCTGCTGATGTAAACGCCGCTGGTATGCCTCCTATTGATCAAATCATCCAAGATAACGACAAACGAACGAAAAAAAAAAAAAACGGCATATGGTCGCCCCTTCTTGGAGGATTTCGAGACAGAGAAAAGATCGAGGCGGAGGGGGGGAGAGAGAAGGAGGGAATCGGGGGCTTACTTCTTCGGCAGCTCTGGCACCCTCCTCAGCAACTTGTTGTCGAATCTGTTCAGCGTGTTGGAGGGCTATTTGAGTCTGACGGCTCATCTCTTCGATCTGTTGTTTCTCTCTAGCGATCTGTTGTCTTTCGAGCTGTTGGATTGGATGGGTGGATGATTTAATGAGAGGATCAGTGATTTTTTGAAGACAGAACTTAGGTTGGTAGGAGGAAAGAGGTACGAACGTCAATCTTTTCTAATTGTTCTGCAAGTTTAAGATCTTGAGAAGGATCGGCGACGATCACTTTAGGTTCCGGTGGAGCGATGGAGGGTGCGAGAGACTTGGCTGGGTTGGAGTTGGGGTTGGAGCGAGCAGAGAGAGAGACGGTGGAGGTTGTGGATGGCTTAGATTTGGTGAGAGTTGCACGAGGGGTGGTTTCGAAATAACCACCCCTCCTGGGAGGACCATCCTTAGTGTCATCGTCGGAATAAAATCGCCTGGGAGAAGAGGTGTATGAAGCATGGATGAGTTCAGGGTGGTGGTGCTCGTCTAAGCTCCTGAGACAAGGGGGAGACTGACCAAGTTCGAGCTCCGACTTCAAAGTTGAGCTTTCGTGACAGAGGCATGGTGTAGGGATGAAGGAGGAAGACGCGGTGAGGATGGAGTGGAGGTGGGTAGGATGATGATGAACCTAGAGTGGTACTACAACACGACTAGACTACATCAACGAAGCTTGGGAGTTGGGATGAGATGGGGATGTCGTAGGGGATAGGTAGGGAAGGATAGATTGAAAGGTGCTCTCTAGTAGAAAGTCGTATCTATCTATAGTCTAGTAGATAACTCTATGACCGGCCTCTTGCTTGAGGGGTGGTAAGTAGTGAGCTGAACCGATCGATGGCCGCCCAATATGGCGTGGCTGAGGAGAGTCAGACTCAGGAGGAATCAGTCAGTCAGTCAGTCAGTCAGTCAGTAGTCAGTAGTCAGTAGCAACTGAACGATATCCGATATACGATGGAGATGAGATAGTATGTTGTAGACCATCACGAATAGGATGAAGATGGGACTCCGCAGAGGGGGTGGGGGTGGATGAGGTGTTTGAGTGTGGTCATGAGTTGTAGATACACACACAGTACACGATAGATGAGGGGGTTATAAGTATTTATCATCATCTGCCAGGCTACAACGAGTTGAAGTTACTCTCCCGAGTTCATCAATCATAACATCTACTACCCTCCTTCCCCTCCCTTCTCTGACCTTCTCGACTTGGTCCGATGTAAGCGTAACACTTCGAAGCTTGCAAGGACTTGGATGGTAGTCCAGGGCTCCAGCTGATAGTCTGTCTATCCACAAGTTATCCATACGATCGGATATCTAGATCAAAGTATTGATGATTAAATACGTCCAACCTAATCGATTGATTGACATGGATGAATGATGATGGGATTGAGTTTGAGCTTTGGATGGATGATGATCATCAAGGCTCAAGTTGTTAAACTGTGGATGATTTGAGATCCATTAAACCTCCCGCTGGTCACGATCGAGTTGTTAATTTCAAAGAGATTGGTATCTAAATATGTACAGTTACTGTCCATGGTCAATAGATGACATTCATTAACTCATTTCAAGACATTATTAGTACTCAGTTACTCTAGTACTGACCATGATGATTTCCCTACCTGGTTCATATTTCGTGTAACAGCTGAATGTACGTTACGATACGGTACGGTACGGTACGATACAGTACGGTACGGTACGATACGGTACATACTCTGATCGACCATGTCTACATCTTCATTCATTGGCTTGATCAACCCTTAATTGCGGGCTACAGAGATATATGGTATGTATGTATGTATATGTATGTGAAAAAACCAACTAGCAAGCTTTGGACCGGAGGCAGCCTCTGTTATAATAAGCAGACCAGACAGTCGGAACCGATGGCCACGAAGCTAGGCTTGGCGCCGAAGTACGAAGGGGACGGGCAGGATTGATACTAGTAGTGATCTTCAATCACCAATCAGTCATCATGTTCAGCTCTCGGCGAGAACCCCCAAGACTGTGGTGGTGGATCCGAGGTAGTTCTTCGAGAGGTAGTCAGTCGATGGGATGAGGGGCATCAGATCAGGATCATCTTGACTTGACGGGTACCTGGAAGATGCACTACACCGACCATCTAACTCGACATCCAACGTGATCATGTCGGATTTTCGATCGATTCGATTTAGATATTTAGATCAAAAATCGATGACAGTATCATCATCTCAAACCCCAAACGAACAACCGGTGTTGCATCCCTATCCAAGATAATCGACATGGCTAGTTTATCACCCATGGATTAATCACTCCAAACGTATTTGGGTCCATCCACATATGGTGTGTAGAGCGCGTCTGGGCGCCTGTCCAAGGTTTGACGTGGCATATGCGTCTAGCGGGACTTGGATTGGCGCCCAGGGAGCTTGATTAGGTCGGGCTAGCGGGGTTTAAATCTTGGCGCCTAATCAAGCTCCCCTTGACGCTTCTTGTGATTGGTATGTGTTAGGTCAAACTAGTTGTAGGATGTTAGGAGTCAGAACCGTTCAGGATATATTTCACCAAGGCCGCGCGGAGATAAACATGTAGGTACAAGTGTCACAGTAGCCGTGATATCTGTCCGTGATATGTATAGTTTGACCTAACCACAACACCCTCCTACAAACTATGCAGTCAAGAAAAAACGCCGACAAAAGAGAAATTGTTTTTGTGCCCCTAACCGTTTTGTCATTACATCCGCTAGCTGATTAGTTGTTTCAATCCATGTCACATCTATTTTTAAGTCCCTAATAACATCATTAACAAAGAAAAAAATTTGCGCTATATGCCTCATCCTAGACCACGATCCGTCATTGTTGGCTACCAGTACTGCCCCCCTGTTATCACAATATAAAGAAGACTTGATTGTGGGAAATAAATTAAGAACCATGGAATGGAGAGATACAAAAAATTCTACCCCGGTACCCAGAGAGATAAATTTTGCATTGCAGGTTGAAGTGGCCACAGTTTTCTGCCGCTTTGACGCCCATAATACTGGGCAGCCATCAAGCATGATCACAAAGCCAGAGGTTGATTGATGGAATTTGCCTCCCCAATCTGCGTCCACCCAGAGCTGCAGGCCCGCCTTGTTTGGCTTGAAGAGGAGCTGGTTGCCAATCGTGGCAGAGATGTACCGGAGAAGATGTTTGAGGGCCCCCCAGTGTGTCGCATTGGGCCGTTTACTGAACCATGATAGATAGTTCACCGCAAAAGAAATATCCGGCCTTGTCCCCAGGGCTAAGTAATTCGTAGAACCAATATAGCTTTGAAACTCCTTGGCCAGTACAGTGGGCCCATCATCATTAGTCAAGAGTGAGACGTCAGGAAGCGTGGTGTTAGAATTTATAAGCTTAGATTGCGATCGATTCCATTTTTCAATAATTTGGTTTGCCAGTAACCGTTGATTGAGGGCCAGCCCGCCATTAACTTTTGTCAGGTTGATACCGACAATCCGATTACGCCCTTCCTCCCATTTCAGCTTCACTTTCATCTCCATCTCCCTTTGCAGCTTCCCAAGGACCTCCTTGTCATTACTTACAACCAACCCATCATCAACATGCAACCAAATTGCCACCACCTTTTTGCCTTTCCAATAGATATAAACCGTCTGTTTGATCGTTCCACCCTCAAAACCTAAAGCTGCAAGAACTCCCTTAAAGAATAACCACCAGCATTGAGCCGCCTGTGTTGTTCCATATAATGATTTTTTTAGAAGCATAACCTTCCCAATGAGTTCAGGACACACGTGAACCGGAGGCTCAACATAAACCGTTTCATTGATTGGGGAGTGAAGATAGGCCACCAAAACATCAAAGCTATGGATGAGCCATTTGTTGGATGTTGCCAGCGCCAGTAGGAGTTGGAGTGAAGATAGCGAGGCCATTGGGGCAAAAGTCTTGTAGCAGTCCACTCCCAACCGCTGGCGGAACCCCTTTGCCACGTACCAAGACTTGGGTGCAATCACCAACCCATCCGGTGCTTGTTTCACGCTAAAGACGTACTTGGCCCCTATGACTTTCATGTTGGCCGTGCGATCCACGGGGGTCCAAACACCCATGTCAAACAATTGCTGGATTTCCTTCTCTATCAGAGGCAGCCACGTTGGGCGGAAATTCAAAGAGAGAGCTTGGCTAATTGTTGCCGGAATGTCGAGGTCCAAGACCGTAGGGCAGCAGTTGATTTGGCCGTCCTGCTCTTTGCAAATCCAATCAGTGGGGACCTCCCCCAACCGCAGTTCAACAGCTCGCAAGGCGGGGTTGATATTGTCGAGGGATGTAGGGATAGGTACAAAAGGGGCCGGTTTTGTGTCTGGGAACTCCGCCGCATTGGTATATTTCAGAGATTGTTGTTGGACGCTCCAGAAGATGAAGCCTTGTTGGTCATCTTGATAACCTAAGAATATCATCTTCTCGGCACGGTTGTCAAGCTTGAGGTGCTTCTCTTTGGGGATGTGATCCAGGCCTATGGAACCAAATGGATGCAGGGGGACAGGACGGTCAGCAATATCAAACAACTGTTTGGAGGGGGACTTAGAGGAGGACCAAGTGTTTGGTAAGGGATTGTGGATGAAACACGCGTGTTGGTAGGCCATTGACCAGAAGATATTGGGTAGGCGCGCATAAGACAGCATTGTTTGGGCCATATCGCCGAGGGTCCGGTTTACTCGCTCTGCTTTGCCGTTTTGTTCCGGTGTATAGGGACAGGTGAAGATGAGTTTGGTGCCAAGGGCTCCCAGTTGATCCAAGAGGGTGGTACTATGGTACTCCTTTGCATTGTCAGACCAGACGTGGACCGGGGATCTTCCAAGTCAATTTTTCAGGTACGTGACGGTTTTGACGAGCAACTTGGAGACCTCCAACCAAAGGTTGAAGGCATGCACAAAGATAAAGGTCGATTTGTGGTCCCAAATCGTCAGGAGGTACCAATTACCGGAGATGTTGGGGGGAAGTGGTCCAAGGACATCAGTGACAAGGAGATTGAGTGTTTGGTTGAGGGGAATTGCTTCCGGGATTACTTTGCGCCGACGTAAGCTTTTTGCGGTTTGACAGGCCTTGCAGACAAACAGGGCCCAGGATTTGGGGTTGAAATCTGGAATGTGGGTCTTTAGGTACAATTTTACCATCCGGTTGGATACATGGCCAAGAGCGCAATGATAGAAGAATGAAGAGGAAACAAAAGGAAGCGGGGAAAGAGAAAGAGGGGGGACAACAGTAGCTTGTATGGACAGGGGATCGGGGGTGGGAAGAAGAAATCCAGACGGAGAAACTGATGCAACGGGAGAAATGGAGGTGATAACCCAGGACCAGTTGGAATAAGGGGCAAAGAGATGGAAACAAGGAGAGATAAGAAAAAGGTCCAGACCGCGAAAGACCGGTGAGTACCCCGCATCAATGAGATGTCCCAAAGAGACTAGGGTACCCCTCACGCAAGGGCAGTATAGCACATCATTCAGAAGGGGGTCTCCAGGGCCCCCAGATGGCATCGGTGTCAACCTCAGCGTTCCCCTACCAAGAGCAAGCATTTCCAAATGAGGATCGGCCAGCCGGAGGGGAATTGGAGATGAGAAAGGAGAATAGGAGATGAATGAAGGGAAGTGGCCACTGACCGTTGAGGTTGCCCCAGAGTCTATCACAAGCGTGTTTGGGGCGGTTACCAATTGCACGATGGGTTGCTCAGGGCAAGCCTCATTGGCAGCTGAGGGATCCGGGCCTGCGACACTATTGATTTGTCCACCGCCAGGAGCACCAGGTCAGAACAAGCGTGGGTTACGGAGATGAGGTGGATCCCGAGTCAAGCTTCCCAAAGTTATCCCAGGGGGCAGCAGCTGAGTGTCAATCCAAAGCAGCGGGCAATCCCCTTGCCAATGGTCAGGGGACCCGCAGTATACGCACGTCCCACCAACTTGAGTCCGTATTTTGTCGGGCACCGGTCGGTTCCCATTTGCAATAACATTCCGCGCCGCTTGGATGTCCGCCGATGTTGGTTGATGTCGTTGGGCCCAAGTCCCCAAGGTGCGGGTTTCTGGGTTCATTCCGGTTTGCTGTTCAGGACGTTGCCGGGCATTGGAGGAAGGCCATACGTAGGGGTTCACAGCCGCCACCAAGTAGGGGTTATTGGAAGAGTTTCCCCAAGTGATTTCGGTATAATACAAGGTGATGATTGACTGGGTGTCGGCTGCCAAGGGTTTTTCGAGCTGATCAAGCTGGGGGCCGATGCTGTGGAGCATCTGCGTACAAGAAGATCCCGGTGGCGGTGGTGTCAACACTTGCATGACAAGCGAAATGCATTCGCTCAGTACATGCAATCCAAGTTGGTCAAGTTTGATAAATATGTTGGATATGCAACTGAGATGGGAGGAGATACTCCCTTCCATTGTGGTGAGCTTATAGAATAGTTTGTCCCACAATTCAATTTGCCTTGTCTGGGTTGATATCTGGAAATTCTTTCGGATTGTTTCAAAAGCCCCTGCCACCGTCAGTTCTTTTGCAATAAGGGGCCGCAGCTTGCGTTCAATAGTAAGTGTAAAGAACACTCAAACGATGATGCTTTTGTTGTCATTCAAATCTTGTAAGTTTGAAATGTTGTGCGTGAACTTGCCAATCCCAAAAACCATCAGACCAATCGTGTTGATACCTTTGATCCACTCATTGATGTTGCTGCCGTCCCGTTTAAGACGTTCCACCGTCAACACATATTCTGTTGGGTTGGAAAGAAAACGCGCCTTCACCGTTGACTCAACCGCCTGCCCTGTTGTAGCTAGCTTGGTATCCATGTCTTGTCCTGTTGATACGTATGGGGAGTCTTCTGATCCGTTGGAGGGGGAGTTATTGCCTGAGGCCGTTCCAGGTCTGCCGGGTAGCGCCTTTCCACGCCGCGGGGGCATGCAACAATCCAAAGGTAAGAGGAGTATTGGGGAGTTGGTTATTTGAGTACCAATATGAGGGTGCCACTTAGTAGTTGTATTGAGCCGGCTTTTAACCTGTAGGATGTTAGGAGTCAGAACCGTTCAGGATATATTTCACCAAGGCCGCGCGGAGATAAACATGTAGGTACAAGTGTCACAGTAGCCGTGATATCTGTCTGTGATATGTATGGTTTGACCTAACCACAACACTAGTCATATTATGTCACAGGGGGATGATATCACATATCCTGTGACACTTGTACATACTATATATACCTTGCGCGCGCTCAACCCTGAAATAAAGTATTGAATCAGGTCCCTAACATCCTACAGGTTAAAAGCCAAACCAACCCTCCGGTACCTCTGTTTCCTCTCCCAACATCACTTCCAATACCTCACCACTTCAGTCACCAGTCTTTCTTCCCAATCTCCCTTGCTTGTCTTGACTTTCCAAAACCGGTTTATGCCCCAGAGTGGTAGAGCAAGACCCAGAAGGCCTGGCACCATCTCCGACAAACTAATCTCCAATAGCAATAATGATAAACCCCCCACTCCAAACACCTCACGTACCATGGACGCAAAGGCAATGCTGACCACCCAAACCGTCAAAACTACCGTGAAGGCACAATTCTTATCCAACCCAACGGAATACGTATCAACGGTCAAAAAACTAAGGCGCAATGGCAGCAACATCAATGAGTGGATTGAGGGCATTAACACGGTTGGACTTATGGTCTTTGGTATTAGCAAATTCACTCACGACATCAAAAACCCACGCTCCCTAACCACTAACAAAAGCATCATACTTTGTGTCTTATTCACTCTGATGATCAAACGCAAACTGCAAACCCTCATAGCAAAGGAGGTAACCACCGCTGGCGCTTTTGAAACAATTAAAAAGAACTTCCAACTGTTAACTCAAACCCAACAAATTGAACTTTGGGACAAACTCTTCTACAAGCTGACCACAATGGAGGGTAGTATTTCCACCCACCTCAGCCGGATCTCCAATGTGTTCATCAAATTAGGCCGCCTCGGTACGCCGGTCCCGGACAAGTGTGTCTCCCTCATGATGCAAGTCCTTACTCCACCCCCCCCCCTGGATCCTCCCGTACCCAAATGCTCCAGAGCATCGGACCGCAGCTTGATCACATGGACCGACCCACAGCAGCAGATACTCAGTCCATTTTAACCTTGTTCTACACCAAGATTACGCGCGGTAACTCATCCAACAATCTGTAATTGGTTGGTGCAGTCAACCCCTGGACTTGGCCTACGCCGGACCAGGGGCGCCATCCCAATCACCACTCCAGAAACACGCAAACCCTTCCCCCCCTTGGTACCCGTGTATCCTGTCACCAACCTAGCCCGGGGGACATACAAGCAGCTCAGAGCGTCCTAGCCAATGGTAACCAACCAATTCCAGCCAAGGTCCGTCAACACACCAGCGGTTCATGTGTCTATTGCAGTTTTCCAGACCACTGGAGGGGGGACTGCCCCCAACTCCAGATCAACGCCAACCTACCACCTCCAGGGGTGGCTGGCCTGACCAGGGAAGCACCCCACATTTGAAAACCATGTCCCCCATTACCAAACCCATTCAATGCCGGCCGGGTCAACAGCGTTATTACCCCAACCAAGCCATTACTGCTGAGGCTCCCCCTGAGCAGCCTGTCATATGTTTGGTGGCAGTCCCCCACACGTTGTGGTAGAAAAAACCTGTCCTATAGCCATCAGAATCAATTTTGTACTATAACAACAGCTCAAACCCTCAAAGTAGCCTCATAAATGGATTCTACATCACAAATAACCTATAGTCACTCAGCCAAAGTACCCCTCTATCTCTCATGGATTAGAAGATACAGCCCAAGAACCCTTCAACTATGGCAAACTCATACCCAACCAGGTGTCACAGCTCTGTGGAAGGCATAAAGACATACCTTTCAAACCCTCAAGTACATACCAGTAACAGTTTACCCTCAACACCAGAACCATATGCCAGATCCAGTCACCTCATCCAGAATACAGTGTACAGATACAGGAGGCAGTGCAGCATGCCAGATCCAGTCACCTCATCCACAATACAGCATACAGATACAGGAGGCAGTGCAGCATGCCATATCCAGTCACCTCATCCAGAATACAGTATACAGATACAGGAGGCTGTGCAGCATGCCAGAGCCAGTCACCTCATCCACAATACAGCATACAGATACAGGAGGCAGTGCAGCATGCCAGATCCAATCACCTCATCCAGAATACAGCATACAGATACAGGAGACAGTGCAGCATGCCAGATCCAGTCAAATCATCCAGCATACAGTATACAGATCCAGGAGGCAGTGCAACCAGTCCAGATCCAGTCACCTCAGCCAGAATACAGCAATACAGATACAGGAGGCAGTGCAGCATGTCAGATCTGGTCACCTGAACCAAACATGCAGTAAATACACATACAAGAGGCTGTGCAGAAGTATACAGGAGCAAAATATGCAGGAGAAAGTGGAACCAGCCTTAACCAGAACCAAAAAAACCAACAGTATTGCACAGCAATACATGTAGGTAGAATAAAGTAGCACTCAAAAAACTACCAGTACAGCACAGAAATATATCTTATCTGCACTACACAGCAATCTATGCAAGGCTGTGCATGCATGAAAACCCTGTACAAGCTTTTCCCAACCAGCAGAAATGCCTCATGTAACTGTAAAAGCTTTTTCCAACCAGCAGAAATGCCTCATGTAACTGTATCTCACTGTTCCTCACCAGAACAGGGAGAACCCTCAGGGGAAGCCTTGAGCACCCCTGGGGGCAGGATTTGTCTATTTAAGGAGGGCCTCTCTGCCCTATCCGAGTTGTATCCCCATGCCATCTGGCACATCCCCACACATCCCATCCTCATACCACCCCAGCTCACTCCACTCTATCAGTACCCATTTGTGGTACCTACCCAGATAAAATATCAGTGAACCAATTATAAAGGAAACAGGAAATCAGAAACCAAGTTATAACACACCTTTAACCAATTAAACCAACCAACAGGTGCTTGAATAAGGGTTCTTCTGTGACCTAAATATTCAGCACCAATTTAAAGAAGAACCACCCATCAATCAATAAATAAACCTTACAAAGAAAGAGAGCACAACCAAAAGCAACCACCAACCTTTTCCTCTACCAAGCCCCCTGTGGGTAAACCCATCCTTGGGTCCTCTCCTGAACAATCCCTTTGATAAACCCTTGAACCCTTTAATATTGGGATATTGGTTAAGATCAAATATATCTGATCAATAAACAACCAATAATCCAATACATCTAGTCCATTCTTCAACAAAACCTACCAATAAACAGTTAATAATTAATCTAGGTCTGATCTGAGACCTATATTAAGTCTCAAAGAAACCAGCCATTAATTTAAATAAATTATTGTGCAGACTTACTATAGTACTAGAGGGGCAGGCAATTCAAAACCACTCTTAGTATATACTAAATACTCTAAAGGAGTAGAAGTAATACTAAATTCCCCTTCAAGGACTTCCAGCAAGCTATTTGCTACTTTTTTATATAATCCCACAGGAGTCTCTACAATTGGTGTCCCAACAGTGGCCTGTTTCCTTTAGATTTGATTAGTTATTAAAAAATATACATATATTGGTAGAATATTAGCCTCAAGAATTAACTCAACATTCTGAAGGCAGAAAGAAGAAACCCATACCAGATAATTGAAGACCTCAAGGACCAGCTCAGGGGGATTGAAGATAATAACCAAGAAGCCCTATCTTCAATAATCAGGATGGAGAAAGAACTTCAAGAAAAAACCAAAATACCCAGTGGATCCCAAGAGAAGCCAGAGGAAGACCAGGAAAGAAGTCAGAATCAGCCAGACCCTGGAGTAGAAGCAATGGGGAACCTTGCCAACATTTCAAAACTCATAAACCAAATGCTTGAAGAAAAAGCAGCACACGGCTTCCAGAAACCCCATACACCTAACCAAGAACCAGGTTTCAGACCCCAACCCCAAGATCAGCATATGGAAGAATCCCAGCAGAAACCATGGAAGAATCAACAAACCCCTCCATAAGCCCAGGAATAAATATATATCCCCAAGCTAGAGAAGAAGGAAGAAGAGCTACTAGGAGCCAATATACTGAAGGAACCCCAGCCAGAAGACCAACCCAGGATTACTCAATAATAAACAATAATGAACAAAATGGGGTATTATTAGATGGAAAGAAAGTGAATCTTGAATTTGAAGGGACGGAAGTAGAACAGTTTATTAAAAGATTAGAGAAACTGGCAAGGATCCAGAAGGCAGGGGGAATAGATATAGCTCTACAATTACCTTTTCTAGTACAAGACAAGAAGATCAGGAAGTCTATTGAAGATATGGAAGGACATGAATATGCAGACTGGGACCTCTTGAAGAAGTAACTAAAAAGGAAATGGGGCACAGCTAACCCCCATAGAAGGTTCAATGAGGAGTCCATACCAAGGCTTCTCAGACATACTGAAGAACAAGGAGGCATCAAGACCAAGCATGACAACAAGAATTTCATTGGGAGTTCTGAAGAAATGGTTCTTTACTTCATCAGGATGGGTTATGACAACACCAACTGGGAAAGTGGAGAAAATCTCTGGAAAGCTTTGTCCACTGATCTTAGGAGGGAAGTAAACAGGGAATTAGCCCATGCAGGGAGAATCAAGATTGCAAGAGATGGCAGATACCTCCCACCAGATTTGGAGACCTTGAAGGAATTTGTGGAAATGAATTTGGCCTTATGGGATGTGGATGAAGAAGAAACCCCTAAACCTATCATCAAGAACTTAGTGGAAACCAAGAAGGAAGTGAAGTTTCAGCAACTCGGAGTAGATGAGCTCTTGAAAATGAAGGAAGATATTGCAAAACTCACTGTGGCCTTAAATCAGAAGCAGGCACCTCCTCAATTTGATAGGATCAACCAAGGGATGGCACAAAACTACAGACCCTCATCTCCCAGTGCAGGACCCAGATGGCCAATCAGATGTTACTATTGCAAGGATGAACTCCATACCCAAGTCAACTGTCCAGATTTGGCAGAAGATATAAAGGAAAAGAGGGTGTTTAAACAAGGACCCAACTATTACTTCCCAAAAAGAGAACCCATACCTTTTACCCAACAGGAAAGCTTCAGAGATCAGGTAAAGAAATTCTCAGAGGCTCAACAAGTCCCAAAATTGGAGGAATCCAAGAAGCAGGAAGAAACAACTCATGTTGCAGCATTCTTGAAGACTGGAGATTGGGAAGCTTGGACACCACCAGAGGTAAATATGAAGGAATCTCAAGTTCAGTGGGGAATGAGAAGATCACAAAGGTTGGCTGGAAATCCACCAGAGAAGGATAACACCCAGGAGACACCAGTAGCAGATCAGGGAACCTCAGCACCAACTAAAGAATCAGCCCCAGGACAAAGGAAGAGGAAAGCAAGTTACCCAGGAGCATGGGTGGAAGTGGATCAAGAGTCTGAAGATGAAGAAGAGCCCCCCAAAGAATCTTTCAAGGAACCTGTGACTGAACCTGTGAAGAAGGAACAAGAAAAGTCAGAAACATTGGACACTCATGAAGGAACCAAGATGGAAGAAAGTTTGAAGAAGAAAATATTAAAACAAAACTTTAACCTTACCTTGGAGGAGCTCCTTTCAGTTGCACCAAATTTTTTCCAGAAGTTAAAGAATATGACCCCTGAAGGAACTTTGGACTTGAATAAATCCTGTAAATTATCAGCCAGCAAAAACAATAGAAGGATAAATGGATGTCAACACCACTTTGAAGACTATTCAGATGATGAGTACCCATGCTCCATAGGAAACAATCTCACCTATGCTTGTCCATTGGGATTCATTGATATTTGGATCAAAGGGAAGAAGATCAAGGCTCTGGTGGATACTGGTGCTGAATTGAATGTCATACCAGAAAATTTGGCAATTCAGACAGGCTTGGTATCCAGAGAATTGTTCATGAAGGTCACAAGAATTGGAGGCCACTCTACCCTACTTATTGGATTGGCTGAAAGAACAGTATTTGAGATAACACCTAGGGAACCAAAATCTGCCCAATTCTTCATAGCCAAAGGATCAATTCATACTGTAATTGAAAGAACTTTCTTGGTGGATCATAAAGTCAGACTGGAGCTGTCCAAGCATAAAGGGGAAGTATTAAGCTATGAGATAGCAGGAGGGGAAAGTTTATGCATCCCAATTTGTTCACCAGATAAAGCAGGATGGCAGGTTACACCAACCAGAAGACCAATGGGCATGAACAGCATCACAGCTAACCTTGACCAAGAAGAGGTCTGGATAAGTGGACAGAATATACAAGAGATAGACCCTGAAGGCTTACCAGACCCCTGGGAGAACAACATTATCACCCCTGAAGTACCAGCAGAAAGAGGATGGGAGGAGGTGCTGAAGAAACAAGAAGCTGAAGAAACTTTGGAGGTATTTCAACAAATCTTTGGAGGATTCTGGACCAACCTTGAAGAAATGGAAGGAACCAATTGGGAAGAATTACCTGGAGCAGGATTGGAAAACTCAGAATTTATGGACTTACTCAACACTTACACTGGAAATACCCTTTTGATTCATGGCCAATGGCCATCTCATCATGGGAGGGTCCCATGGATTGTCAGGTATTGCTTAGATTATGGGGAAGACTGGGCCAAGTCATATGATCATGATGGACCAAGTTATACCAGACCATGTTAGGTGGTCAGGATACTTGGAAGAATAACATCTCATTTTACCTTATTGATGCAGTAGTAGGCCTTCAGTTTTCTTTGAGGAGCTGAGGGAACGGGTGGGCATTCCTTTTTTTTTTTTTAAAAAAAAAGCCTTAAATTCTTGCTATAAAATAAATAATAATAATAATAATAATAAAAAAAAAAAAAAACGGAAAAATTGTAATAATACATTATATATATAAAAAAAAACTGTAATAACACATTTAAAAAAGCAGATTCTTGGCAAGATAGAAGTTTTTTGGTGTTCAATTTTTTTTAATTGATGTAGCAGCAGGCCTTCAGTCTTTCTTTGAAGAGCTGAGGGTATGGGCGGGCATAGTTCTGTTTATTTTTTATCTTATTTTAGTTTTACTTGGTATCTCTTTACATTTTTTTTTGTGTCCTTGTTTTTTTCCCTCTGTCACTGTAAAAAAAAAGAAAGGAAAGGGGGGAAGTTAGTATACACAAACCAAAAAAAAAAAAAAAAAAAAAAAAAAAAAAAAAAAAAAAAAAGAGAAGAAACTCACCAACAACACCTCAAATAGCCAGCTTCCCGCTAACAAAACAAAAACAAACAAACAGCAAGACGCCCCAGCAACTATTGTATCCAGGCAGTAGGGAGGTAGGACGCAACCAGAATGGCCCAGGTGGCCCTATGGAAAGAATGGGGAGGGAGGTCTGGGTTGAATAGGAAGGAGCATCAGTTAAATGTATATTAAAAGAAGAAGGAAGGAGGAGGAAGGGGCAAAATGGCGGAGAAGGGACTTGCTAGTAGTACCAAAGGGTGTTAAGCCACACTAGGATTTGATCCAACCGGGCCTTAATCCCTTTGGTGGTCCTATGCAGGTGGGTTCCTTGGGGGAGGCTGATTATCAGACACCACACGGCAAAATGGACCAAATCAAAGTTTTTGGAAACCGCGTTACAAAGCCAAGGGGGGGATGAAGGTGATGAAAAGCCCAAGGAAGAGTTGTTGGAGGACCCAGAGCTGAAGCCGTGACCAGAGAGCAAGTCAGAAAGGGAGCAAGCGGTGGCGCACGCGTTGGCAGGAGAGGTGGTCGGGATGGGGATATCAACCAAGGCAAGGGATGGGGCGGCATTGAGATTGGTAGTGGGTAGCAACTTGGCTGCATTGCAAACACCCAAAATGTCCAAGGAAGCCAGGCGCGGATTGATTGTGGGGAGGTTGCCTGGGGGATTACTGGTTGCAGGAGTATCAACGCCCGCACCAACGGGGTCCTCCATCAAAGACAAAGGGGGGGCCCCTTGGCCTAGCTCAATGGGGACTCTTGGCTTTGCGCTTAGCTTGGCGACCGGGAAGGATGATGAGGACCAAGACCTTGGAGCTGGCATCATCAAATTTGGCAGAATCCTGAGGCATCTAAAAGGGAAAAACGGGTGAAAGACCCAATTAGCCACCCGGGGTAAAACAGAAAATGGAACAACAAGGAACCTTTGAACAAGTAAGGGGAGGACCAGCGGATGAGGAAACATGAGAGACTTGTCAGGATGGGCCTCCTTAAATAGCCGAGGAACCCACCAAAACAAAATGGGAGAGGGAGGGCAAGTGGAGTTCAAAAAAAAGGGTGGGGAGACCTACTCGGTTCCCAGTATACCATGACCCACGCCCGTGAATGATCAATCAGAAAGGGCAGACTGGAGAACACAAATAGGGAATTGCCACCAGGATTTCCAGGAACATAAAAAAAAGGGAATGGGATCCCAGAGATAAGAGAAACCATAAGTAAGATAGATTAAAAAAAAAGAAGAAGAAAAGAAGGAGAAAAGAGAAGGAGGAATGAATAGATCTGATGCAAGCAATCAACCCAATAAGGGAAGGGGACGTAAAAATTACATTGAGCCATGCGCATAGAGCGGCCAGAACTACGCATTGGTACCTCGATTTCCGCCTAAGAAGGGACCTAGCAGAGTAAAAGATTGGCCAACTGTACAAGAGAATAGCAATAAGGAAACGGACAGGTGGAGGCGTTGGCAATTTAGATAAATTAAATCTAACGTGACAGGTGGAACCATGTACCCGTGTACAGAAGTGGATCAGAGAACGTACTGGGATTTTTGACACAATAAGGGAAAGGGCCGATTGAGATAGATGAGGGGGTCCACCCTACGGTATGCCTGGAAGACCCAGGAGTAAAAGAAGTGGGGTGTGAGCGTGACAAGACATATGGAAGGAGACCCAGAGATTGGGTGTGCAATAGAAGATAGGGAAGAAAGAAGGAGGCTTACCTGTTCGCCTAATAACGTCAATCCCTTGGGCTGTATGTGTGCATGTATGTACGACTAAGCGGCAAGGAAGAAATGAGATTGGGGGAGGACACTGGTCCAGCGCAACTACCTCAAGCCGGCCTTGCGGAGCGCCTCGGGGGTTTCTGCACGCACCGCCGCACTGGGGCAGGCTTGGAGCTTGGAGCGCGCAAAGCAAACCTACGGAACCACCAGCACAAATCTCCACGGATCAACGGGCGCTACCTGCAAGCAAAGAAACGGGGGGAGGAAAGGCATGGTCACAAGTCCCCTGCAAGACCAAAAACTGCAGAAATCAAAACTAGGGTCCCCTGTAAGACCTAAAATTGCAGAAATGTGGGGATCATCAGCTGAACCAAAAAAATAAAAAATAAAAATAAAAATAAAAATGAAAATAAAAGAATATAAAATAAAAATAAAAATAAATAAATAAAATAAATAAATAAATAAAAAACATAAATTAATAAAAATAAAAAAAGAAAGAGGATGGAGTGCCCAACAATCACAGCAGCCAAATACAAAACCATGGATAAGAAGATAAAACCCATAAACCAGCCTATTCCCCAAGGCCTCAATCCACCCCTCCAAAGGCCACCCCTCTCTAGAGACCCTTACATCACACCCTTAACACCTCAGCCACCCCAGATCTCACCAACCTCTAGGATCACACCAGAAAGGTTGAAGCTGGTTAACTTTGGGCCTGACGACTGGCTTGGAGCTGAAGAAATAAAACTACTCCAGCATGTGATGGTCCTCAGAGAATGGCAATTGCTTTCACAGAAGAAGAAAGAGGACTCCTCAAGCACTCTTATGGGCTCCCTTACAAAATACACACAGTACCCCATGACCCATGTCAGAAGAAACCTATACCCATTCCCCAAGCTATCAGGCAAGAATTTACAGAACTAATAAGGAAGAGGATCAGAACAGGTCTGCATGAAAAATCAACCTCCAGCTATTCCAGCCCTGTATTCCCTGTGGCCAAGGCCAATGGGAAGCTCAGAATAGTCCATGACCTCCAACCCCTCAACAAAGTCACTATCAAGGATGCAGGACTACCCCCAAAAATTGAAGAATTTGTAGAGTCCTTTGATGGGAGGACCTGCTATGGACTAGGAGACATCAAGGGAGGATATGATGAGAGAGAATTGGATAGGGCCTCAAGACCACTGACCACCTTTGAAACTACCCTGGGGAGGCTCCAGCTTACAAGGTTACCTCAGGGTGGCACCAACTCAGTAGCAGTCTACCAAGCCCGAATGACCTGGATACTTCAGGAGGAAATACCAGAACATGTGGGAATATTTATTGATGATGGAGGTATTAAAGGACTCAGAAGTAGGTACAATGAAGACACACTTGAAGATAACCCACAAATAAGAAGATTTGTCTGGGAGTATGCCATGACCTTAGAAAGGATTTTATTTAGGATAGAAGAAGCTGGTTTGACTATCTCAGGAGAAAAATTTGCTTGCTGTGTCCCTTCCCTTAACATAGTTGGGCATGTGGTATCTCAAGAGGGAAGGAAAGTAGCAGAACAGAAGCTGAATAAAATTCAAAGCTGGCCCCAGCCAAGAAACAAAAAGGAAGCTAGAGGATTCTTGGGGATTTGCTCCTATGTCAGTATGTTCATCAAAAACTACTCAGCACTCTCAGCACCAATCAGAAGGCTTACTTGGAAAGATGTAGAGTTTAAGTGGGACATTCAAAGTGAAGAAGCCTTTCTGTTACTCAAGAAGATAGTAGGACAAGATACTCAAAAGCATAGAATATGACAAGGATTCAGGAAGGATCATTTTAGCTGTGGATTCAAGTTACCTAGCAGGTGGTGCTGTCCTGATGCAAGAAGACAAAGAAGGAAGACCAAGGCCAGTCTACTATGATTCAGTGGGTTTTTCAAAACAGAAAAGAAGTATTCCCAGTCAAAATTGGAACTCTGTGGAGTAGCCAAGATACTCAAGAAACTCCAGATAACCCTGTGGGGACAGCACTTTGAGTTACAAGTAGATGCAAAAGCCCTCATTGAAATGATCAACACCCCCAGCCTACCTAGTGCTCCTATGACTAGATGGGTGGCATTCATTCAACTATTTTCCTTTGACTTGGTCCATAAGCCAGGGAAGACATTCACAATGCCTGACAGCCTATCAAGAAGGCCAGAGGACCCAGAGGAGCCAGAAGACACCAATCAGGATTCTGATGAAGAAGAAGAATGGATCAGTCCACACCCTGGCCTTGGATTAAAAATCAACTCTATTGAAGACCAACAACCATTCACACCTCCAGCTGGATTCTGGGGAAGAATGAAGGAATATTTATTGACCATGAAGAAGCCCATAGGGTGCTCTGAGAAGGAACTCCAGAAGATCAAGAGGAGGTCACCCAACTTCTATGTGGAGGAAGGAAAACTAAAAAGGAGGGGAACATGGGGCCTTCAGCTGGTGCTGACATCTAAAGAAGATATGGAAAGGGTCATGAAGAGCCTGCATGAGGAATTGGGGCACAGAGGGAGTGGGGAGACATACAGAAGGATCAAGCTTAGGTTCTGGTGGGAAGGAATGAAGAAGATGACTAGGAATTGGGTCCAAACCTGTGAACCATGTCAGAAGAGAAGCAAGCTCCAGAAGAAAGAAGAAGGGAAGGAAACTCTTACCAAAACACTGTTTCAGAAGGTAGCAATGGATGCAGTACATGTCAAGGCAGGAAGATGCAAGTACCTAGTGGTAGCTAGAGATGACTTCTCAGGGTGGGCAGAGACAGCGGGCCTGACTAGTCTCACCTCAAGAAACATAGCCACTTGGTTCCTATCTGAATGGATCTATAGGTATGGGATTCCCAAGGAAGTAACAGTGGATGGAGGAGGAGAATTTAAAAAGGAGCTCCAGAAAGCTATGAAGAAGGTTGGAACAAAACTCAGAATGGTAACCCCTTACTACCCAGAGGCTCAAGGAATGATTGAAAGGGGCCACAAGGAAATAAAAGATGCACTAATAAAGCTATGTGGGGAGAATGGCAGCAAATAGAAGGAATACCTCTCTCTAGTCACCTTTGCAGATAGGATCTCTACAAAAAGTAAAACAGGATTCTCCCCATTTGAAATACAGTTTGGACAACCAGCAGTCCTACCAATTGACTTAGAAATGGAGACATACCTAGGAGTTGACTGGGAGCAGGTGACCACCACTTCAGACCTCCTGAAAGCAAGAGCAGCGGAATTGGCTCAGAAGGAAGAACACATTCAGAAGGCAGCACAGAAGATGAAGGAAGTGTCAGCCTGCTACTTAGCACAGAGCAACCTGACAAAGAAACAACAATAATAATATTAACAAAAATAAATAAATAAATAAAATTTTTATAAAATGAAGGAGTAGGAAAATCCATAAATATTATTGCAGAAATGGATTCCCCACCCAAAATATGGTAGGGTCACTCCCTGACCCCACCCTTGAATTCTTACTCCTTATATTTTTTAATTAATTTAATATAAAATGGTCAATGACCACGGCACCAGTATGACACCTTTTGGCCATTTTAATATTTCACATGATATGTCATGTATAGGTTTCACACCTAAATTTCAGTCAAAATCCAGGTGTTGTGTGTAGTTTAGGAGTTACATGGGGAATTGCGTTTTGTCACAATTCCCACACGCAGCCCCGCGTCCCTACAGCGCTGGACTCCCGCGCAGGTAATCCCGTGACCTAGTCACGCGCGCAGCAGATCAGTCCCCCGCGCGCATATGAGCAGCGGATCAGTCCCCGCGCGCATCTGAATGGACTGATCCCCGCGCCTCCTGCCGTGATCAGTCTGACAGCCAGGTACCGCTCAGAGGAGCTACAATATAGTAGGATCTACACTACATATGTAAAGCTACCACACAAGCATAGATTATAGTGTAAAAACCTTAAAAATCAATTAAAAGTAGTTATTAAATAATTTTTAGCAATTTTTTATTAATTAAATAAAGATCCAGACTCACCACAACATGAGTTGATCAGAACCTTCAAAGACCACAAAACTACATAAGGAGTGGTCGTAAAAATTATTAAAAATTACATACAGGATCAGCAGAGGATGGAAAATCAATAAACATCCACGTCTGCTCACTTTGAACCAGTACTTACAGTACAAATTGAGGATCAGTGCAGGATCAGCAAAATGACTAATCTATTGATTAACAGATCCTGCAGCTAAAAAGGAGCTGTTCCTTGACAGATCTAAGGCCAGCAGGCTGACAGCACTTTGAGGAAGTGCCAATCTTGCCCTGACTGCCCCCCTAGCCTCAGCCCATGGCTAATACCCCTTCTAGAGGCCCTCAAGCACCCAAAAAGGAATATTTAAACAGGCTCCTTTTGCCCTTCTGTTCCCAATCAGTTATCAGTTATCAGAAATATTATTATTATCAATCAGACATTGTGTCATTGTTAGTCAAGTGCTTATCAAGAAGAAAGCAAGTGATTTATGATCTAGTCTGAAGTATTATTATTATTATTTTCTAAATAACTATCAACAACCAGAAGTTTGAACCAGCCACCAACCCCATCTGTTCTGAAGCTTCTTACCTGAATCTTTGCAGGATTTCTGTGGATTGCTTTCCAAGTAAGTTGTTTCCTTCCTGCTCTGGGTTTTTGTGCTGTTTTGCCCGCCCAAATTAGTGGATAAGGCCTTAGAAGGCACCCATCTTCATTCCAAGGTTATAAACTGCCTAAGGAGGCCCCTTGAGGAGAGGTTGCCAAGTCTGTAAAGACCCCCAGTAGTATATTACTGTGGCCCCTCTTTTTATATTATATTTAAAATATTTATAACCAAACCAATTAAACCTTGCACTTGCTCTTACCATACCATTATTGGAGCTGTAAAGTGTTTATTCTTTGGAATATTATTGCTCCAAATTCTTTTATCACTCTCTGTAGCTAAAGGACTGCAAGGTTTCTGGTATCAGAGAGCTGACAGGAAGAAAGAGAACTTTCAATCAATTATTGGGACAGGAGATTGGCCCATAGGATAAGGAAACCACTCAAGAAGGGGGACCTGGTATTAGTCTACAATAGAAACCTGGAATCTCAATGGGGGCTACTTTTCAAAAATAGATGGAATGGACCTTATAAAGTTGTCAAACAACTAAACAAGGGGCCCTATGTTCTAAAAGAATTGGATGGAACAGTACTTGGCAGAAGATTTTCAGCAAGCAAGATCAAGAAGTTTTACAACAAAGGAGCCCCAATAGATGAAGAAGAGGAAGGACCAGAACAATATGAAGAGGAGAAAGGACCAGAACAAGATGAAGAAGAAGAAGAGCCAGCAGAGGAAGGAGGAGAGGGAGAAGAAGGCAGATCCTTAGGAATAGCCTAAATTGCATACTAACATGATAAATATAAAATAATAATAAAAAAAATAAAAATAAAAATAAAAATAAAAATAAGAGAATGAATGAATGAAAATAAACTTTATTTGAGAAGATTATTACTGTAAAAAGAATTCAACCCAAATAGAACATGGAATAATAGGAAGAAAGAAGGACCTGAAGACATCAAGATTGTCTTAACTCAAAATTTGACCCAATTAAATATTTCAAGATGTGTCAAGGTATCAAGGAAAAAGGAATCAATTAATCTTCAGCTAGAACTGTCTGAAAGATGAAATTATACTAGGTTTCAAAGGAAAAAGTTATCTATCAGGTTTGAATAGATGCAAACAGGGTGTCAAGGCTCAAAATTCAATAAATGTTTTAGAGGAAGACAGGAAAGATTTAGAGGAAAATAATCTGTCTTTGGCCATGAAATACCACAGTATATGGAGAAGGGAAAAGAAGATTTAAATTCAAGGAAATCAGTTAAATTCAAAGAATCAGAAAAACAGAGGAAAATGCCAAAACCTGTCTTTATCCAGAAGAACCATATTATAATTCAACAATCCAAGAAGAATGGAAGGGATTTGATTATACTTTTACTTGCTACATGGGCACAATCAAGAAATAATTGAGAAGAGAAGATCTAGGGAAAAACAATCAAGATTTCAACAAGACCAACTGGATCACTAGGATTCTATGGACCTTGGTTTTATGCTACTGTGATTATTAGTTTTTTTATTATTTATGTCTCTTGGATCTCCAAAAAGAAGAAGATGAAGAAAAAGAAGAAGCAGAAGAAGAAGAAGAAGAGGGATAGGATGTGGAGTCTGACGTCTATGGACAGGAATACTGTGGACAGAATTAAGTCTGGGGGGGATGTGGTAGACCAAGCCTGTCCTATAGCCATCAGACTCAATTTTGTACTATAACAAAAGCTCAAACGCTCAAAGTAGCCTCATAAATGGATTCTACATCACAAATAACCTATAGTCACTCAGCCAAAGTACCCCTCTATCTCTCATGGATTAGAAGATACAGCCCAAGAACCCTTCAACTATGGCAAACTCATACCCAACCAGGTGTCACAGCTCTGTGGAAGGCATAAAGACATACCTTTCAAACCCTCAAGTACATACCAGTAACAGTTTACCCTCAACACCAGAACCATATGCCAGATCCAGTCACCTCATCCAGAATACAGTGTACAGATACAGGAGGCAGTGCAGCATGCCAGATCCAGTCACCTCATCCAGAATACAGTATATAGATACAGGAGGCTGTGCAGCATGCCAGAGCCAGTCACCTCATCCACAATACAGCATACAGATACAGGAGGCAGTGCAGCATGCCAGATCCAGTCACCTCATTCAGAATACAGCATACAGATACAGGAGACAGTGCAGCATGCCAGATCCAGTCACCTCATCCAGCATACAGTATACAGATCCAGGAGGCAGTGCAACCAGTCCAGATCCAGTCACCTCAGCCAGAATACAGCAATACAGATTCAGGAGGTGTTGGGTTCACTGAGGATACGCAGAGGTGAGAGCAGAAAGAAGGATGATCATTAGTCAGAGATAAAAAGAAAACAAATAGAAAACAAATTGAAAGAAGACGTAAACATAAATATGAACAAGACTAACCTGAGGATACGCAGAGGTGAGAGCAGAAAGAAGGATGAGGGAAAATCCTTCAGTCTGGCTTGACCGCTGTCCTCAGGTAGTGGTGGGTGTCTGAGTGTCACAGATACAGTGACATGATTTGTGAGAGTACAAAATGCGCGCCAGTGACATGTTGATGAAGAACAGAAACAGTGATTTGAGTGTGAAAGATGTGAGAAAGCATATGAGATTTGTATATATGATGATTGAGAAAAATGAGTTATTATTCTATAGGATAGAGATCCAAGAAATATGAGATAAAGGAAAGAGAGAAAGAAATATAAGAAGGAAGAGAAGGAAAAGAGAAACAAATAAAGTGGCTTCAGATATAGAAGCTCCAACACCCACCCTTGCTGAGCACATCATACCAGACCAAAAAGAGAGGAATGTTTTTGCAGAAGAACCCTGGTAAGAGGTTTTGTAAGCATGTCCGCCAGCATATTGGAAGTGGAGACATTCCAAACATGGAAGAGAGACTGGCTCACACATTCGCAAATGAAGTGGTGCCTTGCGTTGATATGCTTTGTTCTGGAGTGATGGAGAGGATTCCTTGCCAGTGCCTCAGCGCCGCTGTTGTCCACAAACAGAGTGACCGGCGTGGACAAACAAAGGTGTAGTTCGGATAGCAGGTTGCGGAGCCATAAACCTTCCTTGCACAAGTTGGACAGAGCCTTATATTCTGCCTCAGTGCTTGATAGCAAAACGGTTGGCTGCTTCTTTGAATTCCACGAGATGGCGCCCAGACCTAGCCAATACGTGTAACTGGATGTTGACCTTCTATCAATGGCGTCTTCAGCCCAATTGGAATTGGTGTATCCTGCAAGATCAAGGGTTGGACCTCCAAGAACAAGCCAGAGGTGGCGAGAGCCCCTGAGGTAGCGAAGAACTCAAATCCCAGCGTTCCAGTGGTTGACCAAGGGATCTTGAAGGAATTGTGAAAGCCGGTTAACGGCGAATGCAATGTCAGGGCGTGTGCATTGGGATATCTATAGCAGAGAGCCAATGAGTTGATTGTACTTGGGAGGGGCCAAGGGGAAGTCTGGAAGGCGCTTTTGCAGAGACTTGAACAATGTTGAGGTAGGTGAGGGAGCGGTTTTGCAATCTGCCGCAAGGAGGAAGCTTTTGCATACGGATTTGATGTAGTGGGACTGACCAATGGAGACAGTCTTAGAACCCCTGTCACGTGGGATGGACAGAGAGAGAAAAAAATGGAGGTCTTTGTCCAAACCAACTTGGAACCTCTTGCTGATGTCCTTGATGAAACCCTTCAAAAAGTCGGGAGTACCCACCACGGCAAGATTTTCAACATGAGCAGCTATGGCGCCTACGAGGCCACCATTGACAAGTTTATAGTACAGCGCAGGATAGTATGAGGATTGAGCGAGACCAAGAGATATCATTGCAGAGCTCAATTCTAGGTTCCATTGACAAGGTGATTGACGCAGGCTTTAGATTGCACGAGATACTTTGCAGACCCAATCTGGGTGGGACGGGTCCTCAAATCCAGGAGGCTGCAACATGTACACCAGTTTGTCTAGTCGACCATTCAAGAAAGCCGTTTTGAAGTCAAGCTGACAACCGATCCAGTCCTTGTGGCCAAGAAGGGATAGTACCAGGCAAAGAGACTCCATGCGCAGGGTGGGAGCAAAAACTTTGGAGAAATCCAGGCCCTGGACCTGGGAGAAACCCATGGCAACAAGTCTCGCCTTAAGTTTTAGAATGGAGCCGTCCTCCCGCCGCTTGACCTTGAACACCCATTTGCATTGAATAATTTTCCGTCCTTTAGGCGGGGGAACCAATTTCCAGGTCCCCATCCCTTGGAGCAAGGACATTTTGTCCTGAGCGGAGAGGATCCAACGACAACGGTTAGGAGAGCAAAGGAGTTGTTTCCACGTCGTTGGAGTGACAAGGTTGTTTTTCACGGCGGCGGAGCGGGAAAAATTTCTGTAATGGGATGGAGACTTGCGACGCCTCAAGGACTGTTGAACAGGTGGGGTTGTGGTTGGCAGGGTGATGGATTGACTGGGAGGAGGTCCGGCAACGGGGAGTGGCGACAGAGCGGTAGGAGAGAAAGATGGACAAGAGGAGAAAGGGGGTGGGGAAGGAGAGAGATGAGTTGGCGCGGGAGGAGGGGAGGGAGGGGAAGGAGGCAACGGGGGCAAATCAGTCCCAGGGAGGGGAGGTATCCAGTCGGAGTCCGACGTGCCGGTGCTCATTGAGCGTGGTTGAGATAGAGGGGGATGGAAACCGCTGACCGTAGAGGGTAGGATGTTTGGATGGTTGGGAGGGAGGGATGGCAATTGCGGCGTGAGAGGGTCATTCGGACTTATGGGTAAGGATTCAAGAGAGGGAACGCCAGCAGACTCTGAGGGAGGTGGAGGTGTAGGTAAGGAAGGAATAGGGGCAAGAGGTGGGATGGCAGGTAAAGAAGGTATAGAAAGAGACTCCGCTTCTGGCGCCGGTTTGGTGTTACCATTGGTGCTGGTGGGGTGAGCAGATGGGAAAACAGCATTGTTGAAGATGCAGTCACAAGACTTTATCACCTTATGGCTCTCAGAGTCAAGGATTCGGTATCCATTACCGTTGGGGAGATAAGATAGGAGGATACCACACTTACCCTTCTTGTTGAGTTTCATACAATTCTGTTTGGGGACTTTATACCACACCTTGCAGCCAAAGGGATGGAGATAGGAAAGGGGGAAATCTTTGTAGCAAAGGAGTGAGTTGGGTGAGACAAATCCGGAGGGGGTTTTGCATGGGAAAGAGTTGAAAGCAAAAGTTGAGTGGCAAAGAGCATCCGCCCAGAATGATTTAGGAAGGCCGGCAAAAATGAGAGAGGCTTGAATCATGTTGCATATGGTGCGGTTGGACCGTTTGGCTACCCCATTTAGTTGAGGGGAGTGTGGAGGTCCGGGCTCAAGAGTGATGCCTTTTGATTTGAGAAGATTTTTCATTGATTGGTTGAGGTATTCCCCTCCGTTGTTGGTGTGAAAAGATGTGATTTGAGATTGGTATTGGTTTTCAAAAAAAGGTATGAAGATTTTGGTGCATTGGAAAACATTGGACTTGTTTTTCATGGGATAGGTGAAAAGAGCCTTGGAGTAATCATTGATAAAGGTAACAAAATACTTATAACCTTCTCTGGAAATGGTTTCAAAACTACAGACGTCAGAGTGGATCATTTGCCCTGCTCTGGTGGATCTATGACTGGGACAAGTGTGGAAGGGAGTTTGAGTCATCTTCAATGCAATGCAGGTTGGACATTGCTGAACTTCCAGATTGTTCAACGGCATTGGTGTTATGTTTTGCAATTTGAGCAATTTCTTGAGTGATTTTAGATTTAGATGGGAAATTTTGCTGTGATAGCCAAACAGACTGTTGTCAGACGAGCGGTCAATAGTTGAAGAACAAGAATCGTGACCGCTCACATCCTTCCTTGATAGATAGTACAGATCTCCACGTTGATATCCTGACTGACGGGCTGAGCGTTTTAGATCTGTCGTTTCCTTGTTGTAGATCTTACAGCCGTCTGCAGAGAAAACCACAACAAAACCGGAGTTGCAGATACTCGAGATGGATAGAAGGGGTTTTTTCAGTTTTGGGACAAGTAGAGATTGAATCCAACAGAACAATAGGTTGAGCAATCCTTCTGCTACGGAGGTGATGGTGGATCCGTCTGCTAGGCGTATCGGGGTGAGATTCGTCCTCCTGTCTGAGATTTGATACTCGTAAGGAGTCATCAACACGGAGAATCCAGAATTGAGGTTGAAATCCCTGTTCAGATTTGCGTTTGAGTGACTGAGGTTGCACATTGTAGACCCCGCATGGACTATGATTTGAGAATCTGAAAAATTGTCTGAGTCCTCTTCCTCCGATACAAACTTGACAACTGCCTTGCAAGCTTTTGCATTTGATGGCTTGGAATTTCTACCTTGGTCATTTGATCTTGGTTGATTATTTTGTTTTGATTGTTTCAGAATTTTGAGAACTTCCAGACATTTAGAAAAGGAGTGTCCTTTGGTTTTGCAGTGCGGTAAGTTTGAGTGTATCCATTTGGATTCTGAGCTGAGGTGGATTTTTCTTTCCTTTTTGATGGGGCGTTTGATAAAAACTTAGTGCTGGCTGACTGAACAATTTTGTCCTCAATCCAGGTTTGTCGTTGTAGGTGTTCTTGCTTCAGTGTGGTAATTATCTTGGACGATGGAACTGATTTGTCATTCATCATACTAGAAACACATCCAAGCCAGTCGTCCGGGAGAGATAGCAAAATAGCCGTTGACTGTAGGTTGTCCGCAGTTAGAGGGCTTTCTGGGGTGATGAGGGAACCAAGTTTTTCTCTGTATGAGACGATTTCTGAAAGATGGGTTAAAATATCCTTATTGTTTAGTTTGGTGAGGAGTAATTTTCTGAGCCAGTACATTCTCCCGCCTGATGAGTTGTCTTGATGAGCTTCCTTTAGTGCATTCCACATTCCAAGTGCGCTCTCTTTGTGTTTACGGATGTATTAAAAATTGACAGGAAGAATGGACCTTGAGATAACTGAACATACGGCAAGATTTTCTTTTGACATAGTCTCTGGGTTGGTCTTTGGTGAATCACTGTTGAGAAGGTAGCTCACGCCTTATGCTCTGAAGTGAATACGCAGGATCATTGCCCAGTCGAGGTAGTTCAATTCTGATCCTGGCAAGTTTAGAGGAATGATGGAAGGGGTTTTAAGAACTGGATGGGGTGACTGAAGTTTGTCCATAGCAATTGGAGAGTGGATTATGTATTGAGTTTAACAATGCACAATTGAGTCGGATCCTTCTTTGGATTAGTTTAAAAACGCAGCAATTAGCTCTCTGGGCTCATAACCTGTTGGGTTCACTGAGGATACGCAGAAGTGAGAGCAGAAAGAAGGATGATCATTAGTCAGAGATAAAAAAGAAAACAAATAGAAAACAAATTGAAAGAAGACGTAAACATAAATATAGCAAGACTAACCTGAGGATACGCAGAGGTGAGAGCAGAAAGAAGGATGAGGGAAAATCCTTCAGTCTGGCTTGACCGCTGTCCTCAGGTAGTGGTGGGTGTCTGAGTGTCACAGATACAGTGACATGATTTGTGAGAGTACAAAATGCGCGCCAGTAACATGTTGATGAAGAACAGAAACAGTGATTTGAGTGTGAAAGATGTGAGAAAGCATATGAGATTTGTATATATGATGATTGAGACAAATGAGTTATTAGTCTATAGGATAGAGATCCAAGAAATATGAGATAAAGGAAAGAGAGAAAGAAATATAAGAAAGAAGAGAAGGAAAAGAGAAACAAATAAAGTGGCATCAGATATAGAAGCTCCAACAGGAGGCAGTGCAGCATGTCAGATCTGGTCACCTGAACCAAACATGCAGCAAATACACATACAAGAGGCTGTGCAGAAGTATACATGAGCAAAATATGCAGGAGAAAGTGGAACCAGCCTTAACCAGAACCAAAAAAACCAACAGCATTGCACAGCAATACATGTAGGTAGAATAAAGTAGCACTGAAAAAACTACGAGTACAGCACAGAAATATATCTTATCTGCACTACACAGCAATCTATGCAAGGCTGTGCATGCATGAAACCCCTGTACAAGCTTTTCCCAACCAGCAGAAATGCCTCATGTAACTGTACAAGCTTTCTTCAACCAGCAGAAATGCCTCATGTAACTGTATCTCACTGTTCCTCATCAGAACAGGGAGAACCCTCAGGGGCAGCCTTGAGAACCCCTGGGGGCAGGATTTGTCTATTTAAGGAGGGCCTCTCTGCCCTATCCAAGTTTTATCCCCATGCCATCTGGCACATCCCCACACATCCCATCCTCATACCACCCCAGCTCACTCCACTCTATCAGTACCCATCTGTGGTACCTACCCAGATAAAATATCAGTGAACCAATTATAAAGGAAACAGGAAATAAGAAACCAAGTTATAACACACCTTTAACCAATTAAACCACCCAACAGGTGCTTGAATAAGGGTTCTTCTGTGACCTAAATATTCAGCACCAATTTAAAGAAGAACCACCCATCAATCAATAAATAACCCTTACAAAGAAAGAGAGCACAACCAAAAGCAACCACCAACCTTTTCCTCTACCCAGCCCTCTGTGGGTAAACCCATCCTTGGGTCCTCTCCTGAACCATCCCTTTGATAAACCCTTGAACTGTTTAATATTGGGATATTGGTTAAGATCAAATATATCTGATCAATAAACAACCAATAATCCAATACATCTGGTCCATTCTTCAACAAAGCCTACCAATAAACAGTCAATAGTTAATCTAGGTCTGATCTGAGACCTATATTAAGTCTCAAAGAAACCAGCCATTAATTTAAATAAATTATTGTGCAGACTTACTATAGTACTAGAAGGGCAGGTAATTCAAAACCACTCTTAGTATATACTAAATACTCTAAAGGAGTAGAAGTAATACTAAATTCCCCTTCAAGGACTGCCAGCAAGCTATTTGCTACTTTTTTATATAATCCCACAGGAGTCTGTACAACGTTGGTAGTTGACTCTGGGGCAACCTCAACGGTAAGTGGTCATTTTGCCTCTTTTGCTTCCCCCATTCCGCTCAGCCTGGCGGACCCTCATGCAAAAATGCTTGCCATTGGTAGGGAAACAATACGCCTGAGGCCAAATCCATGTGGGGAATGTGGGGACCCCCTTCTGAGTGACCCCTTGTACTTCCCACAAGTCCAAGGGACCCTTTTGTCTTTGGGACATCTCATTGATGCAGGATACACACCAATGTTCCATGGATCTGACATGATCCTTTCCTCTCTCAATCACTGTCTGCTTGCTTGCTGTAATAACAGGACCTGGACTATCATCTTGACTTCACCTTCTCCATCTTCCTTTCCTTCCCCTTCCCCTCTTATCTGTACTGCTGTCTCTCCTCCCCTTTCCTTGATCCCCCTTCCGTTTGTTTCCCCCTCGTACTTCCACCATTGTTCCCTTGGTCACGTCTTGTATTGCGTTGTGAAGAGTTACCTGAAAGCCCATTCCCCGGATTTTGACCCAAACTTGTGGACTGCGTTCATGTGCCAGGCGTGTCGGACGGCAAAAAGCAAACGGCGCTGGACGGCCATGCCTGAAGCCATCCTGACCAATCACGTTCTAAACCTATTAGTAATGGATATACTCGGCCCACTTCCCCCCAACATAACCGGCAACCAATACCTCCTCACAATCCGCAATCATCACTCCACGTTCATCTTTGTTCACGCCTTCAAACTGTGCTCCAAAGTCCCCAAACTACTCATGAAAACAATGACCTATCTGAAAAACCAACTTGGTAAATCCCCTATCCATATCCGCTGTGATAATGCTAAGGAGTACCATACAACGTCCCTCTTGAAGCAGCTATTGGTAATTGGAAACAAGCTTTTATTCACCTCCCTGTACACCCCGGAACAAAACGGTGAAGCTGAAGGCGTCAATGGGACTCTGGGCAACATGGCCGGTGTGGTGTCAATTTATAGACACGGATTGGGAACTGCGTCGCGGCTGCGCGCTCAGCATTAGGGTATGCGGAGTGCTCAGCAGCGGCAGCCGCTGTTTGGCTCCGCACCTGGGGGACGGGTTGGGCTCAGCATTGAATGCGGCGTGGGCAGCAATCTGCCCCGGAGATTGGATTCGGAAGGTAGTGCGCTTGACTAGGTTGGTGGGCGCGCCGGTTTGGGTAGGTAGGGGCGGAGCAATCCGCGGGCTATGAAGGAACGGATGAAGCATGCGCATCATGCCGGATATTACCCAACACCCACAACGGGCTTGGACGAATGGATACGGACAGGCGCGGGGGGCTCCAAGTAGGGCCCGGTGCAAGGACCGCGTCATGAGAAGGACAAACCAGATGGATGGAATGGCGTACGGACAACGGGGGAGTTTGGTATGGAGGAGGTGGGGAGAGGAGGCTAGGGTTTCTGTTTTGAGATTGTTTTCTGTTTTGTTGTCATACTGTTATTTGCACATGTAATTAGGTTAGGGTTGAGAGGGAGGACTTATCCTCACTCTCAACTCTGGGTTGGAGAAGGCAGGCATGGGATAGATACGGAGGAGGAAGAAACACATCACATCATCAGGCTGAATCACTCATCTCACCAGGAGATTAGAGGAACTCATACCGGATACACAGCCAGGTGGAAAGTTCTTGGGATTGAAGGATTGGCAATTTCTCTCTCTCTCTCTACTTTTCTTTAACTCTCATCTCCTTATCTCTATTTCTTATTTAAGTGCAACTTTGGACATCCTCATCTCCTTTCAAACGCAGGGAACCGTTAACTTCCGAACCTTGAGACAATTATAGGGGGATAACCTTTATTATTTCCACATCTGGGGGTCTGGCCAGGAATTAACCTTCCGTTTCTTGTCTTTTGAAGGTAACTGGGTGCAATGTCCTATTCATACCTCACTACAGTCGCTCCTTGTTCTTCTTCTCCTTCTCCTTCCGTCTCCGGGTCCGCTACTCCGACCCCACTCTTGTCTTCCTTCCCTCCTGCTCCCCCTCCCTCCGCTCAACCCAGGAAAAGCTACGCCATTCCCCCATTGGTCTCCAGTGACCATGAACCCACCCGTCCGGTTTGCATCAGGCCGCGTGACTACCCTCACATCCGGTTCAACACCACGGATGTGGAGCGATTTATCTCAAGATACAAAGGTATTGCAGATGCGGAAGGTGCTTCGGACGCTGACAAGGCCCGGCTGGTCTTCCTGTTCATTATGGACAAAGAGAAGCTCCGGGATGTGGAGGAAATGGAAGGCTACGAGAATCAAGATTGGCCAAAACTGAAGGCAGAGATCCTAACGCGGTGGGGTAGGCGCGAACCTTGGTTCCGGGAAAGCAATTTTGACCGCGTGGCCTCGGAGGCAAGCGCGCCCGGAGGAGTCAGAACGCGGGTGGAGCTGCCGGAGTACACCTCAACATTCAATTGGATCTATTGGTACTTGTCAAAGAACGAGGTGGTGGCGGGACAGACGGGGGCCATGAAACGCGCGTTTCTGGGCGGTTTAGGCGCTCAACTCCGGGCAAGGGTGCAGCGGCATCTTTACAATCACAACTTGGTAAAGCGTTCATTGGACGGGAGCATCGCGCTCCTTCCGGAGTTGGCTGTCATTTGCCGGGCTGTGGAGAGCAAGCTTGACTTAGAAGAACTTATTGAGGACACCGCTAAGTCCTTCCCAGCAGGACCAAAGAAATCCGCCCCCCAGGTTCCGGCTCCGGCGCAATTTCCAGCCCCACTTCCACCTACTGCCACGCGTTTTCCGGTTCCTCAACCCACGCCCGCCCCTCCGGTAAGCAAATTGACGGAACTGATGAAGGACCTGAAGATCTGCATGAGCCGTATGGGCCAGCAGCAGCCGCGAGGGCCTCCACCTCACATGGTGGAAGGGTTTTGGCCGCCTGGTACCTTCGTGCCAAGGGGGTGCTTGTACTGCGGGGCAAAGGGTCATTGGCGATTGGCGTGCAAGGAGGTTACAAAGGATCTCAGCGCAGGATTGGTTTGAGCGGCGGGGATGGGGTACATGTTTCTGACGGGCCAACAGATTCCAATAGAGCCAAGCCAGCCAACCGCGATGCAGCAGGTGCGCACACGGGGACAGGAGGCGGGAAAAACGGCACGAGCGTCACTGGGCATTGTTACCGGTCCCGGATTGTGGCAGCCACCTTGGGTGGAAGCTGAGGTAAGGGTAGTGGCAATGGAAGAAAAGGTGGCGGTCTCCGATAAAATGGAGGTGGACGCGAAGGAGCGACCCCCGTCGGCCATTCCAAAACAGGCCGCGCGCGCGCCGGCAGCAAACCCTGTAGGGAAGAAGAAAGCGGCGGAAATTGTGCAAAGGGTGATGGGTAAAAAGACTCCGGTTCCGCTGACCTTGCGGGAACTGGCAGCCATGTCTCTGGTGGTGGTAGACAAGATGGTTCAGGCGTTGCAGGATTGCGGTCAGGGTTGGGTACCTCAGACGGTGCAGCGGGTTCATGTGGCGCGGAAGGAGGAGGGGCGCGGGGAGTGCGAGTCAAAATTGGTTTTGACTCCGCTCGCTTACGTTCCAATGGTCATAGTGGGAAGGAAGGTGTGGGCTATGGTGGACAGCGGTTCAATGGTGAACCTGTTGCCATCACGGATGGTGGATGATTTGGGGTTGTTTCAGCGGAAATGCGCAATGGTTCTCCACGCGCTTAACGGAGGGGAGTGTTGTGTGGATGGAGTAGTCAAGGAGGAGGAGGTCAAGGTTGCAAGGGTCTGTAGGCCCCTTTCTTTTCTTTTGGTTGATTGTGGGGATGTGATTTTGGGAAGGCCGTTCATGTTTGGGTTTTGAGCACACATGGTTTTTGATCCGGAGGCAGGAAGGGAGGCTTTGACGGTGGAGGATTTGTCCGGCGGAAGGTTCAAGATGACTATCTGCGATCACGGGCAAGGGAAGCCCACTGTCGACCACAAGCCGTGGCAGATAAAGCCAATTCCGATACCGCGGGCGGTCCAGGAGCAGTTTCTGGAGTTGGTGCAGGAGCGGGTGAAGACTGGCCTTTACAAACAGTCAACGTCTAGTTACTCAAGCCCAATCTTTGCGGTGGTCAAGCAGGAAGGAAAGTTGTTGAGGATTGTTGATGATTTACAGCGGCTCAACTCCTTTACAATCCGGGACGCAGGACGGCCACCTTGCGTTGACGAGTTCCTTGAGTCAATGGCGGGGCGCGCTTGTTACGGTTTAGTGGATGTGATGGGGGGATACAACCAGCGCAAGTTGGATCCTCGCTTGCGGCCTCTAACGTCATTTGAGACTGGGTTGGGAAGAATGCAGCTGACTCGGCTCCCGCAAGGTGCAACCAATTCCTTGGCGGTGTACCAGGCGCAAATGGCTTGGATCCTGAAGGACGATCTTCCGGAGAGAGTCCAAATCTTCATTGAAAACGCGGGCATCAAAGGTCCAAAATCCGATTATGGGGGAGCGGAGCTGGTTGAAGTTCCCGGCGTCCGACGTTTCGTGTGGGAATATGCGCAGAAATTGGAACGCATCCTGTTTCACATCGAGGAGGCAGGACTTACGGTGTTGGGGAAGAAGTTGGCGGTTTGTGTCCCGGTGCTCAAAGTCCTTGGCCATGTTGTTGCTTCCGACGGCCGGCGCATTGCAGAGAAAAAGTGGAACAAGGTCCTCAAATGGCCCACCCCACGCACGGTGTTGCATATCCTTCAGTTCCTGGGATTATGTAGCTATGTCCGTATGTTCATCGAGAGGTTTGCGGAGGTGGCGAGCCCACTCCAATCACTAACACGGAAAGGCGCGGAGTGGAAGTGGGGGGAAGAATGCAATTGCACTTTCCGGAAGCTCAAGGAGATTGTGGGACGTGACATTGTGCTCCGCGATCTTGACTACAACACGGGAGGAATTAGGCTAGCAGTTGATTCCAGCAAATTTGGCGCGGGGGGGGGGGGGTTCTCACTCAAGAGGACAACGGCAAGGATAGGCCGGTACTTTACGAGTTGGTCACCTTCACTCTGACGGAAAGCCGGTACTCCCAGCCAAAGCTGGAGTTGAGCAGGGTCACCAAGATTGTGTGGCGGCTCCAGTATCTTTTGTGGGGGGTCCATTTTGAGCTTTTGGTGGACGCGGAGGCGCTGGCGCGGATGATCAATTCCCCGGCGTTGCCCAACGCTCCCATGACCAGGTGGGTGGCCTTTCTCCAACGTTTCTCCTTTGCTGTTGTTCATGTTCCGGGGAAAGCGTTCACTATTCCCAACGCGTTGTTGCGGTATCTGAGGGACAACCCGTTTGAGGACGCGGAACTGCTCAATGTGGAGGTCCCGGTTGTGGAGGCAGGCGTTCAGCTGCCGCTCCGGCAGACCGGGCGGTACACAATCCTTTGTGACTACTTGCGGGACCTTCGTTTTCCCGATGGAGCTACGGAGAAGGACATGCAATGGGCAAAGCGGCGGGCGGGGAATTTCTACGTACTGGAGGGGCAGCTTTGGCGGCGGAAGACTCCGATTCCTCTTGTGGTGACCACTTCAAGAGCGGATCAGGAAGCTATCCTCCGGAGCCTTCACAACAATCTCGGTCATCAAGGGGAGGTCGAGACGCGGAGGCGGGTCAAAGAGCGGTTCTGGTGGCCGGGTGTAGTGTGTGCGGTGCGGGAATGGCTGGCGTCCTGCAAAGCCTGTCAACGGTGGAGCGCAAGACTGCCCAAGGAAGTTGGAAACCCCACAGGGGAAGAAGCCCTCTTTGGTCGAGTCTTGCTTGATGTTGTCCACATCAAGGCCGGTAAGTTTGCCTACCTGCTCTTCGCGTGGGACAACCTGTCCGGTTGGGCCGAAGCGCATCCGTTGGTCAAGCTCTCGGTGGACAAAGTTGCTCTATTTCTGGAGGAAGATTGGTTTGCGTGGTACGGGTTGCTTTGTCTGGTCACAGTGGACAGAGGGGCTGAGTTTCGCGGCCGTTTGGTTGAATTGATGAAGAGTTGCGGAGCCAAGTTCGGCCGAGTGACGGAGTACTATCCCAAAGGGGCTGGCATGATTGAACGCGGGCATCAGCCAATCAAGGATGCCCTGGTCAAGATGTGCGGGGAGGACGGTAAGTGCTGGCAGGAGACCCTTCCAATGGTTTTGTTTGCGGATTGGATTTTGGTGAAGCGGTTGACAGGCTACTCGCCGTACAAGTTACTTTTTGGGCAGCGCCCCATGCTTCCGGTGGACATTGAGTTGGAGACATTCCTGGGGGTTGACTGGTGGAAGGTGAAGACTTCCGCCAAATTGCTTGAGGCTTGCGCCAAACAGCTCCTTCGACGGGAAAAAATGCTCGCAAAGGCCGCAGACCAGCTAAAGAAGACTTGGACGGCATTGGTGCGCTATTGGGATGAGCGCTGCTTGCATCACCTCCGGGATCACTTGCGGAAGGGGGATTTGGTGCTCCTGTACAACCAAAGTCTGGAGTCTCAGTGGGGGAAGTTGTTTGCTAACCGGTGAAACGGCCTGTTCTGCGTGTTGTCAAAGTTCAAGGGCGGCAGCTATCAGTTGGAGGAATTAGACAGTACTCCGCTGAAACAGAAGGAAGCGGCTTTGCATGTCAAGCGCTTGTTTGCACAAGGATCTACCTTGTTTGACGAGACGGCGGAAGGGGGTGAAGGATCTGACAAGGGGAGTGTGGAGCGCGGCAATGGTGTAGGAACGCAATCAGGGGATTTGTCTTTGGGCGGAGAAGCGGAGGCCGTGCCGTTGCAACAGAGTAGGCGGTTGCGACCAGCTGGGGACAGTGGCCAAGTTGGGGGGGAGGTAGAGGGGTTAGGGGATAAGTTTTGATTTGGTGAGGGGGTGCTCTAGCCGGTTCACAGCCGGAAAAACTAGACACCCCAGAATGTTTGTTTCTCTATGTTTCCTTCTTATCTGGATTGTGGGGTCTTTGCTGGCTTGGGGTTTTTGCAGGAAACACGGGTGCGGCGCAAAGCCGGGTCCGTAAACCCGAGGACAAGCCGTGTGGAACCAGGATGCGTGGGCAATCCCGCGGATGGGGGAAGCGGGACAAAGAGCAATTTGCAGGCGGTCTACAGGTGTCACGCGAAAAAAAGGGGTTCTTTTCTATTTTTCTTCTCTGTTGGTTTTTTTTTTCTCTTTTTCTTTCTCTCAGAATATCTCAAGGATGGGTGGTTGGTATGGGACTAAGCTTGATTTGGTGAGGGGGTGCTCTAGCCGGTTCACATCCAGGACAACTAGACACCCCAGAATGTCCGTTCTCTTACTCTTTCTCTCTCTCTTCCCTTACGGTGTGGTGTCAATTTATAGACACGGATTGGGAACTGCGTTGCAGCTGTGGGCTCAGCATTGGGGGCAAGCGGGCTCAGCCTTAGGGTATGTGAAGTGCTCAGCAGCAGCCACTGTTTGGCTCCGCACCTGGTGGAAAGGTCGGGCTCAGCATCGAATGCGGCGTGGGGGGCGATCCGCCCCAGAGATTGGATTTGGAAGGTAGTGCGCTTGACTAGGTTCGCGGGCGCGCCGGTTTGGATACTTAGGGGCGGAGCAATCCGCGGGCTATGAAGGAGCGGATGAAGCGCGCGGGTCATGCCAGATATTACCAAACACCCACAACGGGCGCGGACAAACGGATACAGACAGGCGCAGGGGGCTCCGAGTAGGGGGCGGTGTGGGGACCGTGTCATGAGAAGGAAAAACTGGATTAATGGAACGGCGTACGGACGGTGGGGGGAGTTTGGTACGGAGGAGGTGGGGAGAGGAGGCTAGGGTTTCTGTTTTGGGATTGTTTTCTGTTTTGTTGTCATACTGTTATTTGCTCGTGTACTTAGGTTAGGGTTGAGAGGGAGGATTTATCCTCACTCTCAACTCCAGGTTGGAGAGGAGGGGGATGGATTAGAGCATCGACGCAGAGGAGGAAGAATATCATCATCAGATTGAATCGCTCATCTCACCAGGAGATTAAAGGAACTCATACCAGATACACATCCAGGTAGAAAGTTCTGAGGATTGAAGGATTGGCGATTTCTCTCTCTCCTTTTCTTTATCTCTTTATCTCTTTATTTCTATTTCTCATTTAAGTGCGACTTTGGACATCCTCATCTCCTTTCAAACGCAGGGAACCGTTAACTTCCGCACCTTGGGACAATTATAGGGGGACAACCTTTATTCTTTCCACATCTGGGGGTCTGGCTGGGAAACAACTTTCTGTTTCTTGTCTTTCAAAGGTAACTGGGCGCAATGTCCTATTCATACCTCCCTACAGTCGCTCCTTCTTCTTCTTCTCCTTCTCCTTCCGTCTCCGGGTCCGCTACTCCAACCCCACACTCATCTTCCATCCCTCCTCCTCCTCCTCCCTCCGCTCCACCCAGGACAAGCTGCGCCATCCCCCTATCGGTCTCCAGTGACCATGAACCCACTCGTCCGGTTTGCATCAGGCCGCGCGACTACCCTCACATCCAATTCAACACCGTGGATATGGAGCGATTGATCTCGAGATACAAAGGTATTGCAGATGCAGAAGGTGCGTCAGACGCTGACAAGGCCCGGCTGGTCGTCCTGTTCATTATGGACAAAGAGAAGCTCTGGGATGTGGAGGAGATGGAAGGCTACAAGAATCAAGATTGGCCAAAACTGAAGGCGGAGATCCTAACGCGGTGGGGAAGGTGCAAACCTTGGTTCCGGGAAAGCAATTTTGACCGCGTGGCCTCGGAGGCAAGCGCGCACGGAGGAGTCAGAATGCGGGTGGAGCTGGCGGAGTACACCTCGAGATTCAATCGGATCTTTTGGTACTTGTCAAAGAACAAGGTGGTGGCAAGACAGAAAGGGGCCATGAAACGCGCGTTTCTGGGCGGTTTAGGCGCTCAACTCCGGGCAAGGGTGCAGCGGCATCTTTACAACCACAACTTGGTAAAGCGGTCATTGGACGGGAGCATCGTGCTCCTTCTGGAGTTGGCTGTCATTTGCCAGGCTGTGGAGAGTGAGCTCAACTTAGAAGAGCTTATCAAGGACACCACTAAGTTCTTCCCAGCGGGACCAAAGAAATCTGCCCCCCAGGTTCTGTCTCTGGCACAATTTCCAGCCCCAGTTCCATCTACTTCCACGCGTGTTCCGGTTCCTCAACCCCTCCAGCCCCTCCAGTAAGCAAATTGACGGAACTGATGAAGGACCTGAAGATCTGCATGAGCCGTATGGGCCAGCAGCAGCCGCAAGGGCCTCCACCTCACATTGTGGAAGGGTTTTGGCTGCCCGGTACCTTTGTGCCAAGGGGGTGCTCGTACTGCGGGGCAAACGGTCATTGGCAATTGGCGTGCAAGGAGCTTACAAAAGATCTCAGCGCGGGATTGGTTTGAACGGCGGGGATGGGGTACATGTTTCTGACGGGAGAACAGATTCCGATGGAGCCAAGCCAGCCGACTGCAATGCAGCAAGTGCGCACACGGGGTCAGGAGGGGGGAACGACGGCGCCACCGTCACTGGGCATCATCACTGGTCCCGGATTGTGGCAACCACCTTGGGTGGAAGCTGAGGTAAGGGTAATGGCAAGGAAGAAAAGGTTGCGGTCTCTGATAAAATGGAGGTGGACACAAAGGAGCAACCCCCATTGGCCGTTCCAAAACCGGCCGCGCTGGCAGCGAACCCTGTAGGGAAAAAGAAAGCAGCAGACATTGTGCGATGGGTGATGGGTAACAAGACTCTGGTTCCGTTGAACTTGCGGGAACTGGCGGCCGTGTCTCCGGTGGTGGTAGACAAGATGGTTCAGGCGTTGCGGGATTGTGGTCAGGGCCGGGTACCTCAGACGGTGCAGCGGGTTCATGTGGCGCGGAAGGAGGAGGGGTGCAAGGAGTGTGAGTTGAATTCGGTTTTGACTCCACTCGCTTACATTCCGATGGTCATAGCGGGAAGGAAGGTGTGGGCTATGGTGGACAGCGGTTCAATGGTGAACCTGCTGCCATTGCGGATGGTGGATGATTTGGGGTTGGTTCGGCGGAAATGCGCAATGGGTCTCCGCGCGCTTAGCGGAGGGGAGTGTTGTGTGGATGGGGTAGTCGAGGAGGAGCAGGTCAAGGTCGCAAGGGTCCGTAGGCCCCTTTCTTTTCTTTTGGTTGATTGTGTGGAAGTGATTTTGGGAAGGCCGTTCATATTTGGGTTTTGAGAACGCATGGTTTTCGATCCAGAGGCGGGAAGGGAGGCGTTGACGGTGGAGGATTTGTCCGGCGGAAGGTTCAAGACAACTATCTGCGATCACGGGAATGGGAAGCGGAGGAGAGTGTTGGAGTATGAGGAGGAACCAGATGCGGAGTTGGTCTGCGACGGGAAACCTTTGGAGGATTTTTTCTAGTAAATCAAGGAGACCGTGCGGAACAAGTTCCGGTTTTGCACCAACGGTCAGCTAATGAGGAGCAGGGAGGGGGAGGAAGGAAAGTGCAGGGCGCGCACGTTGCAGAAGTAAGTCCCTTTTCTCAGTATGCATTGCCAGAGGGTACTACACTTCGAAAACCCTATCATCGTGCCACACTCCTGAGCAAAGGCAAAAGCCGCGGTTCCGTTCTGTGCAGGACTTACAGCAAAGGATGTGTGCAGATGATGCGGCGCAACGCGGGCAAGTACAAGCCAGTGTCACGGAAGTTCTAACCAAGGAATGAGCCAATGCCCCAGGAACTGAACGGACCGCTTTGACCGATCGCTTGGTCGCGGGACCCTTGGGTCAACCCAATTAAGTCTTTGGGGTGGGTTACTAGTTTGGCGCGGATCACCAAGGAGCAGATCGCCGCTTTCAATTTTGGCCCAACGGGATGGTTGAGTACGGAGGAGCGTGAGTTGCTGATTTTGGTTCTGGTTCTTCAGGAAAGAGCACTTGCGTTTGGGCCAGAAGAGCGGGGGCTCCTGAAAAACAATATTGGCAACCCCTATGTCATCCCCACTTTCAATCACGAGCCGTGGCAGATCAAGCCAATTCCAATACCGCGGGCGGTCCGGGAACAGTTTCTGGAGTTGGTGCGGGAGCGGGTGAAGACTGGCCTTTACAAACAGTCAACGTCTAGTTACTCCAGCCCAATCTTTGCGGTGGTTAAGCAGGACGGAAAGTCGTTGAGGATTGTTCATGATTTACAGCGGCTCAACTTCTTTACGATCCGGGACACAGGATGGCCCCCTTGCGTTGACGAGTTCCTTGAGTCAATGGCGGGGCGTGCTTGTTACGGTTTAGTGGATGTGATGGGGAGATACAACCAGCGCAAGTTGGATCCTTGCTCGCGGCCTCTAACGGCATTTGAGACTGGGTTGGGAAAAATGCAGCTGACTCGGCTCCCGCAAGGCGCAACCAATTCCTTGGCGGTGTACCAGGCGCAAATGGCTTGGATCCTGAAGGACAATCTTCCAGAGGGAGTCCAAATCTTCATTGACAACGCGGGCATCAAAGGTCCGAAATCCGATTACGGGGGAGCGGAGCTGGTTGAAGTTCCAGGCATCCAATGTTTTGTGTGGGAATATGCGCAGACATTGGAACGCATCCTGTTTTGCATCAAGGAGGCAGGACTGATGGTGTCGGGGAAGAATTTGGCGGTTTGTGTCCCGGCGCTCAAAGTCCTTGGCCATGTTGTTGCTTCCAACGGCCAGCGCATTGCAGAGAAAAAGCGGAACAAGGTCCTCGAATGGCCGACCCTGCGGACGGTGTTGCATATCCTTCAGTTCTTGGGATTATGTAGCTATGTCCGTATGTTCATCGAGAGGTTTGCGGAGGTGGCAAGCCCGCTCCGATCACTAACGCGGAAAGGGGCGGAGTGGAAGTGGGGGGAAGAATTCAATTGCGCGTTCCGGAAGCTCAAGGAGATTGTGGGACATGACATTGTCCTCCGCAATCTTGACTACAACGCGGGAGGAATTAGGCTAGCGGTTGATTCCAGCGAATTCGGCGCGGGGGGGGGGGGGTTCTCACTCAAGAGGACAACGGCAAGGATAGGCCGGTACTTTACGAGTTGGTCACCTTCACTCCAACGGAAAGCCGGTACCCCCAGCCAAAGTTGGAGTTGTGCGGGGTCACCAAGATCGTGCGGTGGCTTCAGTATCTTTTGTGGGGGGTCCATTTTGAGCTTTTGGTGGACGCAGAGGCACTAGCACGGATGATCAATTCCCCGGCGTTGCCAAACGCTCCCATGACCAGGTGGGTGGCCTTTCTCCAACTTTTCTCCTTTGCTGTTGTTCATGTTCCGGGGAAAGTGTTCACTATGCCCAACGCGTTGTTGCGGTATCCAAGGGACAACCCGTTTGAGGACGCAGAACTGCTCAATGTGGAAGCCCCAGTTGTCAAGGTAGGGGTTGTGGAGGCAGGCGTGCAGCTGCCGCTCCGGCAGACTGGGCGGTACGTGATCCTTCTTGACTACTTGCGGGACCTTTGTTTTCCCAATGGAGCTACGGAGAAGGACATGAAATGGGCCAAGCGGCGAGTGGGGGATTTCTACGTGCAGGAGGGGCAGCTTTGGCGGCGGAAGACTCCAGTTCCTCTTGTGGTTACCACTTCAAGAGCAGATCAGGAAGCTATCCTCCGGAGCCTTCACAAGGATCTTGGTCATTGAGGAGAGGTTGAGACGCGGAGGCGGGTCAAAGAGAGGTTCTGGTGGCCAGGTGTAGTGCGTGCGGTGCGGGAATGGCTGGCGTCCTGCAAAGCCTGTCAACGGCGGAGCGCAAGACTGCCCAAGGAAGTTGGAAACCCTACAGGGGAAGAAGCCCTCTTTGTTCAAGTCTCGCTTAATTTTTTCCACATCAAGGCCGGTAAGTTGGCCTATCTGCTCATTGCGCAGGACAACCTGTCCGGTTGGGCGGAAGCGCATCCGTTGGTCAAGCTCTCGGCGGACAAAGTTGCTCTGTTTCTGGAGGAAGACTGGTTCGCGCGGTACAGGTTGCTTTTTCTGGTCACAGTGGACGGAGGGGCTGAGTTTTGCGGCCGTTTTATCAAGTTGGTGAAGAGTTGCGGAGCCAAGTTTGGCCGGGTAAAGGTGTCCTTTCCCAAAGGTGCCGGCATGATTGAACGGGGGCATCAGCCAATAAAGGACACCCTGGTCAAGATGTGCGGGGAGGACGGTAAGCGCTGGCAGGAGACCCTTCCGATGGTGCTGTTCGCGGATTGGATTTTGGTGAAGCGGTCGACAGGCTACTTGCCGTAAGAGTTACTTTTTGGGCAGCGCCCCATGCTTCCAGTGGACATTGAGTTGGAGACGTTCCTAGGGGTTGACTGGTGGAAGGTGAAGACTACCACCAAATTGCTTGAGGCTCGCGCCGAACAGCTCCTTTGACAGGACAGAATGCTTGCAAAGGCTGCGGACCGGCTAAAGAAGACTTGGACGGCATTGGTGCGCTATTGGGACGAGCGCTGCTTGCATTGTCTTGGGGATCCCTTGCGGAAGGGGGATTTGGTGCTCCTGTACAACCAAAGTTGGGAGTCTCAGTGGGGGAAGTTGTTTGCTAACCGGTGGAACGGCCCGTTCCGCGTGTCGTCCAAGTTTGAGGGCAGAAGCTATCAGTTGGAGGAATTAGATGGTACTCTGCTGAAACGGAAGGCGGCGGCTTTGCATGTCAAGCACTTCTTCGCGCAAGGATCTACCTTGTTTAAAAAGACGGCGGAAGGGGGTGAAGGATTGGAAAAGGGGAGTGTGGAGCGCAGCAATGGTGTAGGAATGCAATCCGGGGATTTGTCTTTGGGCGGAGAAGTGGAGGCCGTGCCTTTGCAATGGAGTAGGCGGCTGCAACCGTCTGGGGACAGCGGCCAAGTTGGGGGGGGGGAGGTAGAGGGGGTAGGGGATAAGTTTTGATTTGGTGAGGGGGTGCTCTAGCCGGTTCACAGCCGGAACAACTAGACACTCCAGAATGTTTGTTTCTCTATGTTTCTTTCTTATCTGGATTGTGGGGTCTTTCCTGGTTTGGGGTTTTTGCAGGAAACGCGGGCGCAGCGCAAAGCTGGGTCCGTAAACGCGAGGACAAGCCCCGCGGAACCGGGACGCGTGGGCAATCCCGTGGATGGAGAAAGCAGGACGAAGAGCAATTTGCGGGCGGTCTACGGGCGTTGCGCAAAAAAAAAAAAAAAAGTGTTCTTTTCTATTTTTCTTCTCTGTTGGTTTCTTTTTCTCTTTTGCTTTCTCTCAGGATATCTCAAGGATGGCTCTTTCTCTCTCTCTTCCCTTACGGTGGCGCGCGCTGGTGTTTTGGTTGTTGTGTTTGTTACAGGAAGGGTACGGGGAACTATGTGGCAGTTTGTCTGGGGCGGTCCAGGTGTCTCTTTTGGAACGGCTAGTCACTTACGGTTGCTCACTAAGCAAGCGCGCAGGCGCGGACTCAATCTTGGACTCACTCTCTCCAAGCGCGGCCGCGCACTTTTTTTTCTCAGAAGGATAGGACCTTGCGCAAAGACATGTATTTTCTTAACGGAAAAGGGAAGCGCGGTACAACAACAAGAAGAGAAAGAAAGAGGAAAGGGAGAAGGGGAAAAGGGGGGTGCGATGCGCCTACGCCATCTTCATCATTTCCTCCATTTCCGCCCGCGAGGTCACCAGTAAAGCCCAAAAAGACGCCAGGAGTTTGGGCCCGGATTCCGAGGATTGTGCGCTGGGGATTGCAAGGAAGTTCTGGAACATTGTGGTTGACCTTTCCGCAAAAGCTTCAAAGCCGGCCACCGGGAGCGCCATTACAATTGGAATCTCAAGGATCTTGGGAGGGCTGGCTGGAGGAGCGGCCGGTGAAGATGAGGCCTCCAGGGAACCAACAGGGGGGCTTGGTTCAGCTGGAGGTGATGAAGGGACAACAATCGGTGATGGAGGCGGAGGAGAGTCTTGGGTTGTAGGCCTCTCATCCGAGTCCACTGGTGGCGCGGGCAGTGTTGGTGGTTGTGGAGTAGGAGGAGGAGGTGCTGGCATGGCCACGGGTCTTCCAGAGAGTCTTGGGTCCGGTACCATTTGGTTCACGCCAACAGCAGCGGCCCAAGCGCAGGTTGCCGCGCACCATTCCTCTGAAGTTTTGTATTCACCCCGTTGCGGAGGTCCGGCCGGGCAGAGGGGTGATGCCGAGTCGCGGCTCACGTGCAAAGTGGTGGGTGACGGAGCTCGGGGGCGGCAGGATGGAGGTGAGCCGGGTGGTGTCCACAAGCCTTCCGAGATCAAATCGTCGTCCGAAACCACAAACAGGTCCGGACAAGCCCTCTTGCGCGGCCTGGGGCAAGAGCAGGATTGGGGGGGAGCTGAAGGGATGCTGTCGCTAAGCAAGCAGCAACAATGGCCGCAACGGCAAGCTACACAGGCGCGCCGACCAGGGATGATTGAACACGTGTACCCGTTCCAAGCGCAGAACTTGCAGGGGAGCATGATGGCGATGGAGAGGAGGGAGACGGAGAAGGTGGTGGTGGAAGTAGCGGAGGTGGTGGTATGGTGAAGCGATGTGAAACTTCTGGGGACAGAAATCAAGTTGGGGGGGATGTGGTGTCAATTTATAGACAAGGATTGGGAACTGCGTCGCGGCTGCGCGCTCAGCATTGGGGGCGAGCGGGCTCAGCATTAGGGTATGTGAAGTGCTCAGAAGCAGCCGCTGTTTGGCTCCGCACCTGGTGGACGGGTCGGGCTTAGCATTGAATGCGGTGTGGGCGGCGATCCGCCCCAGAGATTGGATTCGGAAGGTAGTGCGCTCAGCTAGGTTCGCGGGAGCGCCTGTTTGGATACGTAGGGGCGGAGCAATCCGCGGGCTATGAAGGAGCGGATGAAGCGCGCGGGTCATGCCGGATATTACTGAACACCCACAACGGGCGCGGACAAACGGATACGGACAGGCGCGGGGGGCTCCAAGTAGGGCCCGGTGCGAGGACCGCGTCATGAGAAGGACAAACCGGATGAACGGAATGGCCTACGGACGGCGGGGGGAGTTTGGTAAGGAGGAGGTGGGGAGAGGAGGCTAGGGTTTCTGTTTTGGGATTGTTTTCTGTTTTGTTGTCATACTGTTATTTGCGCGTGTACTTAGGTTAGGGTTGAGAGGGAGGACTTATCCTCACTCTCAACTCCGGGTTGGAGAGGAGGGGGCTGGATTAGAGCATTGATGCAGAGGAGGAAGAATATCATCATCAGATTGAATCACTCATCTCACCAGGAGATTAAAGGAACTCATACCAGATACACATCCAGGTGGAAAGTTCTGAGGATTGAAGGATTGGCAATTTCTCTCTCTACTTTTCTTTATCTCTTTATCTCTTTATTTCTATTTCTCATTTAAGTGCGACTTCAGACATCCTCATCTCCTTTCAAACGCAGGGAACCTTTAACTTACGAACCTTGGGACAATTATAGGGGGACAACCTTTATTCTTTCCACAACGGTGGGGCGCGCTGGTGTTTTGGTTGTTGTGTTTGTTACAGGAAGGGTATGGGGAACTGTGTGGCAGTTCGTCTGGGGCGGTCCAGGTGCCTCTTTTGGAACCGCTAGTCACTTACGGTCGCTCACAAAGCAAGCGCGCGGGCGCGGACTCAATCTTGGATTCACTCTCTCAAAGCGCGGCCGCGCGCTTTTTTTCTCAGAAGGTTAGGACCTCGCGCGGAGACATGTATTTTCTTAATGGAAAAGGGAAGCGCGGTACAAGCAACAAGAAGAGAAGAAAAGAGGAAAGGGAGAAGGGGAAAAGGGGGGGCAATGCGCCTATGCCATCTTCATCATTTCCTCCATTTCCGCCCTTGAGGACGCCAGTAAAGCCCAGAAAGACGCCAGGAGTTCGCGCCGGGGATTGCAAGGAAATTCCGGAGCATCGTGGTCAAACTTTCCGCAAAAGCCTCGAAGCCAGCCGCCGGGAGCGCCATTACAATTGGAATCTCCGGGATCTCGGGACGGCTGGGGGGAGGAGCGGCCAGTGAAGATGGGGCCTCCGGGTAACCAACAGGGGGGCTCGGTCCAGCTGGAGGTGATGAAGGGAAGACAATTGGTGATGGAGGCAGAGGGGCGTCGGGGGTCGCAGGTCTCTCATCCAAGTCCGCTGGTGGCGCGGGCGGTGTTGGTGGTCTTGGAGTAGGAGGAGGAGGTGCTGGCGGGGCCACGGGTCTTTCAAAGAGTCTCGGGTCCGGTACCGTTTGGTTCACGCCAAAAGCAGCGGCCCAAGCGTGGGTTGCCGTGCGCCATTCCTCTGAAGTTTTGTATTCACCCTGTTGCGGAGGTCCGGCCGGGCGGAGGGGTGATGCCGAGTCGCGGCTCACGTGCAAAGTGGTGGGTGACGGAGCTCGGGGGCGGCGGGATGGAGGTGAGCCGGGTGGTGTCCACAAGCCTTCCGAGATCAACTCGTCGTCCAAAACCACAAACAGGTCCGGACAAGCCCTCTTGCGCGGCCTGGGGCAAGAGCCAGATTGGGGGGGAGCTCAAGGGATGCTGTAGCTAAGCAAGCAGCAACAATGGCCGCAACGGCAAGCTACACAGGCGCGCCGACCAGGGATGATCAAACACGCGTGCCCGTTCTGGGCGCAGAACTTGCAAGGGAGCATGATGGCGATGGGGAGGAGGGAAGACCGAGAAGGTGGTAGTGGGAAGTGGTGGGGGTGGAGCGGAAGTAGCGGAAGTGGTGGTATGGCAAAGCAATGGGAAATTTCTGGGGACGAAACTCAATTTGGGGGGGGATGTGGTGTCAATTTATAGACACGGATTGGGAACTGCGTTGCGGCTGCGCGCTCAGCATTGGGGGCAAGCGGGCTCAGAATTAGGGTATGCGGAGTGCTCAGCAGCGGCAGCTGCTGGATCAGCAGCAGCGGCTGTTTGGCTCCACACCTGGTGGACGGGTTGGGCTCAGCATCGAATGCGGCGTGGGCGGCAATCCGCCCCGGAGATCGGATTCTGAAGGTAGTGCGCTTGACTAGGTTCGCGGGCGCGCTGGTTTGGATACGTAGGGGCGGAGCAATCCGCGGGCTATGAAGGAACGGATGAAGCGCGCAGATCATGCCAGACATTACCGGATATTACCAAACACCCACAACGGGCACGGACAAACGAATACGGACAGGCACGGGGGGCTCCGAGTAGGGCGCGGTGCAAGGACCGCTTCATGAGAAGGACAAACCGGATGGATGGAAAGGCGTACGGACGACCGGGGAGTTTGGTACGGAGGAGGTGGGGAGAGGAGGCTAGGGTTTCTGTTTTGAGATTGTTTTCTGTTTTGTTGTCATACTGTTATTTGCGCGTGTACTTAGGTTAGGGTTGAGAGGGAGGACTTATCCTCACTCTCAACTCCGGGTCGGAGGAGGCAGGCATGGGATAGATACGGAGGAGGAAGAAACACATCACATCATCAGGCTGAATCACTCATCTCACCAGGAGATTAGAGGAACTCATACCGGATACACATCCAGGTGGAAAGTTCTTAGGATTGAAGGATTGGCAATTTCTCTCTCTCTCTCTACTTTTCTTTATCTCTCATCTCCTTATCTCTATTTCTTATTTAAGTGCGACTTTGGACATCCTCATCTCCTTTCAAACGCAGGGAACCGTTAACTTCCAAACCTTGGGACAATTATAGGGGGATAACCTTTATTCTTTCCACACCGGTACCATGTTATCTTATGCCCAACTCCCCAAATTGTTCTGGTCATTCGCTTACCAACATGCATGCTTCCTCCACAATTGTCTCCCTAACTCCTGGTCATCACCAACAACGCCATTGGAGATTCTCTATGGTGTCCCCAACAAACCCATTCTGCTACACCCTTTTGGTTCCATTGCATTGGCTCACATCCCCAAGGAAAAACAGCTCAAGTTAGATGATTGCACAGAGAACACTGTATCTCTTGGCTATCAGGACAACCAGCGCAGTTTTGTGCTATGGAGCGTTGAACAAAGTTCACTTGTCTACAACAACTCAGCCAAATTCCCGAATTCAAGCCCAAAACCTTTTGTCCCTATCCCCAAAACCAACAAAAACATCAACCCGGAACTGAAAAGCATGGAACTGCTCCTAGGAGAATTTCCAAGCAATCAGATCTGCACTGAAAAAGATAGCCAACTGGACGCCCTCCCTACAATCTCCAAACTTACTTTACCGGTCTTGATCAATCAGGCATTATTGCCAACTCACCGACCGGTCTGGCTGAACCCCCTGGAAAGCAAGATTTACCAACTGTTTGACATGGGCATCTGGATACCGGTAAGACGCCAGCTGGGGATGAAAGTCATTGGTGCAAAATACGTTTTCAGTATCAAGTGGCAGGCTGACAGATTGGTCAACACTCCAAAGGTGGGGTATGTTGCAAAGGGCTTTGGACAGCGCCTGGGGGTGGACTGTTATGAAACCTAAGCGCCGACTGCTTCCCTAACCCCCTTACGGCTCCTACTTGCACTGGCGGTTTCCAGAAAGTGGCATATCCACAGCTTCAATGTATTGGAAGCGTACCTCCATTGGCCAATCAACAAAACTGTATACTTCAAACCTCCCACCCACGTTTGGCCGGAACTCCAAGGTATGGTGATGCTGTTGAAGAAGTTGCTCTATGGTACTTGCCAAGCTGCAAGGTGCTGGTGGCTGTTCTTCTGAGACATACTGACGGGCCTTGGATTCAAAGGTGGTTCAATCAAACAGACGGTCTACCTATACCGGAACAATGATGAGGTGGTGGCAATTTGGTTACACATTGACAATGGCTTAGTTGTGGGGAATGACAAGGGAATTCTCCATTCTTTGCAGAACATCATGGCTGAGAAAGTAAAGTTCAAATGGGCAGAAAGGTGCGACCGGATTGTCGGCATACAACTGAAACTTATTGGTGAATCCTTGGCCCTGGACCAGCGTTTTCTGGCGGAGCAGATTGTCAACCAGTAGTCTAATACACAATATTGACTTATTTTGGTGAAAACTGTCCTGCCGGATACCGCTCTGCTTACAAATGACAACTCGGACGGTATTGACGTTGAAGTGTTCCAGAGCTATTTTGGGTCCATCAACTACCTAGCACTTGGCACCCGGCCCAATATTTCATTTGTGGTTAGCTACCTGTTGTGGTTCAGCAAACACCTGGATGCCTCCCACTGTCTTGCCCTTGAAAACCTCATCCAATACATCTCGGGCACTACTACCAGGCAATTGCGGTTCCAGCCTGACGGGACCGGCCTCCAACTATGGGTGGATGCCGACTGGGGGGGTGAGTTCCACCAGTTGACATCTGGGTTCCTCATCCTCCTCAAAGGATCCCCGGTCTCATGGGTGTCAAAATGCCAGAAGACATTTGCTACCTCAACATGTAACGCTGAGTTCATCTCACTGGGTATGGTGGTGGAATTTTTTGTTTCCCTTCACTCAATGGTTTCAGACCTTGGTCTCCTTCTCAAAACTTTTTTACATTGTGATAACCAGGGGGCGGTATTGGTTGCAAAAAACAACGGCTCACGCACGAGGATGAGGCATATCACACGTAGTTTTTCTTTTTTAATGATGTAATTTGGGATTTTGGCATAGACATGAGGTGGGTAGAAACAACTTCCCAGCTGGCTGACATAATGACTAAGAGATTGGGCGCAAATAAGCAATCTATTTTTTGTAAACAATTTTTCTTGGATGCCTAGTTTGTGGGGGAGTGTTGTGATTGGTATGTGTTAGGTCAAACTAGTAATATTATGTCACAGGCAGATATCACATATCCTGTGACACTTGTACATACTATATATACCTTGTGCGCGCTCAACCCTGAAATAAAGTATTGAATCAGGTCCCTAACATCCTACAACGCTGATCAAAGCTGGTTGCACCAAAATCAACCACTCTCCCTCACCCTAACTTCAAGCCGTTTTTTTTTCAAGTATGATCATGCAATTGGCGGGTCAATGCAACCAGCTTTGATTGGCGCCAAGATAAACTTGGCCAGGTGCCAGACCAATTTGGCCAGGCGCCAAGTCAACCTTGGCCAGGCGCCAAGTCAACCTTGGCAAGGCGCCAAGTTGACTTTGCTAAGCGCCATGCAGGCTTTAGCAAATTTTTAAATAACTTGGCTCAGCTCCCAAACGCGCTTTACAGACCATATCCACATCCTTTTCCTCCTCCTCCTCCTTGTCCCTTGTCTCTGATCACCTCCTGATCATCTCTTGGCTTGAACCATCCACTCATGCCTCAAACTCCCTTTGACCTGGATCACCCAATCTGCCCATCCCCCCTATCTTCCAAGCTCTGCACAATTGCATTGCTTCACGGTCCCCTCAAACCGGAGAAAGCTTGTTAATCTCTCTCCCTACCCATATAAACATTCTTAACAAGGCAAACCAATCAGCACTCAAGACCCCCAATTGGCCATCAGCATACTTCAGTAGCTCCCCAAGCTCAATAAGACGGCGGGTGACCTTCCATCCTGTCATCCTGTCAGACATTCTTATGGCTGGGAAGCATTGAACCGCAATCCCCTGGAATGGAATCAACAACTACTGCTACAATCATCCATAAATATGACATTGAGACCTTCTCATGAATCTATCAACTTTTTGATAGGAAAAAAATAAATAAATAAATAAGATTTTTCTGTCAATGAACCATATCACATTAGAATTCAAGCATCAAAAAATCAATTTTCAATAGAATCAGGAATTAGATTCTTCAAATGTGCATGTGAAAAAAAAAATACAAACTAATTTTATTGATGATGAGAACCCTTGTTTTTGAGCCAAGGTCAGGGTGATGATTGAAGAGTAGCAGAGAGAGAGAGGGAGGGAGAGCAAAAGGTAAAAGGTAGAAGGGAAATCACAAGAGGACCATCAAGCCTAGACTTGATGTTCATCCTTGGCAGATTGAGTGATCATCTCCTAATGTTTGGTGATCATCAGAGATGGTTCAAACCTTGGAAGGTCTTTAAACAAATACCCCAGAGAGATCCTTGCCCAAAAGATGAAGGTATGTAAACCCAGTCTTGAGAATACTATCCCCAGAGTGTAATATATATATATACATCTGTCTCATGAGTCCAAATGACCACCAACAATCAACCTGAGGTGGGGGGGGGGGGAATGAACAGGGGGCCATATTCCTTGACACCATAATCAGTAAACCCATGACTGCAAGTTGTTTGAGTAAGTTCCTTGATCAATTCTGAAAGCTATCCATTTATTTTGAACTGGTTGACCACCACAGAAGTGAGCCTGTAAGAAAAGTCCATCCAACAAAGGTTTGGATGGGATGATGATCACCAAGAATCTAATGACTGCCCAGATTAGACTGAGTTCCATCATAGACTCATCTCAGTTAAAAACCATGATTGATAGCAATTGAGAAGGTTAGGAAGAGGTGAGGAAGACAATAGACAGTTCAAACTTGAAAATTTATTGGGTGCACAAAACTGAGAGAGAGTGAGAGAGAGAGAATGACATCAAATGATTCATGGCCATAAGGTCATGAACCTGGTCAAGTATGAGATTCAGATCAAACTCATTGGTGAAAGCAAAGGGTTAAGGATCTCTGACTGGTTGATGAACAAGTTTGAAATTCTACAATCAATCCAAGACTTCAACAAAAGTGCAAAATCAAAAAAAAAAAAAAAAACATCTTGACCCATCTGATGATGACTTGGAATCTTGGAGAGGATCTCTAAGCTTACCTTGGTAAAAATTCTTGTTTGGTAAGATCAGGGTTAGGGTTTTTGAAAATATTGATCTTGAGACCATGGATTGACAAGCTATTCAGGAACCTTAAAATCATACCATAAGACAGTCAATGTGGTGAAACTTTTAATCATTTGAACATGCCTAGCTTTCCACCACATGATGTTTTTTTTTTTGAGAAATTTGGTCACTGGTGTAGGTTGGAAGCTCAGATTGAATGATGAGACTGGGTTTAAAATCTTATGTTTGACTCAATCATGGCAACTTTCAATATAGTAATGACTCATCATTTAATTTTTTTTTCTTTTTATATGAATCAATATTCCAAACTGAACTGGATACATTTCTTTTTTTTTATGGTTGATTATCAACCAGGCCAGGATTCTTACCTTGAAATGAATTCTAAGGAAATTCTCATGTAATTAAATGATCATCCATACCTTTAGTGCTCTTGAAACCTGATCAATGATGATCTCATTTTATTTAATCAATCAAGGGTATTAGGCTGGCAAAAAAAATGGTGGTACTTTTTAGAGTTTTGGTCCATTATTAGTGTTGCCTAAATCTTGAGTGCAACCTGTGTTTTGGTCCTCCAAGTTGTGTGAAATCTTATATCCTAGTATTTAACATTTTGTATTCATTTTAAACCCTTTCCATTCAAAAACGTTTCAGCCACCTTGTACTTAGAACTCTGTTGGCTCCCAAATGAATAAATCTTCATCCATTCTGACTTACTACAAACCAGAGTGCCCTCCTTTTCCTCCCTGGATCAAATCCTCCTTGTGTTATAAGATTTCATCCCTTCCTTTCCAAGTATCTCAACCAGAGAATCCTTCCACAGCACTATTTTATGTTAAATTTAAAAATTCATTCCACAAAATTCAAAACTAACTTATTCCCAAATCACTCATCATTATGCCTAATTCAGCCATTCAACCATTCATTAATTTTGACTGGTTGTGATACTAATCCTTTAAAATAAACAAATAAATAAATAAATAAAATTGAAGAACTTGATCCAAGAATTGAGCCAGACCTCCTCCATCAAAACAGTATTCCAATGGTTTCTCAACTCTTATGGGTCCAGACTTACCCTTTTTTTTTCAAGAAAAAAAAATCATTTATCTGCAAAGAAGCACAAATCATTTGAGATTTTCTTTTCACAATTGAGAATATTAAGTTGAGAATGATTCAGAGAAAAATGAAATAAAGGAGGTTGTTAGATTCAGAATGCTTCAAGAAGAGATTGGATGTGAACAGAAAATGACTTGAAGGTTGTTTAAAAGAGGTTAAACTAAGGGTTTCATGGATAATTTTGAGAATTTTCCTCTCAGGACAAATCAAAACCTTGGCAGCATTCATCCAATTGCAACACTTCATTTCTAGAGCACCCAATTCTAAGACTGAAACAATTGGGCCCAGATCAAACTGCAAGGGAAGATGGACAAGCAATAAACTCACCAACTCACCAAACTTGAAACTTTCAATCCTCATTCTTGTATACTTTCCCTTCATCATCCTCCTATCCTTCCCTTTTTACTTCTTATCTTTCCTTTCTCATCTCCTTCTCTGCTCCATTGATTGTCTCCACTGTAAGTTAGTCATTAAACCTCAATCAATTTCTTCAAGTCTCTTCTGTGCCTGGTAAGATCACTCCAACATTTCTTACCAATCAATTCCTCAGTCTAACTCTCTTTTCATCTCAACTCTTCCTGATCTGAAGCCCAATCAATTTTGTGTCAACTTCACACTCAAACCTACTCTCAACCCTGACTCAAGTCAACCAGCTTCTTGTGTTTTTTTCTTTTCATCTCCTTGTCTCTGTGTATTTAATTACTTGTCATTGATCCCTAAATACTTGTTCTCAGCCTTTAAGTTTGGGAATTTAATCTCTTTATGGTTAAAAGCCAAAAAACTCAACTAACACAACCCAAACTGGAAGGATTGTGGACTCTCCAAATGAAGGTTTCCAACAGTCCAAGCTCAAATTGGCACTGGAAAAAATAGCAAAAATCACTGAAGAGAATGAATCTGTATGGAACGATAAGATGGACATCATCTTAGACATACAGGGATTCTACAAAGAAATGAAAAATGTTTGGCGATCAATCTTGATTGAATTGAATGAAAAGATGAAGCTTCTCATTATCTCAAAATTGGACACCTTGACTCACAATGCAATTTTCACTTCCCAGAAAAAGAACTCAGTGTGCCCAGAACAAGAACTCAGTCCAAGCTCTGTGGCTTGCAATAAAAAAAAGTATGCCTTGAGCCAAGCATCCAACCAAGCAAGAGTATTGAACAAATTCCTATACCTCAAATTCAAATCTGATGGCATTGAAGGATTCATCAAAACATCCAAAGCCTCCATAAAATGAATTATAAATGTAGGAATCTCTCTACCTCCCAAGATAAATGCATACCTCCCACTATTCAAATTCCCAGAAAGGCTGTCCAACATAAAAAGAAAAATAATTCCCACGGACAAAAAACTCTCAGTGGAATATGTGTTCAACCACTTGAATCAGCTGAAAAATGAAATGAAGGCCCAGGATAGAGCAAAAACCTCATAAATTAAACTAAAAACCAAAGAAACCCTCATCTGGCACAAAGTGCTTAAAATTGCCTGCATCATGCTAGACCAGATACTCAGAACAGACTCAAATATATTTCCTTTTTCCAATCTTCATGGTCACTCACTTCCAAAAAATTTTATTCATCCAATTGGAAGTCCCTGCATCTATCTCTTGAATCAGAGAGAAAATGGATTGAAGTTTCAGGAAAAAGGATCACCTGGATTGCTTTCAGCCTTCAACCTACTCCTCATCTCCTACATAATACTTACAAATAACCATTCAATCATTCAGAAAAAACATGTCAAATTCCTAAAGATGGAGCCCAAAACAAAAAAAATCTCAACCTCTTCAACAAATGGATAGACAGACAGGCCTCCAAGATTGAAGAAACTGATGAAAACCCTCTGCCAGATTACCTGACAAGGAGGGCTCCTCTAACTGAATCAAGATTGAATCAGGAAAATCATCTTGAATCCTCTTCCAAACAAGAAGACAAGAACCAAGAGACCCTAGGGGAAGCCATGGAAAAAAAAGACAGGTTCAAACAACCAAATCCAACCAATCACCAAACCCTTGAAAATGCAGTCCCTCAACCTCCCTTGTCCAGTTCTTGAAATTTCAAAAGTGCAGATATGCCTCAAAAATTGCTCCAAGACCAATCCAAGATAGCTCCAATGTAAAGATACAGCTTCCACCACTACTAAAAATCAAAGAACTACAAGGAGGCTCTGAGATCTCCAGAAGTAGCTCAATGGCTTGAAGAAAGGCAAATAGAAATGCAAAACATCAAGAAACTAGGCTTTTGTAAATTCTGTCACAAACATTCCAAAAACCACCTGGATATTCAAGATCAAAGAAAACTGCCACAGAGACCCACTCAGATTCAAGTAAAGGCTCTAATTTCAGGGCTTAAACAAAGTCCAGGGCCTTGATTACAATGAGAGCTTTGCACCAACCAGAAAGAAATCCTCTCTACAACTTGTTTTCCTATATGAAATAAAGCACAAACTGCCGATCAGATAATTAGATGTGACAGGTGCTTTCCTTTGCTTGAAAGTCAATGAAGAAGTCCACATTGAAGGGAAAAAGGATTTTCCATCAAATTAATGATCTGGAAACTAAAAAAAAATAATTTTATGGCTTGAAGAAAGCACCAATGAATTGGTACAAAACACTCACTGAATGGTTCAAAAGTGTTGGATTCCAAGAGTCCTTGTGCAAAAACTGTCTCTATCTTTCCACCTCATCTGACTCAATACTATTCTTTCACATGGATGAACTGATTCTGGTTGGAAACAGAGACAAATTTGAGTCAAAATTCCTCAGCAGATTTGAAGGCTCCACTTCTAAAGATCCCAACACCATACTTGGCATGAAGATTGAAATTCTAGAATACAAAATCCTAATCAACCAATCTAACCACATGGAACACAGGCTTTGATCACTTTTAATTAAAGAATTTAATGGGGCTAGAACCCCCCTCACTCCTAATTTTCAATTGATTGAAGCCACAGACAAAGATGGCAAGGCCTTCCTCAAACTAAATGTTGATTACCAATCTGCTGTTGGCTTCCCCAACTAAATTGCCTGCAACACAAGACTGTAAATGTATTTTTAATTCTCCAGCTTGTCTTGCTTAATGGTCAAACCTGGACTTAACCACTGGAGAGAAGCAAAAAGGGCCTGGAAATTCCTCAATTTGACTGGGGATGTCAAATAATCCATCCGGGTAGAACCCTCAGCACCAATACTAGCCACCTACAGTGAAGCCTCATGGGCCAAAAGCCTGGGTACCAGGAAATTTCAATCTGGGTACGTCTGTCTTGTTTTTGGAACTCCTTTTGCCTGGAACAGCTGAAAGCAGAAAAACATCTCCTGGTCCTCCACCAAATCTGAAATCAAATCACCAGTTGACTCTTACCACAAGGATACCTGGATCTCTTCACTCCTACTAGACATGTTCAACCTCAACTTCAAAAAGGCCCTCCACTGCATCAACAATAGCAGACTCAAGGATAAGCTGCTCAACTTTGTCTCCAACTCAAAGACAAGACACCCTGATCTGAAGACTAAGGGGATGCAAGAACTCATTAAAACCAGCAAAGTGACAATCAAACACATCTCCCCCAAAAACATGATTTCCAATTTCCTCACCAAGCCTTCCAGCAAGGCATCGCACAACCTCTTTCTGGAGAATCTCACCAACATCAGTTAAACCACCAACCCATCATGATTTCAACAGGCAAGAAAGGTTGTTGAGATTTTTCCTCTCAGGCCAGATCAACATCTTGGCAGCATTTATCCACTGGAAACACTTCATTTCTAGAGCACCAAATTCTGAGCCCGCAACAATCAGACCTGGATCAAACTGCAAGGGAAGATGGAAAAGTAAAAAACTCACCTGAACTTCAACTCACCAACTCACCAGCCCCAAAACTTGCAATCCTCAATCTCCTCTAATTTCCTTTCATCATCCTCCTATCCTTTCCTTTTTCCTTCTTATATTTTCTTCATCATCTCCTTCTCTGATCCTTTGCTTTACTCTACTGTCAGTTAGTCAATAAACCTCAATTGATTCCATTCAAGTCTCTTCTGTGCCTGGTGAGATCACTCCAAAATTCCTCACCAATCAATTCCTCATTCTGATTTTCTTTTCATCTCAAGTCTTCCTGTTCTGAATCCCAACCAATGTCAACTAAAATTCACACTCAAACCTACTCTCAACTCTGACTCAAGTCCACCAAATTCTTGTGCTTCTTTCTTTTCATCTCCTTGTCTCTGATTCTTCAATTCCTTGTCATTGATCCCTCAATCCTTGTTCTAAGCCTTTCAGTTTGGGAATATAATCTCTTTAGATAACTTGATTTCATTACAGTTCGTGAGTCCATACCTTGGTCTTTATTCAAAAATAGACCAAATAAAAAAAATTTGATGGGGCCAAAGGATTCCATTTATCTGGAAAATCTTTTTTTCTTAATTTAGAGCTTTTTTTTATGTTTTTCTATTCTTTTGAGAGAGATAGGTAGAAATGTGTGAAATTTTTTGAAAGGTTTTTTTATTTTGATGAATTTATGAATTCTAAACATGCTTTAAAAGCCAAGGAAGTTATTAAGAAAAAAAAGGATTGATTGAATCAAAATCAAAGATTAAAAAATTAAAAAATTAAGATTCAAATCTGATGCTTGATTTTGGTTAGACTGAGTTTTCCAAAACCTTCAAAGGCAGATTTCATGGAATTTGAGCTGGTTTTCTTAATTTATGTTTGAATAAATGAGAGCCTGCTTCAAGGCCCTCCCAAATGACTTTGAATTGAAACCCAAAGGCTTCAGGATGTATTTTAAAAAATTCAAATAAAATAGATTGGTTCCATTTTGATTCAATGAGATATTTAATAGTAATAAGAATGAAAAAAATTATTATTATTTATGTTTTGATTTACACATATAATTTTGGATGAAATCAGGACTGAAATTAAAACTAGAGTCTGAAAACTTCAAATGAGAAAGTTTTTTTTTAAAGTATTTATTTATCAGAATATTTTCTTTAATAAATCATAGAGAATCTCATTCCAACTGATTATTTTTTTTTTAAAAAAAAATAGATTGAGAACAAACAAGTTTGAAGAGGTTAAAAGAGCCCAAATTTGGATCCTTATGGGGAAGATTTTTTACATATTTTTGAAATTTTATTCATTTAATTATCAGAATAATTCTAAACTCCATGAATGGATTCCAAATAATGAGGAAATACTGTAAGAGATTTATCTTTATTCCTTGATCATAGGAACTTTTAATAATAAAATAGCTCAAAGGTTCATGAGGAATTTTTGGAGTTACAACTGATTGATTTTGGTGGGATTGAGGAAAAAAATCATGAGAAGAAAATCCAAGGGCTTTAGTTGATATTTGCAACAGAAGAATATAATAAAGAAGAAAGTATGAGTTGATCAAGGTTGGTAAATTTGAAATTCAATAGCTTGTGTTCAGAAAACAAATTTTCGTTTGTTTCATGTTGAATTTTCAATAAAGCTTGCAAACCAGAGATCTAAGAAAAATTCTTCCTGTTTGATTATAATTCTTTTTAGGAATTTTTTGTACTGGAAACTGAAAAAGAATTACCTCAGAGAACAGCTAGAGAGATTTGGGGTCCATCAGATTTGGGAACTTAGTGGGAATTTTCAAATTTGGGAAGCTGAAGAATTGGTAATTTGCACCAAAAATTGAGTGATCTCAAAACACTTTTTTTTCTTTTGGCAAAAGAATTCTTCATGATTTTATAATAGGGTATGATGATACAGATAATTTAGCTTCTATTTTAGAATTTTATTTATTAATATAAGATTAATTTATTTTTTATAAACCAATGCAAGACTGAAATTGGCTTGATTTTCTCAGGAAAACATCCCTTTTATTCAATCATGCAGATTTCTAAAGTTCTGGATAAAAATGGGAGGTATATATCCTGCCTAAATTCAAGATTTTTCTTCTTGGTTCTAGCTGGAGGTTTGGAATGTGATCTGTGTTGTATACATTCTGTTTCATCTGGCCAATACTCAGAAACAACTGACTAAGCCACAAAAAATTAAAACACAAATAAAACAACAATAAGAAAAATACAAAAATATGAATCAAAAATAAAAAATTAAATATAAATAATTAAATAAAATCCCACTGCTTCAGGCAAAACTATGGTTCACCCATGTACCTCAGGGTGCTTATCAGGCCAGGTAGTCCACAGGCTAGCCCCTACCCGCTGGGTTGGAGCTTGGGTTTGGGCTTACCCCTAAGACCAAAATCAGATCTTGGGGAAGCCCAGCGGGCTTTGTGGGTTGGGATTGGTCAGGAGATAGGGATTTGGGCTGCTTTGTGGGCACCTGATTAGAGATGGAGGAAGAGTTTCAAGGCATTCTTTGAAAATCAAGAGAGGTAAATATGACTGCATTTTTTTTTAAAAAAAAAGTACTGCATGGTGTCACATAATTATGTGGGGAGGGTCTGAAGAGGGGAAAAGGGTTAAAACAACCCTAGGTCATCCTAGTTTTTAAGTATACTCCCCTGTACACAGCATATGGGTACTTTACACTCCCCCGCAGGCCAATTTGGCAACAACAGAGGTGGATTGGACTGGAGATTGAGAGTACCCATGAAATTTCTCTTCTAGAAATGTTACTACCCAACAGAAAATGTTAATTGTCAACTTTAACACACATTTCAAAACTTGAACAGAGGTTTTGGAGGATTAATACCACCAAGGAAGGAGGATTGTTGGCCAAATAAAGGCCAGGATCACAGGAGCCCCAAAGGCTTGGAGGGTGCTACACAGGCCAGATGTGTTCCAAAACAGTCAGGGGGGTGTTCAACAAGGGTTTCCACAAGTAGACAGCAGTCTGGAAGTACTGGAAATGCAACTTGAACCAGGGTGCAGTGGTATTGCTGGGATCATAACCTGTAAAGAGGGGGAAAAGGGTTAAAACACCACTAGGCCATCCTAGTTGGTATTTGTACTCCCCAGTACACAGAATATGGGTACTTTACAGAGGTTATTGGTGTTCTTGCTTCTTCAAATGGATGAAACAAAGAATTCAAAGTGGTCAAATGTGGGATTGATGTTATTTTAAGGAGTATTAGATAGACCAGGGAATTGATGATGTATGAAGCGGTTCACAGATTAGCTTGCTAGTAAAAAATCTCCAACTTCTAAACTATATTTCCTTAATCTGAAGGACATAAAATACCATCTGGAGTTTTGATCTCAAGGAGCTTGAAACTATCATATTACCTCAATGGTCCAGCCCAAGATAAATAATTAAATACAAGAAATCAGCAGAGCAATAAATTTATTTATTGAATCTTATTCTCCAAAATAATCAACAAAAAAACAAGGTTTTACTTCTAGCCAAACTGTTGAAACATTCTATAGAAATTTCAAACTAGATGGTTTCTACCAGTTTTATAAAAGGAAATACACAACCTCAATCAAGCACTCATTTGGCTGAATTGGATTTATACCTTTGAGAAACTTTGATTGAGATACTGGAAATTAATTCAGAATGTAGCTTGTTCAACTGGTTGAAATAAAATTCATGCCAATTTCCCACATGAGCTTGTTTAGCAAAGAAAATGTTAATTATTCCAATGACCTCAATTGCATCAGAATAAGTAAGAATCATCTTCTTTCATTCAATTTTGCGTGATAATTAATTAATTGTTCTTTTTAATCTATTAGGACTTCTTCCCCAGTGGTTGTGTTTTGGTCAGAACAAAACTAGCTCCAGAGGCCCTTCAAGCCCAAATTTTTATTCAAGATTGGATGAAAAATTAAATACTATTTCTTTTGCTTTTCTTTCTATGAATCAAAAATCATTCATTTTGAATTGTACCTCTTTATTCTTATCATCCAAGAGTGTTTCCCTTTTTCCAAAATTGCATCAAGACATTTCAAATCACATTAAACAGCTTTCAATTGAAAAAAATGGGGGCCCGCCAACTAGCCCAAGCCCATAAAAATCCCAGAAACTTGAGCTTGGGTTGGGTTTGGGCCTGAAAAACCTTGGATTATACCTGTCCCACCAAAGCCCAATTATAGCTGGGCAGGTTTTTGGCTCACCAAAAAGGAGTGGGCCCAACCCAATAAGAACCTCAATGTGTTCCCTTGCTCATCACATCCACAGGTATGGGCTCCAGACCAAAAACTTGGTCTGAAACCCATAATTATGTTTTAGGAGTTATGGACAACAACATATTTTTTTCCACAACCCTGCGTGCAACTCCCATAGTCTGCAAGAGCCGCCACCAACTGACAGGCAGCCATCTTCTGCCGCAACCAACTTCCTTCCCTGCTTGTAGTTGCACGGGCCAGGCCAGTTGGTTGAAATGGTTGCGGCAGGCCCCAGCCCTGTGGGTGGTTGAGTGACTACCTTGTGTGAGCCAGGACGGTTACTACCAACCTCCAGCCCCGCAACTAGCTTTCCTAGGACCAAGGCAGCTAATATCAACTGCCAGCCCTGCTGGTAGTCAAGAAAATACCTTGCGCAGGCCTATAACAACCAGCCAGGCCGTTGTGCAAGGCAACCCACTGGCCTCCAGGACAGCCTAAGCTTCCCAAAGCAGAAAACTGGCTGTAGGGTACACCATAAACAACCTACAGCCTGGTTCCACACCACATGGGGCCCAGAGAGCATCACCATGTGGTAAGGAACCACATGAAACAAGGCTAAAGAACTGAAAATCCAGAAAAATGGGCCCTGAACCTCATTAAAAGCTGTACCAAAGTTTGTCAAAGCCCCTGTAATAGGACCTGTAAGGAGAATCTGGACCCCAAAAGGGGATATATTAGTTATTGTAGCACCCTGAGAGTGTAAAAAGAGCGTCATCTCAACCCTGTATTTGTGCTAGATATCTCTTAAAGCACTATTCACTCATACAGCCCCCTGTATCCTCTTAAAAATAAAGAAACTGTACATAACTTAACTACAATGGGGCTAGTTACCCATGTAAGGGACTCTAACTAGACCAATATGGAAAAAAAAAACCCAGAATCAAAGTTCCCCCTTAGAAAGAGGTCAACAGAATACATTTCTAAGTTCTTGCCCTCAGGGAGCCATGGCTTATACCTATATATATTGATTGAAAACCATCCACTGGGCTGATACAATGAGGGCATTAAAGGCATGGAAAAATTTATCAATCCCCAAGTATGATGAAATAAGGCTCCAAATACTAATTTAGTGGCTATATCAGGTCCAAAAAAACACATGAATGGTTCATTTGCCTCAGCACTAGCCTGGGCCACCTTCCTTTGGCTGGTAAAACACCTGTACCATGAGGGAAACCAAACAATATAAAATAAAGGCCCCTCCCTAACCATTTCTAGGTAATTCATTCCAGTCATATAGTCATTATAGCATCAGATATTTTTTTTACTCAGCCATCAAACCCTTATTAGAACATAAGTGTGTGATCTTGGACCACTTTCTGATCAAATTTTAGACCAAGACTCTTGAATCCCCTTTTCTTGCCCAAATTATCAACGAAACCTTTTCAGTCTGCCCCAGTACCAAATTCCAGCACCCCAAACCCTTTGATATGGGCAAATTCATCAACAATAAATCAGGATATTGAACTTATAAGTTATCCTGCTGACTTAAACTATTTTTTCAGGCTTTGAATAAACAAATCACCAAGGATATTATCCACACCCTTCTTGAAAGGAATCCTTGTAATCACCACAGGCACCAAACTTTCTCCTATAATTTCATAAACAAAAATATACCTGTTTTCTAGAGGGCTCAACAACATTGATAAGGTTTTGACCCATCCATATTAATTTATTTTTATAAATATATCAATAAATTTACCTCTTTTATCCAAAAAATATATCTGGAATTTCTCCCTATTTTTGCTTCAATCTTTTTATCACCACTAGTAGCTAGAAGGAGCTAAGTCCTTGGAATCAGGTAGGCTGAAAGTCTTCTTTTTTCCATTTTGGTTGCAAAGATAAGATGTAAAATAATTTATTTAGAATACTTTAGGAAGATATGAAACACTTCAGATATTTTTTACAGAGGAAATTATCTATCAAGAAGGTTGATTATAAATTTTTAGGCATAAAAATTTGTTTGAGTTTCATCATGATTGGTTTCCTGAAATATATTCTCTACTTTGAGTGAATCTTAAAACTTGTATTATGAAACATTATCTTTTTTAATATGGGGGTAGATGCAGTTGAAACTTTCAATTTCCAATGAGTTTGAAAGGCAGCTCAGATAAAAAAAATCCTGTATTTCATCTTCATCTTCTTTTTTTGTTTCTTTTTCTTTTTTGGCTTACATTTTCAAATTATTTTTTTTGTGATAAGGGGCAGCTTTTAAATTTATTTTTGGTATGAACTTGTAAAAAATTTAGTTAATTAATTTTACAGGCATTTTAAGAGATTTGAAAGTTCCCAATATCTTCAGGGATGGGTGAAAACAATTGATCTTCATTCTTTTCTGAGTTTATTTAATGAATTTTTCTTTTGTGCTAAGGTTGAGGTTGATGAATTCATCCATCATTTTATTCTGAGTGAGATAAGAAATAATCTAAGATAGAACTTTAAAACAGTTTCATTTGAAATATTTCTGGGCTCATAAGCTGTTCAAGCAATTTGGTGTCATCTTGCTACTACTTACAGCGCAATCTGTAAAATTAAAAAAATAAACAAATAAAAAAAAATATTATTTAAAAAATATGGAGTATAAAATACAAAAATATTATGCCATAAATAGATTCCCCACCCAAAATTAGGTAGGGTCACTCAATTACCCTATCTTCAAATTCTTTCCCCTTCATATTTTAAATTAATTAATGAGAAATGGCCCAAAATCACAACAACCACTATGGAACTTTTTGGCCATCATTATATTCCACCTGTATTGTCATTTATATGTTCCAAAACTAAAATTCATTCAGAATTGAAGTGTTGTTTATATTTTAGGAGTTACAGATGGATTTGTATTTTTTCAGAATTACCACACGCAGCCCTGCATCCACATAATGCTATCTGCGCCTGTAAAGCTGACAATACTACAGGAAACTTCCAAGAAAACCACCTCAAATTTCTTCCCACAGCTTTCAATCCTGTGAACATCAAATCAACAATGACAACTCCTGTCAACAAGGTACAGCAGGTAACTGTTACAACCAATGTGCATGCATCATGCATATTTAATTATGTGAAAGACGGATGGAGAATAGTTTCAAACCTCCAAAAGTGAAATAAAAATATATAAAATCAGATCAAAAAACTGACAACTTAAAGAAAACAATAATAAAGTTTGTCACAAAAACAACATTATAAAATATTTATGGACCACAAAACATACCAAAGAGTTCCCATAAAATTTACTAAAAATGACCAAAATAATAATAAAATACAATGACATCTAAAAATTCCCACCTTTGATCATTTCCCTTCAATAAAAACAGTACAAAAATAGGATATATGTCAAAACGGCAAAATAAAAAATTACCATTAAGACAGGTTCTGACATGGAAATCACACAAAAATACTGCAGAGACAGGTACATCTGAGTTACAGCACTAAGAATGCATGCCAAACAAGCCCTGAAAAGCCTTCTAGCCTTAGAACACAAGCACTACACTCTCTACATGCACTGAGAAGGCTTATTGTTACCCCAAAAAGGTATATATACAGTAACCTTCTTGATTCTTTCACCCCAGTTAATTTTATTAATCAATCCAGACCCTTTTCCATCTGTGATAAGGTGCTTATAAGAGATAAGAAATTTATATATGGGCTCAGTCTCATAGTATTATTATCAATTCTACCATTTTCACCATTCCCTTTGAAGAAAAATCAACAATCACACCACCTTTGTTCAGAGAACCTTCAAACCATGAATTAATGAAGATATCTTGTGATCAAAAACTCAAAGTAAGTCATTTAATCTCTGCTCAGGCTTTTGAGCTGTTTAGCCCAGCCACACCCACCATTCCTTTAGGTGTGACCCCTTTCTGTTGATTCATAAGGAGCCCATTGTCCCAGGGTTTTATACAGTCCAAAGTTATCCCCTGAAGGGAGGCTGCTAAAGCAGTAAAGATACCCAGTAGTATAATACTGTGCCCTCTCTTGAAACATATTGAACAACCTTTGACAAAACAACACAAAACTTGCACTAGCTCCTGTTATAATTATTATTTTAGAGCTGTTTACATGTTAATTCTTGGAATATCATTATTACACCACCGCATTGCTTTCTGTAGCTAAAGGACTGCAAGGTTCCTGGCATCAGGAAGCTGACATTTGTAGACTCCAAAATAATGGAATGATCTAATTTTTAGGATTTTTGAAGGATGGTAATTGAATTGGTGAGAATATTTAATGCAAAATAAATAATAAGATATCAATGAAAAAGAGTAATACAACACCAAAATCAAGAAGCATTGAATGGGGGTAGTAGAAGGATTATGGAAGGGTGATGTTAAATTCACAGCTCCAGCCATGTGGTAGTTTTTTAGGGCCCTAAACGGCCCAAATGACCCATGGGGACCCCAAGACAACTACAAAGGGCCCTTTCAAACTTTTGCAACCCCTGCGGGGTCATTTAGGAGCCATGTTTGAGGGTGCACAACCCCCCATAAGTTGTGCCAGAATTTTGGCACCCCCTGGACCACAATTGGGTTCTGTCAACCCAAATTTGGGATTAATGCATAATTTGTGGGACTTTTGTTCCACACCTAGTAATCCCAAAGAGACATTAAAGTGAAACCCAAGTGAAATTAAAGTGAAAACTCAAATCATAAATCATATAAAAATCTGCAAACAATTCTTTCTCAACTCAAATGTGAGAAAAAACTTTGTTTGATCAATTGAAAGTTAGATTGAATACTGAAGTATACCATTGCATTTTTTGCATGGGAACAGTTGAAAGCCCTCCTTCTTCTGACATGGCTGCATGGAAGGTATACATTGATAGTTCCCTCAACAAAGCTTTGGAAAAAGAAAAAAAGGATTTGCAAATGAAACATGGGAAGCCCCAATTGCATCCTCATCAAGGGTGACAATTGAGGAAAAAAATGATTCACAAATGGACATGACCGCTGGTGGTGAGTAACATTTTATTTTACTGTTCTTTGCCGTATTTAATTTGATTGAAACTGATGGGTGCATGTAACTATGAAACCATGACTTAAACAATGAATATTTACTAGATCCGTGTGAACCACCTCCCTTGAGACCTTTTCCTACTAGGGAAGAGGCACAAAACTATTGTCAAACATGGGCAATGAAGCATGGTTACGCTTTAACAGTTTTCAACTCAGAGCGTGACCAATATGTGGATTTAGCCATGGTAGAAATGGTTCCTATTCAGGAAATCTTCTTACCAAAAGGTCTAGAAAAACTCACACAAGGAAGGTTGGGTGCAAGTTTTTAATCCATGCAAGTTGCACAAAGGCAGACCCCTTGTGGCACCTCTCCTACAAAGGGACCCAACATAAACATCAACCATCTGAACCTCCCTCTGTGCATCATCAACTGAGGAGAATCTTGGGGGTGGCCTTAGAATATCTAGTAGAAGGCATCAATAATGGGCTCAATACGTTTCAACTGAAGAGAAAATTGAGCAAGATTGATGGGCAGGATTATGTTGATGACCAAGCAATTGATAACACTAAGCAGAAGGTCACACTTGAAGAACTAAAGGGAAAAAGTGTTATGGAGGTACTATATGAACAGCTTGAAGAAACAAGTTGGATTCACCGGTCAAAGTTCAGTGGAGAGGGTCACTTGGAGGCCCGGTACTTAGCAAATCCAGAGGCAGTAAAGCTTTCAAAACAATTCCATCATATTGATATCTTGGATTGTACTTATAAAACAAATAAGTACAAACCCCCACTATTGCATGTTGTAGGAATGACAGCCAATTGGAAAAATTTCACAAAATCTCTTGTTTTTATAACAAAAGAAAAGTTTGAGTTCTACAGTTGGCCTGTAGATGCATTAAATGAGTTTTCTTATGATCCTGAGAGAATTCCAAAATTCTTTGTGACGGGCCGTGAAAAAGCTCTTATTTTTGCAATTGAAACTAGTTTCCAAGAGTCATCAAGACAATGTTGCACTTGGCACTTGTCTCAAAACATACAAGCAAACTGTAAAGTGCGCTTTGTTACTGAAATTGAAGGATGGAAAAGCTTTATGAATCTGTGGGCAAAGTATGGGGCCTCAAAGACCAAGGAGGAGGCAGAGATCAATGATGAGGAACTCAGATTAGGTCCAAATCACTGCTTCTTATTCTTCCTAGTTTTGGGTTCTGACCTTTTGACTTGTAAAGTGTTTCTTGGAAGACTATGAGGATGTAATCAAGCATATGGAAAAAAACATTTTCCCTATCAAATAGATGTTTGTAACAGTGTGGACTTGTATAAACCCAGATTTTGGAAAAAATCAACATCTTGGGTTGAAGGAGCCCATGCAACTCTCAAATGATTCCTTGCAAACTCTTTGGGAAACCTGTTAGATTTTTGGAAAAGCCTTGACAGAACAGTTTCAAATCAAATTGAATCAGTTCATGCATCACTTTATAACTCTTGAATTAAGTTGGGGACAGTTCTTCCACCTGAAATTTTACCATTGGGTTACAAATTGTCTTTACAGGCAATCCATATTGTTAGGGAACAATTCAAGAAGTTCAAACGTGATCATGATGGCAAAGTCTGCACCAAGTCATATTTCAAGACTATGGGTTTTCCCTGTTCCCACCAAATAGGTGAATGTCTAGCATTCAGAGGATCCATGGTAACCAAAGATGTTAATCCTCAGTGGAGGTTGGACTATGACCCTTGCAGTTCTTGTTCTGTAAGTTGGCTTAAGTTAGATTGTTCAAGTCACTATGTGATTAATGAATCCTAATTCACCAATGGTTGATCCTTTTGAATTTTTCCAGTGCAATGTCAATGAAATGCTAAGCATTACTCAGTTACGTAAAAATTCAATGCAATGATCTTGGAATCTCCAGATCATGAGCAAAGCCGCCTATTGAAGTATATCATTCAAAAGATTAAAAAATATCAATCAAAGCCAAGACTTGAACCTAGATTCTTACAATCAAGTAGGGGCCAGCCAAAATTTACAGATACCCGGCAAGAACCATCTCAGTTTGAGCTAGTTGAAAAACAACTCAAGGGGGAAAAAAGAACTAGAAGGGCTCCAAACAAGAAAAAACAAAAGATCGTAAGTCTTTTCTTTTGGGATATGTTCTTTTTTTTGGTTTGAATTGTTAGTCAAAGTTGGTAGAATCTGAATCTGAATTTCATAGTTCAGAAGAATAGACTGAAATTGAATTGGGAACACTTAATGTAGAATCAGAATCCTCTTCAGAGGAAGAGAACGTGCAGCAAAGCTCAACCAGAAGCTCATCTTTGGTGATTTTTCATTTCATTGATCCAATTAAATAAATGAATACTAAGTTAGTTTTAATGATAGGAACCAAATGTGAAATACCTCAATCAAATACCCAAGAAATTCCATAAGTTCTTGGGTGAGGTTTGCAATCAAATTGGAGATGGGAATTGCAGATTTAGAGTCATTGCTAAATCTCTTAGTTATGAAGAAAATGGTTGGTTTAAGGTTAGGAAGGAAATGATTGAAACATTGGAGAAAAATAAAGCATGCTACATTAAGATTCTTGATGTTTCAAAGGAGTTTGAAAATGTTAAACAAAGACTTGATGTTTAAGACATCAATGAAAAGATTCCCTCCTCAAAATGGATGGATAAATTGGACATGGGTCAAATCATAGCAGACACATATTCCAAACCTATATGTTTCATTTCATTGGAGTCATGTGATACTTATACTCCAATGAAAAATGGTGTTACTGATCAATCAGATCCAATTTTCATTTCCTTTGTAGTCAATAACTACTGGGTTCTATTAATACTTGAGGGAGAAATGATTATAATTGGGCCCATTGTAGCAAAACCACGTTCCTTGATTTCTAAAAAAGCCTCTGGTTGGGTTGATAATCTCAAAGATCAACTGCAAATGTATTCTAGATTGTAATAGACTTTTACTTCATTTCATCATTGGGTTTCATATAAATTTTAATTTTAATGCAGCTAACAAGTTCTATTAATTTAAAGGGTTATCACATTTTTAACATCATTATATTGAGTGTTTTGAGTTAACATCATTATATTGGGTGTTTTGAATGAAAGTTTAATGGTAAGGCAGTTCAAATTGTGTTGGGCTGATTCCATCACAAGCTTAAATTTTGTTAAGATTGGTATGGGATCAGCTTAACAAAAGTTGAACTTGTTTTCTTTTGGTGTTTTTACTTTAGGGCCTGTCAAAAGACTTATATTTTTTTGGGCACTTTTACATTAGGGCTAGTCAAAATAGTTGTATTTTTTTGGGCACTTTTAATTTAGGTCTGGTCAAAAGACTTCTTTAATTTTTGGGCCCTTTTAATTTAGGGCTAGTCAAGTTGAAATTACTTTAAGGCTTGTCAAGTTACTTGCCTTTTTTTTGGTGTTTTCTTTTAGGGCTTGTCAAGTTAATTGTCTTTTTTTTTGGTGTTTTTAGTTTAGGGCTAGTCCAGTTACTTGTGTTTTTTTGGGTCTTTTTACCTTAGGGCTATTCCATTGAATAGTACCAGTTTTTTTGGTTTCTATTTCATTGGATAGTACCAGTTTTTTTTTTTTTTTTTTTAACCAAAAAATGAACATTCTTTGATTGTTTGGTTGATTTCTGTTTTTTTGGAATGTTTATTTAGTTTAACAGTTGTGTTAGTTCCCTTTCATTCATTTTCCTTTTTTGTTTTTTTTGGCTCACCACGGTCCGGTGCCGTGTGGGATGCCACACAACTACACTTGAGCTGTGTACAACTCCACACAGCTTGAATGTAGTCTTGTTGAAGTCTGCACGGCAGTGGACTGGGCTGGGTGGGCCGCATGACTCTGTAAGCCGTGGGGGGTTGTCATGGCCTGAATTGGATTGTGTGGCGTGCCACACGGTGTAAGACTCCAAACGGTGCTAGGCCATGGCAGTTCTGTGGAGGGAAAAGGCGCTGTTTAGGCTGCCCTCCTGAGTGTTACAAAAATATTTAAATTTAACCAAGATCAAGGTCCAGAACCTGGTAAATGAGGAATCAAGGAGTAGAGGATAAAGATGATAATAGTTTGGTAGCAATGGAACAGCACTATCTGAGACAAGATTATGCAGGGAAAAACTTGAACAAAAGAAGTTAAAGTCTGCTTAGAGTTCAAAGAACAAAAGCTGTTGTATGTAAACAACGCCCACAAGCTAATAACTCTGGTTGTAAGCAGAAGATTGGGGATGATCAAATCAAACCCAACCAACCTCCAGGTTCTCAATGAACCTGCCCAACTCTCTGCAATCAAGCGCTTGAAGGGTACCAGATAACTGAAGGTGGCTGTACAAGACAAAGCACAATGTTAAGAAGCTCTAAAAGCAAACAGTAACTGATTTGAAGCAAGGATAACCTCAACACATCTCAAGGGACTCAAGAGTAGGCTGTCAGAATACAACTCCAAAGAAAATAAAGGGAGGTATAACACTCCAGGTCTTAATCTTAATAAGACCTCTTCAATCAATTGTGATTGGCTCCAGAAAGATGATCAGGGATCAGGACCACTATGATCAGATAAAGGGATCAAGGAGTGGTATAACACACTCAAAAATTCCAACAGACAGAATTTCTTCAACCAGCAAGGCTATTGGTTGGTGATAAGGATCAGGCCACAGAGGGGCAAAGACTCAGGGTCAAAAATGGATCAGGGGGTAATCAGAGATATACCCAGGATAAGGATCAGGATCAAATTTCACAATAATGGGGGGAGCATAGGCACACACTCCCATGGATAAATTTCTATGATGATGCAGAAAAAGCAGGGGAGAGCCCCTGCTTTTATAGACCAGAGGCCTGCAGACTATTTACAAGAGAGATTTACAAATAGAGCGGAAAAAAAGTTTTTTTTTTTTTTTTTTTTAAGGATCATTGTCATGAGAAAACAAAGGAAAAAAAGAAACAAACAAGCAATCAGAAAAAAAAACCAAAGAGCTGAATCAAGACCCTGGCCCCTGCCAAATGATGGGCACGGGCAAGCAAGTAGCTAGTGGGACGCCCGCAGGCATCCTGATGGGCCCGGGCAACTGCCAAGACCGCGGATGACCGCCAGCAGGTGTCCAATGGGCACTGGCAACAGAAGAGACCCGCGCGGGAAACAGAAACGAAGCGCGGGAGATCAGTGAGCTAGGAGGTGGAAAGAACCAGGTAGACGGCTGTTGGAGACGGCCGAATTATTGGTCATCGGTTGTTGTCGCGGGAGGGTGATCTGAGATGAACTGATGGATGGGATTGTGAGCTGGGGGAGAGGGAGAGTCTAGCAAAGGCACCAGTGGGAGAGGTCCATCTGCGCTTGGAGTCAGGATTGTAGGGTGTTCTGGATTGTTTGAGGATCGGTTGGGATGGGTGAATTTCGGGGAGCCAAGGAACAGGTTGGAATGGGGTACTTGAGCCCTGGAAGAGGGACATGAAGGTGGTATTTATGATCTGGATTGATGGGGCCGATGGGATGGCAGGTTGGATGAGGATGCTATGGGCAAACTTGAGCCAGTAAAACACCGGCTGGGATTCGAAGAAGAGTAGTAAGGAGGGGGGAGAGCTGGGGGATGAGGATTGAGGAAAGCTCTAGGATTGAGTTCTGCTCTGATTAGGGTGGGGTGATGATAAGGTCTAGATCTCAATTAAATATCATCTAGAATCAAAGGAGTTGGCAGCCGGGGACTACTTTTGATTGGTCATCAAACAAGATTAGATAGTGATTAGGGATTTATAAATATGGGTGGATGGATGGATGGATGGATGGATGGCTTTTTTTTTTTTTTTTTTTGATAATGATACCTATGAATGATGATAAGGAAAAATCATAAAAAAAATTAAAATCTCCACACTGGCCGGGGTTTCCAGGATGGGGCACCACAACGGCCTGATGTGAACTGTGTGCACAGCTAAATCAGTCGTGAATTTACCATTACCCATTATGGAAGCATGAGGGGATAACATAAAGATATGTGAATCAAGGAACAAAATTTAAATGAATGATTTCAAATTAGTCAATTTTGAATAAAAAGAATCCTTCAAAGACTTCTTCCACCAATTTATTCTAAAATTCAGTTTATAGTTATATTTAAGAAGCAGGAAAAGACCTAAGTGAAGAATTAAAGACTTTAATCAAAAGAATTTATGGTTTAGATAGATTCAAATAATCATTTTAATGCTCACTAGTTTAAGACTGCATATTAATTTCTACTTCTGGATCAAAATTTGGTTTTTTTTGGATGATTCGTTGATTTAATTTCTTGGAATATTTTGAGGGAGAAGGAAATGGATAAGGTATATCAACATTCATGATATCAATCATTTAATAAATTAATTGATTCACAAAAAATAATTGGTAAGTAAACTAATAAAATATACAAGAAAGATGAGGTAAATTTTGAAATTGAGGGTATTAATTATACCTCTGTTTAATTTTGCATCATTCATTAAATGACTTTATAAGAAAATCTTCTTGAGTGCTTGAGAATCTTTCATATTCTTTAGAAATTAATATCTTGATTTAGGGAAGGATTTTTGAATCTATGGGAACAATGGGTGATGCCTGGATCATTAATTAAAAAAATAATATTGATGATCAATTTGAGAGTTATGGATTAGGATTCAATTTAAACCATTAATAATTATTGGAGAAATTTTAATTCTAAGAAACTGAGGAATTATTGTTTGAATATATATAATGGTTAAAATCCATGTTGGCATACTGATGCTTTTAATTGAGAGTTGAAATTCTGACACCCAATCAAAATCAAACTGATGAATTCAGTTCAAAAATCCACCAAAGCTTTTATCCGCAACTAAGGTGTCATCATTTAAAGCGTGAATCCATTCTCCAGTTTTTCCTTCAATCTTTCTTTCCTAAATTTGACAACTTTTCATCAATTTTAATCATTGGCTATGGATTTCTTTTTCAGCATGAATTTTTGAAGGAAGATTGATTTGTTGAATGAATCCTTATTGGCATTTGAAAAATAATTTTAAACTGAATTTCCTTTGAATTGATCTTCATCATTAAACTATTTGCTTATTCTCAGAATCAATCCAAAATCTTTTTGAACCATTTCACCTCTCTTTTTCCTGTAACTATCTTAATACTTTCAGTTGTCTCAAACAGTTATTTCATCAAATTTTAATACTACCAGTTTACAGAAAACTGCCCACATTTTTCATGGATTTTGTCCTCTTGTTAAGAATTTTTAACCTATTTTTTTGTCCTCTTTTTTCTTGGTTTTTTCATACTTTTTTTTTCCTGAATTTAAGTTAAACTGGTGAGTATTTCAGAATGAGCTTTCCGGATTTTTCTTTTTCCTGGCCTATTTTTACCATAATCTGTACACATTTTAATTTTGGCAGAGAACTTTTTTTGAAGTAGAATTTAATGACAAGAGAGGCCTCAAAACATTTTTATTGGGTGATGATCAATTCACGGCTCCAGATGTGTGGGAGCCGTGTACACGGCTCCAGGCGTGTGGGAGCCTTGTTCACAGCTCCAGGCGTGTGGGAGCTGTTTAGGGCCCCACAAGGCCTGTGGGAGTTGTGTAGGGCCCCTCAACCTGTGAGGGCCCACACACTACTCCATAAAATTTATAATATATTATTTATTATTATTTGTTATTTGTTATTTATTATTTATGATTTTATTATTTATTATTTATTATTTATTATTTATTATTTATTATTTATTATTTATTATTTATTATTTATTATTTATTATTTATTATTTATTATTTATTATTTATTATTTATTATTTATTATTTATTATTTATTATTTATTATTTATTATTTATTATTTATTATTTATTATTTATTATTTATTATTTATTATTTATTATTTATTATTTATTATTTATTATTTATTATTTATTATTTATTATTTATTATTTATTATTTATTATTTATTATTTATTATTTATTATTTATTATTTATTATTTATTATTTATTATTTATTATTTATTATTTATTATTTATTATTTATTATTTATTATTTATTATTTATTATTTATTATTTATTATTTATTATTTATTATTTATTATTTATTATTTATTATTTATTATTTATTATTTATTATTTATTATTTATTATTTATTATTTATTATTTATTATTTATTATTTATTATTTATTATTTATTATTTATTATTTATTATTTATTATTTATTATTTATTATTTATTATTTATTATTTATTATTTATTATTTATTATTTATTATTTATTATTTATTATTTATTATTTATTATTTATTATTTATTATTTATTATTTATTATTTATTATTTATTATTTATTATTTATTATTTATTATTTATTATTTATTATTTATTATTTATTATTTATTATTTATTATTTATTATTTATTATTTATTATTTATTATTTATTATTTATTATTTATTATTTATTATTTATTATTTATTATTTATTATTTATTATTTATTATTTATTATTTATTATTTATTATTTATTATTTATTATTTATTATTTATTATTTATTATTTATTATTTATTATTTATTATTTATTATTTATTATTTATTATTTATTATTTATTATTTATTATTTATTATTTATTATTTATTATTTATTATTTATTATTTATTATTTATTATTTATTATTTATTATTTATTATTTATTATTTATTATTTATTATTTATTATTTATTATTTATTATTTATTATTTATTATTTATTATTTATTATTTATTATTTATTATTTATTATTTATTATTTATTATTTATTATTTATTATTTATTATTTATTATTTATTATTTATTATTTATTATTTATTATTTATTATTTATTATTTATTATTTATTATTTATTATTTATTATTTATTATTTATTATTTATTATTTATTATTTATTATTTATTATTTATTATTTATTATTTATTATTTATTATTTATTATTTATTATTTATTATTTATTATTTATTATTTATTATTTATTATTTATTATTTATTATTTATTATTTATTATTTATTATTTATTATTTATTATTTATTATTTATTATTTATTATTTATTATTTATTATTTATTATTTATTATTTATTATTTATTATTTATTATTTATTATTTATTATTTATTATTTATTATTTATTATTTATTATTTATTATTTATTATTTATTATTTATTATTTATTATTTATTATTTATTATTTATTATTATTTATGATTTATTATTTATTATTTATTATTTATTATTTATTATTTATTATTTATTATTTATTATTTATTATTTATTATTTATTATTTATTATTTATTATTTATTATTTATTATTTATTATTTATTATTTATTATTTATTATTTATTATTTATTATTTATTATTTATTATTTATTATTTATTATTTATTATTTATTATTTATTATTTATTATTTATTATTTATTATTTATGATTTATGATTTATGATTTATGATTTATGATTTATGATTTATGATTTATGATTTATGATTTATGATTTATGATTTATAATTTATAATTTATAATTTATAATTTATTATTTATTGGAGGCTACACAACTTGATTTTAGTTGTTTAGCATGCCGTACAACTCAAATGGCATGTGTAGCATGCCACACAGCCCTTTTTAGGCGTGTGGCATGCCACACAGCCCATTTGGGTGGTGTAGGGTGCCACACAGCCCATTGAGCCGTGTACACGACTCAAAGAGCCAGCTTTAGAGTCGTGTACACGGCTCAATGAGCGGTGAATTTAACATTACCCTTTTTTATTTCATTTTTTTTTGGCAAGTTATGCTTTCTTTTTTGATAAATTATGTTAGTCTTTGAGTATGAGTAAGTAAGTGAGTACTCAAAAAAATAATGCCAAAAAAAAATTAATATCAAATGGAGTTAAGCAAGATAACTACTGGGATCTTTGATCATAGTTCCTATCATTGGTTGCATGTCATCACATGCTTTATAAATTTTTTGACAGTGAATGAAGCATTTTTTTGCCACTTCACTGGTTATCTTCTCTTCAATAGCACCACAAATTTATTTTGAAAGTTTCAGCTTCCTGATGCCAGGAACTTTGCCGTCCTTTAGCTACAGAAATTGATGTTGGTTTTGGAAGAATAATTCCAAGAAAATTACGGTAAAATGCTTAAATAATTGGTTTAAAAGCAAGTGCAAAGTTTGGTTGGTTTGGTTGGATTAAATTTGTTTAAATATATATTTTTCAAGAGGGGCCACAGTTTGTGAAAACTGGGGATTTTTATTGGATAACAACCTCTCTTCAAGGGGCTCTTTTGAACTGTGTACAGACCTTGGTATAATGAGGTCTTGAATGATTGCTCACAAAAGACTAACTCAAGGGAATGGGTGGACTGGCTGTCTTACAGCACTTATGCCTGGGTTGCAAGGAGGAGACAACTTACTGGTTTAAGTACTTACTCCAGGGAGCTTGCAGATATTCACGGTATGAAAGGGTCTCAGGACAATTATTGGGGTTATTTGCTGATATTCTTCACGGAATCAATGTTGGGGCCATAATTATTAATAATACTTATCAGACTATAGCCATATATAACTTGTTTATCATGAATAAACACTTGATCACGGATGGGAAGGGGTCTGGATTGATACTTAAAAATTACTCTGGATTAAATCACTTAAAAAAAGGGTTGTTTATATAACTTTTTGGGTAATAAGACCTTCTCAGGGCACGTAGAGAGGGTTTTTCTTGGATGCTGAGGCTAGCAGGCTTTTCAGGGCTAGTTTGGCACGTATTTCTGGTGCTGTCAATCTGCTAGCCTTGTCTATGTCATATTTCTTTGTGAAATAATTTTCAGAATGTCAGCTCTCTGATACCAGGAACCTTGCAGTCCTTTAGCTACAGAGAGTGATAAAAATGCTGGGATGATAATAATTATTATTATTCCAATAATAAACGCTTAGAAGCTCAAATAAATGATTTAATAAGAGCAGTTGCAAGTTTTAATTGGTTTGGTAGTAAATTGTTTTCAATATAATATAAAAGAGGGGCCACAATATTATACTACTGGGGATCTTTACAGACTAGCAACCTCTCTTCAAGGGGCCTCCTTAGGCATTTTAAGAACCTTGGAATAAATATGGGTGCCTTAGAAAAGACTTATTCCACTAATGACCGGGCTTAACAGCACGGCCTAGACAGGAAGGGTAACACTCACTCTGAGAACTTTACCACGAAAATCCTGGAATAATTGGAAGGGTTTCAGAGCAGATGGGGTAGATTGCTTGACTAAACTTCAGTGGTTGATTGGTTAATAAAGGTAAATAATACTCCTACAGACTTAGTCATAAATCACTTGCTTATCTTCATATAAGCACTTGATTAACAATGAAACTGTGTCTGATTGATAATCAATAATTCCTGGTAACTGATTAACTGATAGAATAATGGATCCAAAGAGGTATGTATAAATACCTTTTTGGGGTGATCTTGGTCTTCTCAGGGCACTTAGAGAGGGTTCTGCTCGTGGGCTGAGGCTGGAAAGCCATTCAGGGCAAGATTAGCACGTCCACTTGGTGCTGTCAATCAGCTGTCCTTAGATCTTCTGGATTTCTGTACTATTTTAGCCACAGGATCTGTTGATCTGTTATGGCGTCAATTTGATCATTCTGTACTCATCCTTCATTTTTACTATTGATATTTCTTTAAAGCGGGAGGATGTGGATGTTTACTGGTGGTTTATTATTTGCTGATCATGTAGATAATTTTTAAAAATTTTTATGAACACTTCTTGGAGTGTTTTGTGGTCTTCAAAGATCAAGATCAGTGATTTATGTGGTAGTCCTTGATCTTTGATTTATTATTAAAAAATGTTTAAAACTTAATTTTCATTAATTTTATTTAAGTTTTGATCTTTTCAGATCATTAGTAATGCATAAGTCTGTTTGGTACATATACTAGGCAACCCTAACTAGGTTGTAGCTCTTCTGAGCGGTACCTGGTTGTCAGATTAGTCAGGACTGATCCAGGCGCGGGGATCAGTTAGTACAGATGCGCGCGGGGTAGGATCCGCTGCGTGTGTGGCAGAATCCGCTGCGCGCGGGTCTCTAGTACGCGGGATCCTGCTGCTACTAGTACCTAGGGTTATGTAATGATGCGGGGCTGCGCGCGGGAATTCTGACATAACACATTTCCGCGTGTAACTCCTAAAATATACACAACACCTCAATTCTGAGTGAATTTTAGGTGTAAACCCTATACGTGACAATACGTGTGGAATATTAGAATGGCCAAAAAGTGCCATACAGGTGTTGTAATTTTTAGTACTTTTCTTTTTAATTATTTTAAAAATGTAAGGACTTGGAATTCAAGGGTGGGGTCAGTGAGTGACCCTACCTAATTTTGGGTGAGGAATCCATTCCTGTAATAATATTTATGGATTTCTCACTCCTTACTTTGTTCATTGAGGTTTTCTTATTTTTCACAGTTTGTGTTACTATTTGACAGTTTTGCTCTGTATATAGTAGCAAGCTGACACAGAAGGTTTTTAAGTGTTAATTTGTTATTTTTATGATTCAGACATATTTCCTCATTTGGTATTAACTTCTTTTGAGTGACATGGGTGTAAGTGGGTATAAGTAGATTCTGCGGCATCTGCTGCTCATGTTGGGAATTTTTAATAATTTCTAGGTTAACTCCTTGTTGTGTTTTGTGGTTCATAAAGATTTGGCAATCTCATTTACGTGACAACCTTCATTATTGTTTCCCACAATTTATTTGCTTTATATTTTGATTTTCATATTTTTTATTCAATATTCTTAGGTTTCAGACATCCTTCTGTCCGGCCGTCAAGTTGTTACATATACATGATGTATGCATGCAGGTTGTATCCTGTTCCTGCAGTACCTGGCTGTCAGGCTTAGTACAATTTTGTTGACGCGCGCAGGCTTGACAGCTGTGTGCAGGAATCTGTTGCCTGCAGCCGGTCAGTCATTTTGCATGCGGGCCTTTTGAAATGCGCCTACATATTGAGTGTCAGGCGTGTGTACTCTTACTGTATGAATGCGGGGCTGCGCGTGGGAATTGTGACACAACACAAATCCGCCTGTAACTCCTAAAATATACACAACACCTCAATTCTGACTGAATTTTAGGTGTGAAACCCATACATGGCATAATGTGTGAAATTTTAAAATGTCCAAAAGGTGCCATGGTGGTGTCGTGGTCTGTTGGTCATTTTGTTTAATAATTATTAAAAAATGTAAGGAGTTAGAATTCAAGGGTAGGGTCAGTGAGTGACCCTACTCAATTTTGGGTGGGGAATCCAGTTCTGTAGTAATATTCATGGATTTCTCACTCTTTCTAATTTTATTATTTTATTTCTGTTTTAAATCTGCTTTGACAGGTTGCTCTGTCCAAGTAGCAAGCTGACATTCCCCCACTCCAAGATATGTCTATATCTGAAAAAAAATTTTGGGTCTCAATGTCTTTTATTGGCTCTGTAATTTCTTAAGTGGATAGGTCCATCTGGAATGTTGTTTTCCGGTAACCATTCATCTTTGTCAGCAGATTCTCCTTTGTATCTGACTAGATAGAGTCTGACATCTTTCCCATTTATCCTTTCTATCTTTTCTTTAAGGATTTTGCTTATTTTCCTTTTTTCTTTCTCATTTTCATCTGCATTGGAATTTCTGGTGAAAGAGTGTGTTCTCCTTCTCAAGGATGGTAGTGTTTGACAAGTCTTACTGGGAATACTTGGTCCTTTCTGGAAAGTTCATCACTGAGACTTACTTCCACAGCATTCTTTCCATGGAGTTCCTTAATGGTGAATGGTCCCACAAATGCGGGTCTGAGTTTCTTGTTTCCAGCTAAGTTAGTAAAATTGGTGGTAGAAACTAAGACTTGATCACCAATCTTGAAGTCAGGTTCTTTATGGGTTTTGTCGCATCTCTGTTGGTTGTACTCAACAGCTTCTTGAACGCATTTTGCAGCATGTTTGTTGGCTGTATCTATCATATTCTTGAAGTCAAGTGATGTGGGGTGGATATTGGTTAGCTGCTGATTCAGGTGATCCTTGGGTAATTTAGGAATCCACCCTCTCTCCAGTACATAGGGGGCTTCCTTGGTGGTAGAATGTTTGCTGCTGTTGTAAGCCATTTCTAGAGCAGGCAAGAGGCTGACCCAGTCATGGCAGTACCCATCAGTATTCTTATATTCTAGACCAAAGCAGCAGAATCTCCTGAGCATGTCTTCCAGGGTCTGGATCATCTTTTCAGCTAATCCATCTTTCTGGGGGTGATAAGCTGTAGAGAAAGCTCAGGTGGTTCCCAGCATGTCATGAATATTTCTCCAGAACTCAGAGGTAAATTTAGGATCTCTGTCACTGATAATGATCTTGGGAACTCCAACATCAGCAATGAGTCTGTTCCAAAATAATAGGGCAACTTCTATAGCAGTTTCTTCCTTGTGATTAGGTAGAAACTTTGCTTTCTTGGAGAACATATCCACGATGACTAGGACTGAGTTGTAGGAATAGGCTCCTCCTGGTGGTAGTCCAGTTACAAAGTCCATGTTGATGATCTCCCATCTTTTCTTGGGTTCAGCAATCTTTTTTAGTAGACCAAACCTTTTCACAGTGGTCCTGTTGGACTTCTGGCAAGTTTCACAACTAGTAACATACTGGATGGTGGAGTCTCTCCAATTGATCCACCAAGAAGTTTGTTTAACCTTATCTAAGGTTCTATCAGCAGATAAATGACCAGATGAGAAGTTATCATGGCATTCAGCCAGGACATGTTTGATATGGTCATCCTCAGTTAAGACTATGGCACTTGAATGTTGATGCCTGTAGTATACTAGACCATCCCATATGGTTAACCTTCCGGCTTTTTATGGTTTCAAGAGGGGTTCAGGTAAGCTATTGATAAATTCAGATGGTGGAGAGGTACTTTCCATAATGGTGATCAGAGTTTTCATGCCAGAATTGTAAGATTCTTTGATTGAGTTGAACAAGGACTCATCCAATTCAAAAATTTGTATTTCCATTATAGGAGCTTCACCGTTCAATATGTTAATGTTAAGGATAGGGAAGATATCATTATCCTCTGGGTCATAAGCGGGGTTACTTGGGTCATTGGGTAGAGAATTCCTACTCAGACTGTCAGCATTCTGGTGTTTGTTCCCAGCTTGATGTACTATTGTCATTTGTCCTCTATACTGTTGGATAGCTATTTGCCATCTTAAAATGTGCCTGCTGGGAGTCTTCATGTTCATCAGGGTTCTAACAGCATTGCAATCCGTAATAACCACAAATTAGTACCTTCCAGATAGTAATGGAGCTTTTCTAAGGCCCATACTAGAGCTAGGCATTCCATTTGAGTGGCACCATATCTTTTCTCTGTGTCCTTCACTTGCCTAGAGATAAAGAGTATTGGTTTTTCTACTGTTCTATCATTTTCTATGACTTCTTGATGAAGTGCAGCGCCTAGCCTTTCCATGCTGGCATCAATATATAGTATAAAGGGTTTACTGTAATCAGGTTGTATTAGTATGGGGGCAGTAGTCATAGCCACCTTGAGTTCCTCATAGTTCTTAACCCTTTCATGAGTCATTTCAAACAGGGTATTGTTGTTGCAAATCTCATAAAAACACTTAGTTAGTAATGCAAACTTGGGTAGCTACTTCCTATAGTAGCTGCAGAAACTGACAAAGGATAGGAGTTCAGTTTTGTTCTGAGGCATTGGCCTGTTCATAAAAGCTTCTATCTTGCTTTGGTCAGCTGTAAGAGTTAGACCAGATACTATGTGACATAGTGCTTTGAGTTCATCATATCCAAAGTTGCACTTTTTCATGGATACTTTTAATCCTGCAGCAGAGATGGTTTTTGGGAAAAGTCTTACTTTATCCATATGGGAGGTCCTGTCATCAGTGTAGATGATAACATCATCAATGTATACCATCATCCATCTTTGCCTTATGAACTGGCCTAGTACAGTGTCCATCATCCTCTGAAAGTGGGAAGGAGCATTCTTGATTCCAAAGGGCATCCTCAAGTACTCATAGATACCTAGGTGACATATGATCCTCATGAACTTCCTACTGTCTGGGCTGATGGGGATCTGGTGGAATCCTTTCAGCATGTCCATGGTAGTAATAAACTTAGCTTTTGAGAGATTATGAAGGGCATGGTCAATCCTAGGAATGGGTTAATAGTCTGCTTGAGTGTAATTTTTCAACATCCTAAAATCTCCTACCATTCTTGACTTATCATTGTGCCAAGCTATGATCACAGGAGTAGTGATATCTACTTGCTCATTTTGTCCTACTTTCCTCAGGACTTGTAAGTCAATTAGCTCATGGATGTGAGTTTCCAAGGCTGTTCTTGATTTTGGACTGGAAGGGTAAGCAGGTCTTCTCAGATTAGGAGGGTAAGGGGTTTTGATAGTTAATTTAAGGATCATATCATGTCCTTTGATGTTACCAATAGTGTGGTCCTTAGTGCAGAAAGCATTCTGATTCTCAAAGTAGACCTGAAGGATATCATGTTTTTGATCTTCACTGAGTTGGTCATTCAGGGCAGCTTGGGAGAAGTATTCCTGGTTAAAGGTTTCCAGGTGTTTCTGATAAGTGGAGTCAGTGGTTTGAGAATTAACATGGCATATTTGAAACTTCTTGTTCCAATTTCCTCCTATAGTAAAGTATCTTCCTTTACTTTGGAATACATCTATACCATACAGGCAAAGAGAATCATTTCCTAAAATGAAGTAATCACACATTCCATTCTGGAGTACTACAAACTCAACATTGAGTCTCAGGGAACCTTTGGGATGGGGCAAAATGAGATCTGCAGACCATACTTCAATGGCATTAAGGGAGGAGTTGCAACTGCTGAAATTAGCTTGTGGAACTGGTAGCAAGTATTCTTTCCAGTTGGGGACTTGGTTCTCTAAGTAACTTGACCCGGCACAGGAGCAGAAGGCTCCACTATCTAGGATTAACTTCACAGGAGAACCTTTGATTAGTCCAGTAGCATAACAAGTTTTGCCAGTGGTGTAGCTTTTTCCAATAGAGGGTTTCAGAGTCAGAGTCTTGGCTTCAGAAACATGTTGGATTTTCATGTTGGGAGTCCATTGTTGTGGTAGATTGAAATCCTTGTTGACTGAATTGATTTCCAGGGAGGATCCTATGTCTCCTTCAATGACATTGATGGGGTTAGTAATCATTAATTCATACTCAGATAATGATCCATCAGTGTCATCAAGTTGAGGGTTGAGTTCATTATCCTCATCTCCTCCTTCAATGAGATTGATCTTTCTTCTGGGCTGGGGACAGTCAGGTCTTACATGTCCAGTTTGGTTAAAGCTCCAGCATACCTTTTCTTTGGTCTCAGAAGTCTTCTTGATTTCTAATTGGGGATTGGTGGAGTCTTTAGTTTTTGGATTATACTCTTCTCTAACCTTGGGGGCAAGTTCCCTGGGTCTATTGGTCCTTTTGTCAAGACCATTCATGTCAATAGTTTCCTCCAAGATACCAATGAGGGTGGAGATATCAGCATCCATAGACATTCTACACCTTACACTGTGATTAAGGTGTCCGGGACATAGGCTAAGGAGTCTTTCATTGACTTCCTCTTTATCAGCTTCAGGGTAGAAGCAATCTAACCTCTTCTTTTGTTCCAAACACCACTTGTGAGGTTTGTCCTTAGCAGGGTCAAAAAGTGAGGTCTCAAAGGTTTTCATCATTTTTCTTTTCCATATCCTGGTATCAAATTGTTCTTTGATAAGGACTTTCAAGAATCCCAAGTATGAGGTCCTACTTCTCCTCTTTTTTTGATGAAGCAATCCAAGGCTACTCCTTCAAACATCCTGGGCAGTCTTACCACTGCTATAGTGTCCAGTAAATCATAGGAGGCAAGGGTGTAATCAATGAATTTAATGAAACTGATATGGTTATATTCTCCTTCACCTGAGAATTTGGGCCATTCAGCTACAGGAGGTAAGAGTTTCAGAGCTTGTTCCACTTCAGGAGTTGGACTGGGTCTGTAAGATTCATTCCTTATTGCTCCAGCATTAAGAGGAATGTTAGGAGTGTTAATTATCCTAGTAGGCTTTACCTCTTCCAAATGGATCCTAGGAGGAGCAGTTGAATTGAATTTGAGGTCTCTTAAGTCATTCTTGATCATACCTAATTCCAGATCCAACTTTTTACTCAATAGGTCAATTTTATCACCTAGGTGAGCAGAAGGGGTATCAGTTTTGTTTTTCACTTCTTCTTTGAGCTGCTCAATGAAAAAGAGGATCTCTTCTTGTCCAGAGGAGTAAGTGGTATTGATGTGCTTGATCAAGGATATTTTGTCAGCACTGATAATATTGTTTAACTTATTATTTTCCAACTCATTGATGTGCAATTGTTTGAGTATACTGACTTTGTTTGACTCAATGTTGTCTTTTGATACCTTGGTTTCAGACTCATTGGTTTTCATATGGTCAGCTTGACCTTGGGTCATTATTTTAGTATTCAGGAGGACTTTATCAAGTTTTTTATTAATATTATCCAAGTTGCTGCTCAAGATTTTAAAGTTGTAAAAGACATCATCAAAAAATTTGTTAAACAATGGTGTAATTTCATCAGATCCTAGTTGTGATAGACTTTCTTCCATTTCTGGGCTAGAGATATGATATTGTCCCAATCTTTTGGGTTTCTCATTCTTTGATGATGTGAGGACCTCAACTTTTTGGGGTCTTTTCCCTTTAATTTGGCTAATTGGTCCCAGGGGTTCCATTTCTCCATTTATTTCTCTACCTCTGCCCTGGGGATTAATTTCTGCAGGGCTATTGAGAGAACTTGGCCTGTGATATGGCCTTTCTCATAGCTTCTGAGTCCTTCTGTTTGTGGGCTAGCTTGTAAGCCTCCCAATGACTCACATGATCCTTCACCAACTCTTTGATTTTGGACTCTTTGACTAGGTCCTGAGTGGGAGGCGTAGGAGGAGGGGTGACTGCGTGGGACAACTGTGGGGGAGAGGGACTCATCTCCAACAATTCATTGGTTGTGTTGGAGGGCGCGGGTGCTGAAAGTTCTTGCAGCACTTGTATTGCGGGTTTGAGCCCCCTCATTGTGCTTGCTACGGGCACTTGTACAGGCGCCCGTTCCTCTGGGCAGAGGTCCATAGGACGGGGCTCGTCCTTTTGCGTGGGTGTGGGGTCTGTTTTGCAACATAATGCAAAAAAGATATAAGTTTTTGTCCAAAAGAATTTGAAAAAGGGAAAAAAAAATTAAAAAAATATTTTTATTTATTTTCAAGTTAATTTAGGCTTACTTGAGCTTAAATTCAACGGTACTAAAGCTTGGCTGGGGTTAAAAGAGTCCTTTGGGGGTAATCCAGGGGGATCTTTGTGGGTACCAATCAAGTCTTGGCTTAAATCCAAAGAACCGTGGTGGGAACTGTTTTCCAACAGGTCCTTCTCAATGAAACCTGTTAGGGAAAAGGTTCTTTCCACTAGTTTAAGATAAAAATTAAAATTAATAAGTTTTTGGTTTTATTATAGTTTTTATTAATTTTTTATCAAAGTTTGATTTTTTTTTAATTTTTGTTATATATTTTTTAAAAAAAAAAATTAAAAAAATATTTTAAGCTCACTTTCTTTATTCTTATTAAAGAAATAAAGTTGCCTCTGATATTTCTTCCAGGCCATGTTTTGCCTGAGTAAAGAATTAAAATTAATAAGTCTTTCAAGCTCCAGTTCCTTTTACTTAATAGCTTGTTGCTTATAATGAAGTGATCTGGCTTGTTGTTTCTCAGGAGCTATGATAAAAGGCACAAAATTACGGATTCTTTCTTCTTTTTTTTGTTTAAGAAGGTTTAAATAATAATTGATTAATTCTCCGTTGTTTTTAAGGTCCACTGGAGAAAAAATAATAAAAAGTAAGGATAATAAGTATTTCTACTTATTTTTACATAGAATATCTGGTCCAAAGAAATAAATTAATTAAAAATTGATTATTCAGGGATATTTCCCAGCCAGAACCCCAGTTGTCAGCTTCCTTATGCCAGGAACTTTGCTGTCCTTTAGCTACAGAAAGTGATATTGGTGTTGGAATAATAATTCCAAGAAAATTATGGTAAAATGCTTCAATAATTGGTTTAAAAGCAATTGAAAGGTTTGGTTGGTTTGGTTGGATTAAATTTGTTTAAATATATATTTTTCAAGAGGGGCAAAAGTTTGTGCAAACTGGGGATCTTTATTGGATAACAACCTCTCTTCAAGGGACTCTTTTGAACTGTGTAAAGACCTTGGTATAATGAGGTCTTAAATGATTGCTCACAAAGGACTAACTCAAGGGAATGGGTAGACTGGCTGTCTTACAGCACTTATGCCTGGGTTGCAAGGAGGAGACAACTTACTGGTTTAAGTAATTACTCCAGGAAGCTTGCAGATATTCATGGTATGAAAGGGTCTCAGGACAATTATTGGGGTTATTTGCTGATATTCTTCACGGAATCAATGTTGGGGCCAGAATTATTAATAATACTTATCAGACTATAGCCATATATCACTTGTTTATCTTGAATAAAAACTTGATCACAGATGGCAAGGGGTCTGGATTGATACTTAAAAATTACTCTTGATTAAATCACTTAAAAAAAGGGTTGTTTATATACCTTTTTGGGTAATAAGACCTTCTCAGGGCACTTAGAGAGGGTTTTGCTTGGATGCTGAGGCTAGCAGGCTTTTCAGGGCTAGTTTGGCACGTAGTTCTGGTGCTGTCAATCTGCTAGCCTTGTCTATGTCATGTTTCTTTGTGAAATAATTGTCAGAAGTTGTTTAAGTGTTAATTTGTTATTTTTATGATTCAGACACATTTCCTCATTTTGTATTAACTTCTTTTGAGTGAAATGGGTGGAAGTGGGTATTAGTAGATTCTAAGGCATGTTCTGCACATGTTGGGAATTTGTAATAATTTTTAGGTTAAATCCTTTTTGTGTTTTGTGGTTCATAAAGATTTGGCAATCTCATTTGCGTGACAACCTTCATTATTGTTTCCCACAATTTATTTGCTTTATGTTTTGATTTTCATATTTTTTATTAAATATTCTTAGGTTTCAGACATCCCTCTGTCCGTCAGTAAAGTTGTTACATATACATGATGTATGCATGCAGGTTGTAGCCTGTTCCTGCGGTACCTGGCTGTCAGGCTTAGTACAATTTTGTTGACACGCGCAGGCTTGACAGCTGCATGCGGGAATCTGTTGCCTGCCGCCGGTCAATCATTTTTCATGCGGGCCTTTTGACATTCGCCTACATATTGAGTGTCAGGCGTGTGTACTCTTACTGTATGAATGTGGGGCTGCGCATGGGAATTGTGACACAACACAAATCCGCCTGTAACTCCTAAAATATACACAACACCTCAATTCTGACTGAATTTTAGGTGTGAAACCCATACATGGCATAATGTGTGAAATTTTAAGATGGCCAAAAGGTGCCATGGTGGTCTCGTGGTCTGTTGGTCATTTTGTTTAATAATTATTAAAAAATGTAAGGAGTTAGAACTCAAGGGTGTGGTCAGTGAGTGACCCTACTCAATTTTGGGTGGGGAATCCAGTTCTGTAATAATATTAATGTATTTCTCACTCCTTCCAATTTTATTATTTTATTTCTGTTTTAAATCTGCTTTGACAGGTTGCTCTGTCCAAGTAGCAAGCTGACAGAAAGTTCCATGCAACTTCAGATATCTTGGTGCTTGAAATGAATCTTTATGATGTTGAAGACAAGCTCAATTGGATTGAGCATTGGTGAATACTTGGGCAGGAATTTAATTTTGGTTTCTTTGTTGGGTTCCTTCATGATTTGGCATACTCAATCAAAATTTTCACCCCAATGGATGGGTGCATTGTCCATGATGATGAGAAATTTGGAGGGGCAACAATCATGGAGGCTGAGCAGAAAATTTGTGATGTCCAAAGAAACCATGCCTCATTTTTTCATACCATCTTCATAAAGTGGTTTGTAATAAATCATTGAAGAGTTGGCCAGAGCTCCAATGAGATGAATCATGCTCCCCTTGGGATTTTTTCCAAGGAAGCAGCCAGGCCTAGAGTTAAACAAGTAACCATCAAGAAAAAAAAAAAAAGTCAGTAATTAACAAAAAAAGACTTAATTACTAAAGAAGTAAGTACTATCTTGCCAGAAATTGAAAACCCATGAGTGGGCTGAGTCTGGAAATTGAACCCAGACTCATTTATGAATATGAGATTCCTTCCTACATCAGTGGCACAATTGAGCACAAAATTGTGTTGCTGTTGCAGGAAGGATGCTTCATTCCACTTGCAAGGGACTGGCATCACCATCTTCCAGGTGATGTCAAGGCTCTTGAGTAGCGTCTGGACCAATAGGACTGAGGTGATGATGTTGAATTTGTCTTTGATGTGTAGTAGATATTGATTGAATCCCACAACAAGTGATTATTTTCCCTAAAGTAAATTGGGTGGGAATTTGGAAGAAAGGGTAAGGTTGAGAATTAGTAATAAAGTTTTTTCATTGAAGATGATGAATAATTTGATGCACTGTTTATTAATATTTGGTAAGATAGGTATGAAATCATGTTTAATTAATCATAGTAAGAAGAATTTTGGCTGATTATACCCATTTTTGATTTGGTGAAATTTGAATTTCACAGATTATGACAATGGCTTCTGAGGGGGAATTTTTGTGAATAGTGTCATTTTTGGGAAATTAAAAGTCAAGGCAGACATTTTGAAATCTTTGAAAGAAAAAAAATTTCATAGGCATAAAATCAAGCCAACAATACCCTCAAAACTAACTATGATTTCCTAAAAACAATTGTGATTATATCTCATATGTTTTTTCTTTCAAATATTTAGAATCAAGAAAATGTTTTGAATGATCCCAAAATAATAAAATAAGATAAGCATAATTGAAAAAAATATACAAAAATAAAATAAGAATGATGATAATGATAAACAAATTCACAGTTGAAGCCTCTGTGAAGAAACTTTAAATATTATTTCAAGAATTTTCATACAATTGTTTTTGGATCTTTAGGGCTGAAATTATTTTTCTCAATTAGTTTTTCCAGATTCTTTGGTGAACCCTTCTTGTGTCCTCATTTTTTTGGTTGGCTTCAATGATAATTTTTTTTCTAGAGTGTGTATGTGAATTTATCTATTTATACTAGTAAACCACTCTTTTTGTAGCTGCTGAAATTAATTACAGCTCACCCACTCCTTCTCATAAGTCCTGGTGTAAGACTCCAAATGGTGCTGAGCCGCAGTCAGTTCTGTGGAGGGGAAAAGGTGCTGTTTAGGCTGCCCTCCTGAGTTTTTCAAAAATTTTTACATGCAACTGGAATCAAGATCCAGAACCTAGTAAATAAGGAATCAATTGAAAGGATGAATTTTGATATTATTTGGCAGAAATGGAACAACACTATCTGATTTTCAGAGTTCAATGGAACAAGGCAGTTGTAAGTAGCAACTCCCACAAGATAATAACTCTGGTTGTCAGCAGAAGATTAGGAAAGATCAACTCAATCCCAACCAACCTCCAGGTTCTCAATGAACCTGTCCAACTCTCCGCAATCAAGAACTTGAAGGGTACCAGAGAACTGTGGGTGGCTTTAAAAAACAAATAAATTTGTTTTATGAAGCTCTAGAAGCAAAGCAGTAACAAATCCAAACAAGAATAACCCAGCACTTCTCAAGGGCCTTAAGAATAGCATGGCAGAATTAAACTTTGAAAAAATTAGGGGAGGTTTAACACTCCAGTTTTCAAGCTTAAAGAAACCTCTCATTAAAACATGACTGGTTCCAGAAAGAAAATCAAATGAATGATCAAGACCAAAGTGGTCAGAGGAACGGGTTGGGGAGTGGTTGAAAACACTCAAGAATTCAACCAAATGAATTCTTCTTCAACCAGCAAAGCTATTGGTTGGTGATAAGGAACAGGGCCACAGGAGGGCCAATCAGGATTTTGATTATGGAGGATCAAGGATGAGAAGGCAATCATGGATATACCCTGGATGAGATGATGATAAAGGCTCAGATAAAGGGGGAAGAGCCCACGGATTTATTGCTTGATACCACGATGATGGATGATGATAGCTGATGATAGTGGAATGATAGATTGATGGGAAAAAATGCAGGGGAGAGCCTGTCCTTTTATGGGCAACAGGCCCTGTAGACTATTAACAAGAGGATGACTACAAATGAGAGTAGATTTTTTTTTTTTTGGAAAATGAAATGATAAGGTAAAATTGTAAAAAAAAAAACAACAAAAGTAGCAACAGGAGGACCATGAAATAGGAAAAGAAGTAATGAGAAGAAGGAAGCCAGCCTGGGTCAAGGATGACAGCAGACAGAAGATGAACATCCATGGCATTGCGGATGAGGGGTTGCAACAGGCGCGCAACAATTGCAAGGTGCATGCCATGGATCCAACAGCAAGGGTGCATTGGACCGGGAGTGCAAGCAATGAGAAATCAATGTGAGGATGATCAGGATGGGGGAGTGGTTGAGCAGTTTGTAGATGATTGAATTAGATGGAAGGCTTGAGATGATGAGGCTTGTGATTGGCCTGAGATGGATGATTGTGAACTACATTAAGTATTTACAACAATCCAAGGTGATCAATACACCCTGGTGATTGGTGGTGGGGGTTGATTGAGGGTAGTGATGGATGATTGGATAAGGTGAGGTGGAGTTGTTGTCATTGTTGTGGTGGGGAAAGATGCCCCCAAATCAATGGACATGGTTGATTGGGTAGTCATGCTTGGCCAAGGTAGAAAGGATGTCTGAGAGTGCTTGGGTGCAAGAAGGATTGTTGAGGTGGGTTATTGGACATATCTTATGTCTGCTCTGATGCATTCCAGAGTCTCTTGCTTGGTGAAGGTAGATCAAGATTGCAGAACTCAGGGAGGATAGTCTGCTCTACAGCATGATGGAGCACTGCATCCAACAGAAAAATTATTGCAAGTTTGAACCAGATAATTGGAAGCCAGGAAAGATTGAATCAGACGTCTGCTAACAATCTGCTTGGTACATTTGGATGCGGCCTTGGGATAGGTGAGGGTGAGATGATTGATGACCAGCGGTTTGTTGGCCAGATGAAGGGGGTTGATGAGGATGAGGATAGCTGTCTGCATGCGCACTTTGGCCAAAAATTGGGGCTGCAAGCGCAACAAGGAGGGATTGAACAGAGGATCTTGGAATTGGAGCGCCTGGAGAGGCCTTCCTAGTCCGCTAGGACAGGAAGAATTTGCAAGGAGAAAAAAAGGAAGAGTACCGCTAGAAACATTTTTTTTTAAAAAAACAAAAAAATTGCCCCCTTTTCTCAAGGTGTACCAAATTGGTAACCAAATCTCTCCCCAAATTACAGACTTTCCCTAGTCTGCATCTCAAGATTTTCAGATATTAAGAAAATAATAAAAGAAAAAATTGGCCATTTCTTGATCTTGAGAGTCATTGAAGATTTGAGGAAAAAAAATCTTGATCCATCCAAGAGAGCCCTAGAAGCTGCAGGAGAAAAACAAAAAGGCTGTCCCAGGTGCTCATGTATGTAGCATAAAGCAGAGTTTTACAACAAAAAAAATTCAGTAGATGACCCTGGTGGTGCACAATTGGGAGGACTTACTTTGACCACAAATTTCCCCCACAAAAATGAAACCTTTTGACTTGATCAGCAGAGAAACTTCTGGCCAACTGAGTACCATCCAGTTCTTTTAAAACATAGGATCCACCCCTGACTGGAAAAACCACCTGATAAGGACCATTTTAACAATTTGAAAAGAGCTTTCCCCACTGAGTCTCAAAGGATCAATTATAAGCCTAAACGAGATCACCAGTATTTAAGGGATCCCTTATTTGATTTTCATGCTTATCTTCCCAATACTGAACTGATTTTTCTTGTGATTCCATCATCTTTTGATAAGCCTTGTCAAAAATGTCTTCACTTTTCTCCAGTTTCTTGGATCTGGCAACTAATATATCAGTGGTTGAGGAAACCTGCTCCCATGAGATACCCAGGAAATATTCCATTTCAAGATCAAGAGGAAGGACAGCTCTCTGACCAAAAATTATTTTGGCTGTTTAGTCAAGATTTGATCAGAGAAGAGAACCAGAGGAAGAAATTTGCAACAATTCTTTACACTATAACCAGCCAGTTTGACAAGAGGAGCCTTCAAAGGAGCATGGCCTCATTCCACCATGAATTGGCCTTCTGGATAATGAGGAGTAGTAAAAAAATGTTTTCCAGGAAGTGATTGTATCATTTGAGCAAGTTTGCCACCAAATTCAGAGCCACCATCAGTAGAATAAGATTGAGCCAAGTCCTGACACATTTTCCAGTTCTCATAAATGAAAGCTGCCACTGATTCAGAGCTGAGATTCTTAAGAAATTCTTCTTCAAACCATCCAGAAAAATCATCTCTAGCCAAAATCAGATACTTAGAACCACCTGCCTTAATATGAACCACATCCATAGCAATCCTTCCAAAGACAGTGGACTCCCAAGTAGGATAACAAATTTCAGCTGGGCCCCTAAGATCACGTTTCTGACAAACTTCACAACTCCGGAACCATTGGAAGATGGATTTCTTCAGTGATGGCCACCAGAATCATTTGGATATGCATCAATAAGTTTTGGTTTCCCCAAAATGACCAAGACCCTCATGGAGACTTTTGAGGATTGAATCTTGCTCAGAAGGAATAGTAACAACAATTAGAGCACACGGATTTCCTCTTTTCATAAGCCTAGAACCTTGGAAAAAGAAATTAGAGGACTTTCTTCTAAGGTATTGAAATTCTTTGGCGGAAAGATCATTGATTCTTTGGAGAGTTGAAAATTAATTCTCTAATTTAAGCCAGAAGCCCTGCTGGAAGCCAGAATAATCTTGAGAGGAGAAAGAGAATACAGGTTGAATTATAGGTTTCTCCTTGTCAAAATCCACTCCAACATCCAATTCATTATCTACCCAAGGATGCAGAGATAAAAAATCAGGCATGGTGAAAGATTTTCCAGGCCTGTGAACAATATCAAAATAGAACAACTGAATAAAAGCCACTCAACAAGTCATAGGAGCGTTTGCAAGGCTGGGATCATTGATCATTTCAATGATGGATCAAGCTTCTACTTGTAATTCAAAATGTTTACCCCAGAGGACTTTTTGAAGTTTCTTCAACATTTGATCCACGCTGCAGAGTTCCAGTTTTGGTTGAGAGTATCTGGATTACACATCTGAAAATAACAAGGATTCATAAAGATCAGGATGGTCCCAACCATGTTCATCTTCCTGAGTAAGGACAGCCCCAACAGATTGATAACTAGAATTGACAGCCAGATTGATCTTTCCAGCTCCCGGTCCATAAGAGATCTTCTTCAACACTATGTCTTTCCCAACAATGTTTTTGAGCAACTGAAACAATTTTTCAAAAGATTGGGTACAAATCCATTGAGCTTCTTTCCTGGTTAGAAAACGCAAAGGGGAATAGATTTTGGATAAAGATGGAATGAAGATTCAAACATAAGTTACAACACCTAGAAAGCCTCTAACTCCAGTGGGATTGATTGGAGTGGGCCAAGAGATGATCTTTTTGACTTTCAATTGTGCCATCCTTCTTCCTTCCTTGCAGACCACATGGCCAACAATTTCCAGAGCAGGGACACAAGCAGCCAATTTGGATCCAGAAACAGTCAGGCCCAATTCCTCAATTAAAAACAGAATCCTTTCCAAAGTAGTAGCGTATTCCCAAATGAATCAAAAAATCCCTGAATGCCAAGATAAGAGCTTGTTATCATAATCAGACACTGGACCTTTAATTCTGCCATTGTCAATAAAGATCCCAGCATGATCATGAATTTCATCCTGGAGGATCCATATCATCTGAGCCTGATAGACTGCAACCAAATTGGTGGCACCTTGAGGCAATTGAGTAAGCTTGAATTGACCAAGAGTAGTATCAAAAGTAGTGAGAGGACAAGAGATAGGATGTAGAGATTGTTTTTCATAGCCACCCATAATGTCCCCCAGACCATAGCAAGCCCTCCCAGAAAAAGATTCCACAGTTTCTTCAGTAGAAGGAGGAACACCAGAGTCTTTAATTGTAACTTTTTTTGAGAGGTTGGATATTGTGAACTACTCTAATTTTACCATTACTTTTAAGGATGCAGAAAACAGGGCTGGAATAACTGGAAGTTGACTCTTTGTATATACCAGTATGGACTTGTTTGCAGATCAACTTGATAAATTTTTTGACTTTAGCAGCAGGGATTGGAATCTTTCTCTTTTGCCAAGGATTTTTCTCAACTACAGGGATAATTTGATGGAGACCATAGGATTCTTTCAAGATACCTTGCTCTTCTTCACAGAAGGAAATAGAATTTTCCCTCAGAGGTAAAAAATTTGTTATAAAATTCAACTCATCAGGAAGAAGCCATCCATCTGGACCAAAGTTGACCACTTTCATAAATTCCTCAGTGACACAACCATAAGGCACAAAGGGAGCAGCAAGAGAAGGGAGGGCGCATGAGAGGAGGATTGAGGTTGAGGGGCATGGGCCAATTGAAGGGTAGGAACTTTTTTGCAACTTGTTTATACTTGGTGGAAAAAGAGAGAAGCTCCTGTTTCCTCCAAGCGTTGACCAGCAAGACCTGACTGCAAAAACTGAGACCAAATTCCAACGTTTTCCATGTCCTATGTTCTGAAACTTCCTCAAAGGCTTCCTTTTCCACAAAAGAAGAACCAAGGGATAATATGTTTCTCACAAGTGTGGCATAAGGTAGATTTCAAAAAATGATGGCAGAAGAATTCCCTAGCAGTGCATAGTTGGGAAGACTTACTTTGACCCCCAAGTGACTTGACTGAAGTCCATATTTCTCCATACCAAAACTATTAAGAAGAGAATCAAGATCAAGATCTAGTTTATAATCATTGCGGAGATTTGGACCAGAACTAAAAGAAGATTGAAAAGGATTAAGAGAAAAAGGAAAAGAAGAAACCACAGATAGAGAGAGAGAAGGAATATTTTTGGGATTTTTTATTTTGACATTTTTTGATTTTTAATACTTTTCAGATCAGAAGAAAACAATGAAAAAAAAGAAAAATAAGCCTCTGGGATAAGATTTGATCCTTGAGTTGGATTCTGAGTCTTGGAAGAACTAAAACTATCAGTAGAATAAACTATTCAGCTAAAAAATGAGAGGAATTAAAAGTTTCCTTCTGCTTCCCCTTTAGAACTGATTTAGGAGGATGACCAGGGAAATCTCTTTCCCAAAGACCAGAATCCAAGGAGCAGAAAGTAACTTCAATCTTCCTTCCATCAGCATCAGGGTGGAGGATTCTCTCCCCAACTAGATCAGAAAACATCAAGGTAGCACCAAGTCTATTAAAAATGGTCAACCCAAGATCATAGGTCCTTCCAAACAAGTAATCCAAAAATGACAGGTTCCAAAAATATTTCAACCAATTCAAACTGGAACATCTACAGCAATAACAACTAAATGAAAAGACTGATTAACTATTCCATACACCGCAGAGTTGAAGCTAACTCTAGGACTGACCTTGAGCTTGCAGGCCATGGAATCCAAAATCAGGTTAATTTTAGAACCAGAATCAACCGGGAGAGAAACTGTCTTATCCAATTTGCCAAGACAACAAGGAAGAAAACCAAGCGGTGTGGTGGTTATTTATAGAAATGAAGGAAAGTAGGCTCAGCACTGGAGATTTGACTCAGAGTCACTCAGAAGTGGTTGGAAGTCTTAAGCACAATAGGCTGAGGAGGAGTGCGTTGGCAGACTGTCTAATCTGGAGTATAAAATTCAGGGGCTCAGAATTGGTGCGGAGCGCCCTTTCCGCGGCACAATGACAATAATGGGCCAGAGTTTTTGCCTTTTGCCTAAAACAAACATGGTCAAACATAAATTCCCCTCCACAACTATGGATTTACAAGTGCCAAAGCAATTGATCAAAGCTAAGTAGTAGAGACTAGGCCCAATCATGGATTATGCACTGAGGTTTCAGGAGTATGAGGCAATCAACACTGAAGCTGAGGAGGTGGCATGCAGATCTTTGGGGATCCGTAGTAATGCTGCATGTGGGATTGGGAGTGATCCGCTAAGGAAGATCAATGGGGATCTGTCATTAGTTATGCATTGGCACAACTCAAGTGTTAGGTAAAATTGGCAACATGATCATCAAAACTACTGCAAGTAATTGGATTGGGTAAAGGATCAGACTATTGGTAACAAGGATCATTGCGGAATGCAAAGAGGAAGTTAGAGGAGGGGTCTTTCTTTTTTAGTTTACATTCTTTTTGGATGAGTTCATTTTTTGAGTTGAAAATATATAAGGAGGGCATTTCCTTACCCAAAGGGAGGGGTTATTATGGATAAATAGGATGAAAAATGAAAAGAATTCATTGAATGATCAGAATATTATTGGAAATTATTGGATATTATCTTAGACAGTGTACAATAAAGGAGTTTTCTATTTTTTTTCTGCTTTGGAAAGCGTGATTACCAGCTTGAGTGCTCAGAGTCTTAATTAGGAAATAGTTCAAGTGCGGAGCTCATTGAGAATTCCATGTTGTTTATTTAGTATTACTTCATTTCAAGTTAGCTTTAGTGGTTACCATTGAGGGCAGGATAGTTTTGCCTGTAACGGAATGGGGGTTGGGAGTTATTCTTAAACTGCTGCGGGCCTTAGTAAATTTCCTTGCGGAAGGGGATTATATTTAGATTTGGGGAGGTACAGGAGGGTAACTCAAGGGCTTTGGGCTTTCCAGAACTTGGAGTGAGGTTGTTGCAGATAATTTTACAGAAAAAAAAATCTGTTTCCACAGCCAACAAGAGTACTGGTTGGAATCTAAAGAAGGATCAGTTCCGCCAGAGTCCTCAAGCAATGTTCCAGAGGAAACCTTCAATTTGTCAGAGCCAATTTCCAAATGTCAACAAGAGACCCATTTCTTCATCCCTTCAGCAACAGAGGGTAAAATTGACAGGAGCTCAGCAACAGATAAATCATGAATTTTCTTAGTACCCCTTCCACAGCATTGGGGTGGTCCTTAATCATTCCCCTCTTGAACCAAACTTTGGGCTGCGTGGAGGGAGGATTCTCAGGTGAAGCAGGATAAGTAGTTTGGGTTGTTGTAACAGGTGGAGGAGAAGGATCAGTGTGGTTTTGAAACATTTCCATCAGAGGTTCTGTTTCTACATCCATGTCTTCCACTACAGAGGAAGGAGTTTCAGGAGAGGATCAATGTTTGACCGGTTTACAAAGGATAGCGGATGGCATATGAAGAGCTTTGTGAAGTTTGGGCTCCTCATGTTGTTTCCCAGCCAGATTGGATTGATAAGCTCCAGAGAAGCTAGAAGAGGAGATAGCAGGAGGATACCATGGTTGAAGAGTACCACAGGAAGATCAAAAATCCCAAGAGGTCAAAGACACTATCTTAGGAGGAGATGGCTGAAAAGAGACCACCACATGACGGATAGGGCATGATGAATCAAAAGGGATCAGAGCACCATTAGGAAGAAAAAAATTATTTCCCTTCTGTTCCACCAACTTTTCATCCTTATCCTTCTGGAGTTCTGGGCATTGTCCAGTTCTGTGAACTTCCCTATGAAAATAGTAGCAGACCAGAGTGGATCTAGGAATGGAATTAGAAGGTTTGGGAGCAGCAAGAGGAGAAATAATTTGATCCATTTGATTTTTGAAAGCTTGGAGAATTTTTGAAATTTCATTGATGGTTGCTGTTTCTTTGTTAGCCTGAGGATTTGATTTGGGGCAAAAAATGGCCTTCATTTTCATCATAATTTTTTTAGACTCTGAAAATGAAGGAGCAGGAACAGGTTCAGTGGTGTAGGGTTTTTCAAAATTTAGGCAAGTTTGACCTTTCCTGACTTTATCCACAGCACTCCTAAGGACAAGAAAGCAGGAAGATTGAAACAATTATCCCTAGTTGTGATCATAGATCCAGAATTAACTAATTTGTCCCTTATTTGCTTTTTGGACTCCTAGCAAAAAAGATTGGAAAAATTGGACTCAAATTTCTTCTATGGTGTCAATATGATTGTTTCTAAGGAGATAAGATTGGATAGGATCCCAAAATTTCCTAAAAGATTGATAATCAGAGGCTGAAGAAATACCATACTTTGAGATCCACTAAGAGACAAGATCATCCAAGTCCTGTAGTGTAAATCAAACTATATCTATCTTTCCACAATATGCCAGCATTTCTTCCCTTAGAAGAGTCCAGTTATGGCATTTTAATCCATCAAAAAACTCAATTACTTCCATAACTTCATCAGATGAAATAAAGAATTGTAATTGATAGGCCATATTGTATTTGCTAGCTCCATCCACTTCTGCAGCCACTTTGTAAGAATCCCGGAATTGTTTAAAATTTGTCCCATTGAAACCCAAGCTCTTTTTCTGGGGTTTTATCTTGACCATCTTGGAACAAATAGAGGAGGAGGTACCAGCAGATTCCATTTCAAATAAAAGAGTTCCTAGAGGATCCAAAGGGCAGATTTCCAAAGTGGCTCACAAGTGTGGCAAGAGTAGGTTTTCACAAAAAACAATAAGAATCTTGCCCAAGCGGTGCACAATTGGGAGGACTTACTTCTGAGATAAGTTGCCTCCATTGATCAGATCTGAGAAAAAGATAAACAGAGAAAAAAAGAAAAAGGATTGGATTTGTGAAGTTGATTCCAAACGTAATGGGACTGTGGTTCCCAAGGTTGCTGGTTTGATCCTGACCCAGGGGACCAAATTTAAGACTCCAAACGGTTCTGAGACGCAGGCATTTCTGTGGAGGGGAAAAGGTGCTGTTTAGGCTGCCCTCCTGAGTGTTACAAAAATATTCAAATGTAAATGGAATCAAGATCCAGAACCTAGTAAATAAGGAATCAATTGAAAGGGTGAATTTTGATATTAGTTGGCAGAAATGGAACAACACTTTCCAAGGCAAGATGGTGCAGGAAAAGACTTGAAAAAACTAATTTAAAGCTTGTTCAGAGTTCAATAGAACAAGGCAGTTGTAAGTAAAAATTCCAACAAGCTAATAACTCTGGTTGTCAGCAGAAGATTAGGAAAGATCAACTCAATCCCAACCAACCTCCTGGTTCTCAATGAAACTGCCAATTTCTCCGCAATCAAGCGCTTGAAGGCTGCCAGATAACTGTGGGGGCTGTACAAAACATAGAAATTTGTTTTATGAGGCTCTAGAAGCAAAGCATTAACAAATTCAAACAAGAATAACCCAGAACTTCTCAAGGGAATTAAGAATAGCATTGAGGAATTCAACTTTAAAAAAATAAAGGGAGGTTTAACACTCCAGTTTTCAAGCTTAAAGAAACCTCTCATTAAAACTTGACTGGTTCCAGAAAGAAAATCCAATGAATGATCAAGACCAAAGTGGTCAGAGGAAGGGATCAAAGGAGTGGTTTAACACACTCAAGAATTCAACCAAATGAATTATTCTTCAACCATTAAAGCTATTGGTTTGTGATAAGGAACAAAGCCACAGGAGGGCAGATCAGGAGTTTAAATATGGAGGCTCAAGGATCAGAGGGAAATCATGGATATACCCTGGATAAGATGATGATAAAGGCTCAGATAAAGGGGGGAAGAGCCCACATATTTATTGCTTGATAACGCAATGATGGATGATGATAGCTGATGATAGTGGAATGATAGATTGATGGGAAAAAAGGCAGGGGATAGCCCCTCCTTTTATGGGCAAGAGGCCCTGTAGACAACTTACAAGAGGATGACTACAAATGAGAGCTGATTTTTTTTTTTTTTTTTTTTTTTTTTTGGAAAATGAAATGATAAGGTAAAATTGTAAAAAAAAAACAAAAGTAGCAACAGGATGATTATGAAATAGGAAAAGAAGCAATGAGAAGAAGGAAGCCAGCCTTTTTCAAGGATAAAAGCATATAGCAGATGAATTTCTGCCGCATCGCGGATGAGGGGTTGCAACAGGTGACAGAAGGTGATTGGTGGGCGCGCAACAGTTGCCAGGTGCATGCCATGGATCCAAAAGCAAGGGTTTGTTGGGCCGGGAGTTCAAGCAATGAGAAATCAATGTGGAGGATGATCAGTATGGGAGCATGGTTGAGCAGTTGGTAGATGATTGGATTGGATGGCAGGCTTGGGATGATGAGGTTTGTGATTGGCCTGAGATTGATGATTGTGAACTAAAATAGGTATGTACAACAATCCAAGGTGATCCATACACCCCTGCAATTGTTGGTGGGGGTTGATTGAAGGTAGTGATGATTGGATAAGGTGAGGTGGCATTGTTGTTGTGGTTGGGGTGGGGCAAGATGCCTCCAAAGCAATGGACACGGTTGATTGGTTAGTCATGCTTGGCCAGTGTAGAAAGGATGGCTGAGAGTGCTTTGGTGCAAGAAGGATTGGTTGTGATGGATTTTTGAGGTGGGTTATTGGAAATATCCAACATCTGCTCTGATGCAGTCCAGATTCTCTTTCTGGGTGAAGGTAGATCAAGATTGGAGAACTCGTGGAGGGATATTTGGGGAGGATAGTCTGCTCTAAGGCATGATGGATCACTGCGGCCAATGGAACAAGTAATGCAAGTTTGAACCAGATGATTGGAAGCCGGGACCAATCAAATCATTTGTCTGATAAGGATCCACTTTGTACATTCAGATGCAGCCTTGGGAAAGGTGAGGGTGGGATGATAAATGACTGGGGGTTGGTTGGCCAGATGAAGGGGGTTGATGAGGATGAGGATAGCCATCCGCGCGCGCACTTTGGCCAAAAGTTGCGGCTGCAATAGCAACAAGGAGGGATTGAGCAGAGGATCTGGGAATTGGAGTGCCTGGGGAGGCGTTCCTAGTCCGCTAGGACAGGAAGAAGTTGGGAGGAACAAAATAGGAAGAGTACCCATAGCAACAATTTTTTCTTTTCTTTTCTTTTTGAAAATTTTGCCACCTTTTCTTGAGGTGAACCAAATTGGTCACCACACCGGCCGCTCCTCCTCATCAAGTTCCTGTCATCAAATTATCACAACCTGTCACAATCTTTGTCTTTTACCAGCTGTCCCTCCATTCATCACCATTCCACTCCCATCTTCTTCTCAACCACTTGTCATCAATCTACTCCCATCTTCCTCTCCGTCTTTCACCTTCCTGAATCACAATCTCACCTGCTCCTTTTTCCTCTTCTCCCTCCATTCTCTTCCTCTTGTCCCCTCTGTCTTTCTCTATCATTTCCTTTATTTCTTTCTTATTCTCTTCTCAAACAAACCAAATATCTACGCCAACCAGTCAACTTCTATATTTCAAGATCAACCTACTCCAGCTCTTACGTTGCTAAGTCTTAATAAAAGAATCTTCAGATTTTCTTCTCATATTTGGTGAGAAAAAAAGACTTTTTTAGTATCTTTCTATCCTTAATTCATTCCTTTCTTCTAACTTTCTGGTATGTAGTCTTCTATCCTGTCCTCCTGAATAGCTTTGCTAGTCCTACTTGATCCTAACATCAGTAATTGATCTACAGTATTTTCCTTTGCCAATTCCTCACGGTCATGTATCTGCTTGCTTTTCTCTAATTCTTGTTGGATAAAGTCTGGTTCTATTTTCATCAATTCTTTCAAAATAAGATTCTTTATTTTTCTCACAATTAACATTCAAATCCAGAACAACTGAAACCTTCTATCCCTTAACCAGACACAAGCATGGACCTCATTAATCCCACCATTCTGAAATCCACAATTGAAGGTATTCCTTTACTCACCAAGGACAACTTTACTATAGGGAGAACTTGAATGCTTTCCTTAAACCTCCATAACTTTTGAAAAAGCTAACATTCAGCTATTCATTACAGAGATCAAACCTGGCTTGACTTGTCTTCAGGAAATTGGCATTCACTTACCAACGGACATCTTAGACTACATGGTTCTTGACATGCTTCCTCCCACTCCTGAAATAAAAATTTTACACAAATCAATCACCCATTTTCCGGTTGAAACTGAAATCACTCCCAACAGGGTTCTTAATCACCTTTGGATCCATATCAATGATCAAAAAATTTCCAGTTCTCTTCCTTCCAACAGCACCTCCCTATCACTTTTTCACAGACTCATCCCAGAAGTAAAAACCCAACAAGCACAAAACTCTTGCCGACCATCCCAAGAACTGCTGCTGGATGCTTTATCCACATCTAGGGCCCAAGACCCAGGTACCCTGCGGTGGAGATCAAGTCAGCTGTATTTCTAACTCTAAGGAACCCAACTCCTTACTCTTTCTCCTCAATTTCAGCTCTTCCAACCACATGATTTCTAATCTTGAAATCTTTGATTTTATAGACTAAAAACACCAAGGGACAATAAATACCAGAAGCAGATCCGGTGCACTGGCAATAAAAGGGATAGGAGGAGTTACACTATGGGCTGGCTCTGAACCCATTTTCCTCAATAATGTTCTTTACATGCCATCTATCACCGCCAAAATTCTGCTTCTACTCAATCTCATTTTAAATAACTTCCATTTTCTATTCCTGCCTGACCAATTTATTTTCAAAAGGGACTCAATCAATATTTTCAATGGATTCTATATCAACCACATTCCTTACCTTAAACTGGAAAAAGCGTCCCCTATCTCTCCCTTCCTGAAATCTTCCAAGCTCCTTCAAAATTCCTGGGGGCATGTTAGCTATCATAAAATCCAACATCAGCTCAAAATTTAAATAAAGAAAGAATCCACCTGAGAACCCTGCTCCATAGCAAAAATCACCAGAGCATCCTTTAAGGAAAGGAACTCCTGGGCTAGCAGAATCTTTGAGGAGCTTCATCTCAACACTGTTGGGCCTCTTCCCACGTCATCTGCTGGTCACAGGTACTTTCTAACTGTTTTCCACTCTCACTCTTGGTTTTTCTCCGCCCTTCCAATAAAAGGAAAAGATGAAATATCTGAATGTCTGATCTGCTGTATTGAGATGGAAGCTAAAAGAATAGGGTATTATCCCCATGTTCTTCACTCAGATTGAGGAACTTATTTTGTGAATGGAAAAATTCCCAACTTCTGCAAACCTTGCTGACCCCTAAACTCTCCAAAAAAACAGTCTAGCTGAAAGATTTAACTGTACTATACTGGACTCACTTTGCACTATTATACTAGACTCTGGATTCCCATCCTCTTTGTGGCACAAACTGATACTTTCTTCCACATTGACCCTAAACCAAATTCCAACCATTAAATTCAAAAAATCACCTTACAACTTATTCAAGGATTGCTCTCTTCCCTTTACCTATTTCCATACTATTGGGAATCCTGTTTCATTCCTCTTACAACCAAAATCTACCCAAGGAAAACTGGATCCACCCGGCTTAAAAGGTAGACTGTTGGCTTAAAAACCTGAGCTTCAATCTTATTGTGTCCTGGCTGACAATGGAAAAATAGTAGACACAAAGAATTTAAACTTTCTGGAATTCTCCAAATTTGACCCCATTTCAACACAATCCTCCAATTATTTCTTTGTGGCCGTCAAAAAATACCCTCTGTACTCCTCTAGCCTTGAGCCCAAGTCTGAATCTGTGTACAAGTCCCTGGAGGCCAACTTGATTCAAGCCTTGGATTCCTGAGATACTGAGTGTACTCCTGAAACTGCTCTGATAGAGGATTCCAATCCTCCTGAAGCTCCCTGCACACCAGACAGAGTCCTGCACACCCTGACTCCCAACATCCAACCAGCAAAGTACAGCTACTACACTCCCTCAGATAAGACCAACAAAATCACTCAATCAAAGCTTACCAAATTAAAGAACATTGAGGATCACAATGTGTGGGAAGATTTCTGTGGCACCCCAGATCACTATCTCAATACTACCTGGGCCATTTGGGATAAAACATCCACCCTATCAACTCCTGAAAAAATCAAAGCAAGACTGTGTATCCAAGGTTTTCTTCAAACTCCTGGGGTTGACTTTAACAAGACTCTTGCCCCTACAGGAAAATTCTTCTCACTTCTTCTCCTACTTATCTTTGCTCTTGAAAAAAAAGTAACTATTAAACAATTTGATTTTAAAAGTGCATTCCTCTAGGCGCCTCTCTCAGAAGACATATTCATCAAAACACCTAAAGAATCTCACCAATCTGCCCCTTTTATGTGATTAACTCAATCACTCTATGGTCTGCTTCAAACCCTTCTCAACTGGCATGAAACCCTCATCAAATGGCTGATATCCATAGGTTACAAACAATCTGAATCTGATGCCTGCTTCTTCATCAATCACTCATCCCATTCTTAGCTATTCTTTCACATCAATAATCTAGTTGTGGCTGGAGACTTTGATAATTTTCAGTCTCTCTTCCTATCCCACTTCCCCAATTCCTCTGAACCTCCTCCCAACTCCCTGTTGGGAATGGATATCCAAGTGAACAAATCCAGCTGCACACTCATTCAGACTAGTTTGATAAAGAAAGGGCTCAAACTGTTAAAGCTAGCAAACTTCAAACCTGTTCTCACTCCTCTTAATCAAAACATTCAACTTACCCCTGCAAATGATCAAGAAACCAGTGCCTTTGCCAATCTCAACATCAACTATAAAACCTTCACTGGGATGCTTAACTACATTGCATGCAGGACTTGTCCGTACTTGGCCAGTGCTTTCTTGATTCTGTCTTGCTTCAATCACAACCCTGGCTTATCCCACTGGAAAGAAGTTATTCACTACTGGAAATACCCCAAAGGCACAATTCAACTTTCTCTGAACTTTTTTCCCATGGCTTACAACTCTAATCACCTAAACTTCTATTCCAAAGCCACATGGGGAAGTGATCTTCATGACAGAACCTCACAAAGTGGATCCATCTGCTTCTGGAAGTCATTTCCATTACTCTGGAGCAGTAAGAAGCAGAAACTCATTTCAATGTCCTCCACCAAATCTGAAATGAACGCATTAAACAACTGCATTCAAGAAAATCATTGGCTCTGCCACCTAAACCAAGAGCTCTGGGGCCTGTCTCCTGATCCTTCTGCATTTCATATTGACAACAAAGGCCTTCTTGAAAAGGTACTGAACTTTGGGTCAAATTCCAAGACCAAGCACTTAGACATCAAGATAAAATACATTTGCAAGAAAGTCAAACTAAAAACCATTTGTGTCAAAATCATCAAATCTTCAGCTATGATTGCCAATTCACTCTCTAAAGCATGCAAATACCAATCCTTGTTAAACTTACTAAATCCATGTTTTCTCCTCTGATCTCTGATTCTTTTCCTCACCAAATATCCAGGCGTGTTGAAATGAATTACAAATCACCCAATCCTTCTCATCAGTCCAGGCTGCTCCTGCTCATCAATTCCCTTTCATCAAATTATCACAACCTGTCACAACCTTTGTCTTTTACCAGCTTTCCCTCCATTCATCACCATTTCACTCTGATCTTCTTCTCTACCACTTTTTATCAATCTAATCCCATCTTCCTCTCCAGATCTCACCTTCCTGAATCACAATTTCACCTTCTCCTTTTTCCGCTTCTCCCTCCATTCTCTTCCTCTTGTCCCCTCTGTCTTTCTCTATCTTTTCCATTATTTCTTTTTTATTTTTTTCTTTACCAAACCAAATCCCTACGCCAACCAGTCAAATTCTATATTTCAAGGTCAACCTACTCCAGCTCTTACATTGCTAAGTCTCAAGAAAAGACTCTTAGGTTCTTCTCCTCATATTTGGTGAGAAAAAAAAGACTTTTTTAGTATTTTTCTATCCTTACTTCATTCCTTTCTTCTAACTTTCTGGTATTTAGTCTTCTATCCTGTCCTCCTGAATAGCTTTTCTAGTCCTGCTTGATCCTACAATCAGTAATTGATCTACAGTATTTTCTTTTTCCAACTCTTCACTGTCATGTATCTGCTTGCTTTTCTCTAATTCTTGTTGGATACAGTCTGGTTCTATTTTCATCAATTCTTTCAAAATAAGATTCTTTAGTTTTCTTGGTAGCTCTATTTGTTAATTTATCTTTAAACAAAGTGGAAATCTCATATTTATCTTATGATCATGCATGCTTTAGTCATTTAGTCTCTTTGCTCTATACTGTTTTTTTTCCTTAGATATGTTGGACCCTTTATCTATTATCCATGTGGCTCATCTATATCAATCCTGTCTAAACTCAGCCTCCAAGTGTATGGATTTTTATAGTTCATAATTTAAGAAGTTTTATTTTTTTCATCATTTCATTTTAAAAATCATCTCAAAACTTTTCTTACTCACCCTAATTAAACATTTTTTTTTGAATCCTCCAAACAAATAAAATAAGATATCTTCCAATCTCCAAACCACCAGAGTTTCCCTGATCTCCTTAAGATCTCTAAGTCTTAATAATCAAGAATCTTCTCTCTTGATCCTTTCCTTGGCTAATTGTATTCAAATTACACTCATTCAAACCATGATAACAAGGCTTCATGGAGCCCTCTGAAGAAATCTGCCCCCCCTTAACTTAAGCCTTTTAACTCAGAAGGCCCTGAATTCTTCTAGAAACACTAGTCCCAGTGTTCAAAAACTAATTAATGGTTAAATTAAACCTTATCTATAATAATACAAGTCTTTTAAAAAGAGGGAAGAAGGCCTTATGGATTTTTTGTATCCTCTAAGATAAAATCTGATTTTTCTGAATAAGATGGATTCAAGTTTGTAGTACCAGGTGCTTAACTAGGATACTTCAATAAGTTGTATTCTAGTAGCCTTTCAGTTGGTTATAATACCTAGGAATCAATTTTTCTGGATCAATTGCTGGTTGAAAGGGGCCAAGATCAAAAAATAAATGTAGTATCAAGATTGATCTTAAAATTTTGATTTGTCTTTGGTGAGTTTGTTGGTTTCTGGGTGGTTTAAAGTTGGTTCAGATCAAAGGTTTTTCAGTCATTGATCAATCAAATCCCTTTTAATGATTTTAAATTTTCCAAAATTTTTCTAATATAAATCTAATAAGATCTTGAACAGCTTGGAATAATTATTTCATGATATATTCTATGTATCCAGAAATGAATAAAGGGAAAACCGCTGTAAAAGATGCTTTATTTATACCTTTTTGTGTTATCATATTAATCAGGTATACCTAGCCAATGAAGGAACACAAAAAAGTCTTGACTAATTCCAATCAAACTCTTTGGAATTATTTATAGCATGTTTTTTGGTGGTTTGTGTTAGGGGCCTCATTTAATCATCCAAGGGACTTTCAAAGTTTTATATACCCTTAATCATGCCTGATTAATTTATAATACATGTTGAGCTGATTGTAATTAGGTTAGTCCTCAATTGAAATTTATAGGCTTGATTTTCTCTTGTTCCATAAATAGACAAAGAATTCATAAATCAAGGGTATTTTACTAGCCAATTCTCCTGAAAAATCATCTATTTATCCAATCATTTAGAGCATACCTATCTTCCAATAAATTTTTACAGAATTAATAAAAACTTATTAGCTATTAAATGGTGTGAGATAGTTTACCATATGATACTCATAGGAAGTTTCAATCATTTACACCTCAAAATTTCAATTCATAACTGAGCAGTGACCCTGATTAAATCCAGCAACTTCATTCAAAATTCAGAAGATTAAATATTAATTTTTTTTGGAACATATCTTAGCCTCTTGATCAAATAAATCAATAATATCACCATCAGTTACATTCATTATACCTATTGAATGAACTAGTCACCCCTCCTTTTGAGGGCTCTTTTTAAAGAATCAGGTACCCAAAGAACTGAATCAATTTTTCTCAGGATAAAATGGGTCAATTTTTCATACCTTGAAATCCTGAAAGAAATCAAGAAGCAAGGCCTAACATACAGGCTATGAGACTGGCTGAACAACCCATCCATTTTCAGGTCTTATGGTCTCACATACCACTGTGGGACAGAATTTGGAGCAATGAAAGATCCCCATGCATCCAACCTTTTCCACTCTGTTGAAACCATACCTTACAAGAGATAAAAAATGAACATTGAATCTGACCATTAAAAAATTTTGATATTGAGCTTAGGGTTACTGTGTTCTAAGGATCCAAGTTTAATCCCATCACCAATTATGGTACCTTGGATAGGATGACATTTGTTTCTTGATTTAACTTGATGTTGATGATTTCAGACTGTATCCAATCACCCTTTTGAGTTCAAATAGGCCTAAGTGAATGCAGAGATTGGGTGTAGGGGTCCCACCCAGTGTGTTCTTGGTGGTCTTCTGCATGAAAACTTCATAAATGCCTTCTTCCACACAAGAATCCTGGCAACTATGGTTGTAGATCCATCCTGTTGGATGTGAGTAGTGGGAAGAATTTTATGATATGCTAGGATGCACACATCCTTTATGCATTAATCCATAAAGAAACCATCACAGATAATAACAATAGTAATAAAAAAATAATTTATCAACTGAGCATAATTCTGAGTTCTGGAAAAAAAAAAGAAATGAAAAAAAAACTTATGGCATATCCATCAAAAGATATGCAAGATTGATCTAGGGAAAATAAGTGAGGGTTTCATCTGAAATGAGTGGTGGTGAAAGTGTTTGACTGCCTGATTTGGTCCCACAAATCCAATAATGAAAACAGTTTTAATTAGTTTACCATAGAGTCTGACAATTTATGTATATACTGATGATTTATTTTGAAATTTGATTAATGATTATGAGGGGTGATCATTAATTAATCAAACCTCTGAGGTTTTTTTGATTTTTTTTAGTAATTCAGATAGCTCTGAATAGTACCAGGCTGAAAGATTGTTAGCTGCATCATTTTTGAGAAGGTATCCTTACACTTATCAATTGATCAAAGATAGCTGGGAGATTATTGCTATTCAAAAAAGGAAGGATTTTTTCATCCAGCCTCAATGGGTTTCAGAATGAAAATATAGTGGTTTTGATAATATCATCAATGAACCCATGATTATGAAGGTTCAAACCCTATTAATAGTATCCAAATTTCAAAAATCAATCAAAACTAGGGTAAAGTGAATGGAACTAGATTACCAGCCTGTTGAATCAGCCAGAGTTTTAAATCTGGTTGTCTACTTGAGTAACACAAGTTATTCCAAAGTGATCTTGGCTGTGATTGATGATGATTTATGAGGCCAACCCCAATGTGTAGGTTTAGAGTCACTCTATTTAAATCTTGATCCACAGGTTCAACAAAGTTTCACTCACTCATCCTCCCAGAGAGGTTTTTTTATGAAAGGTTTTCATTTTTTTTTTTTTTTTGGTGGGAATGATAATTTTCTTGGGCTAGATGACTGGTATGATGGTTAGACTGAGAGATGAGTTTCTGAGTGAGGTCTTGATGAGGCCAATATAGGTAGAGTACAGTGGGTAGACAAAAGTTGTGGGACTGTTTGTCAAAGCAACCACACACAAGCACTTCAAAAAGTCATCTAGATGAAGCCTGAAAATCATCATGGTTCATGTTGAACATTCCAATTTTGGGCAAACTCAACAGTTGACTGTGTTCAACAAAATCATTTTCTTTCTTTTTCCATTTCAATCCAATTATTCATGATCAATCACCAAAACATTGTTGGTGAGTAACTTTTTTAAAAATTTGATATGCTGATTTTACTCTTTATTTTTCCTGTGTTTTTCTGTTTGAAATTAATTTTTTCCTGGAAATTGTTCCATCCTTTGGATCCAGGGATTCAACTGATCAAAACCTTGGAAAATCATTCTTGGTCAAATGGATTTTAGAACAATTTGAAGATCTTCCCCTCAAACCAACAAATAAACAATCTGCCCCCAAACCTTGCACCGACATCAAAAATCCCCAGAGCTGGGAATACATGAAAAATACAAGAATATTCCTTTCAAGGATCTTATACAAGCGATTTTCAAGAATCAAAACAGGCTCATCTCAGCTAGTCAATTAGAATTGGACTGGAATGTCAAGAAGTCAACCTTGATCAAACTTTGAATTAACAACATGTAGAATCAACCAATACAGCATTTCTTTTTTATCTAATGTGTTCATTTGTATTCTTCTATGAGAGATATTCAATGAGAAGGAATTTTGATGGTAAAAAATTTTTCAAATTTTTGATTACTAGACCCTGTTTTCCCAAGTATTTTTACTGCTTTGATTTGATTTTTTTTTTGTGAATTTTGAATTCAATTTTCACAAAACTTTTGATAGTGTTGTAATTAAAAAAACAGATGCAAAGCTATATAAACATACCAAATTAAATGTTTCCATGAATTTTTGGGGGGTTTAAACTCAGCTTGAAACAATTAATTGGAAGTACAGTGTTCAATTTAGCGCTAACTATAATTCCTGAATGATGATATGAAATTTAACCAGCAGGCTGAGAAAGTAACAACTGGATGAGAATCAAATGACGCAGAATAATAAACAACAAGAAATGGATATGAAGACCAACACAATGAAAAGGTTACCTGAATTTACTATGGCTGTGAGAACAAGCAAGGAAGGAACATGATGGTGATGGAACTTAACACGGATATAGTTCTGAGTTAAACTAAGTTCTCATGGGAGTCAGCATGGATTGATCTCACCAGTTAGAGATGATTCTTTTTGAGAATTTGAGAGCCAGTTGGTTGAGCTCAAATGAGATAGTTGGGCCAATTGGTCTGAGTTTTTAGATTGATTGAGTTGGTTGTATCTTATCTTGAACGTTTTGTTATGAAGGAACAGGGAAATGAAAACAATGAAGAAGAGGAGAATTGTGAGGAAATAAATGAGAATGTTGAAATAAAAAAGATGAAAATCAATTGACAGAGAGCAATCATTGACTTGAAATCTGTCTTGAAAGGAGCGGTTGAGATAATTGGAGTCTTCTCCCAAATAGAGTCTTCACAGTTGTGTGAGCACCCGCGGGAACAGTCACTGGTCACTCTAGGTTTTACACTCCCCTTAACTGGTGATCAAGACTGATTTACTCCAAAGAAAATACAGGGTAACTTTTCCAATTGGGTCAGGCTGACCGCCTTGGTGAGAGGGTCTGCAAGCATCTCACCAGTATCTATAAGATGGATTGTGAAGCAGCCTTCTTTGAGTCCTTCACAAAGTCCCTTGGTTTTGAGGTTCACGTTTCTGGTATTGGCGTTTGACCCAAATCTTTTGAGTTTGTTATCTAAGCCCTTATTATTGATTAAATGCTTGGAAAACAACAGATTGGATTGAAAAATTTCCCCCAGCAAATGGCCAATCCATTTTCCTTTGAGATAGGAGTCAAGCGGAGCGTTGAGTTTGGCTTAAGTGGAGGAATAGGTTATGTTGTGCTATTTATAACTGTTCAACAAGAGAAGGGAGCCAAAAGACAGACACAAATAGCCCAATTGAGATTTGCGACTGGCAGGGTCTTCACCCCAGGAGGCATCACTATAGTACTTGATGGAGCCTTTTGAATTGTTGTAGGCAAGCATTAGTTTCTGGTCCTTGGTATGATTGAGATATTGCCAGGTTTGTTTGAGTTCCTTCCAGTGTGTCAGGACAGGTTTGCTCTGAAACCAAGACAGGCTGGAGACGGGGTAAATGAGATCCAGACAAGTTTAACTTGCTATGTAGTTGAGAAGACCAATTTTTCAGCTTGCTACTATTGCAAAGCAAGCTGCAAAAGTAACAAAAATAACATAAAAATAATAATAATACAATTAAACTAGGAAATAGTAGGAAAACCATAAGACCAAAATACTACGGCTCCACTATTGAGCTTTTTGGTCAATTAAATATTTCACACGTATTGTCACGTATAGGTTTCACACCTAAAATTCAGTTGGAATTGAGTTGTTGTGTATATTTTAGGAGTTACAGACGGAATTGTGTTTTGTCACAATTCCCGCACACAGCCAGGGCAGCCAATGCACCCCCGCGCGGCTGAGATACAGCCCTGTCACTCCGTTAAGGTTGTGTATGCAGCCCCAGGCCTCTGACAAGTACGCAGCCGCAGGACTACAGGTTGACAGAGTGACAGGCGGCCTGAGAGGCTTAGGTACCGCATAAACATGCTACAACCCACACGGGAACATTCTACATATGTAATAAATGTTCTCGTGGATAGTAGATAGTCTAAAAGTACATAATATTATATAAAATACTTAAATAACCCTTATACTTATTTTTTATTAAATATAATTCAAAGTACCAAGAATGTCAAAAATAAGACAATGACAATTTCTAAAAATATATTAAAATATATTAAAATACTTTAATATACTTTTATGAGAATTCCTAGACATCAATATCTTTGTGACATACTAAGAAAACTAATGAGGTAACAAATTATTGCGTATCAAAGTTAACCAAACCCGCCATTTTTTAATGGCGGGTTTCAACCCAAATCCGCTATTTCAAACCCACCATTAAAAATCAAAAAAACCCACTGATTTCAGATCAGAAATGTCAAATTTAACCTGAAATAAGTGGGTTTTTTCAAATAAAGTATTTAAATGCTTCCACCACCTGTCCGCGTCATACACCCCTGTCTTCCCACCTCCTTCTACCTCCAACCTCATTGGAAAATTTTTTACCCCCACCCTCATCATAAAATTGATTGACCACTCTCATCACTTTATCACTCTCATCACTTGATCACTCTCATCCACTTCATCGCTCTCAAAACTTCATCACTCTCATCACTTAACCGCTCTCATCACTTGATCACTCTCATCCACTTTATCGCTCTCAAAACTTCACCATTCTCATCACTTTATCGCTCTCATCACTTGCGTAGCCCTTACTCTTTCAAATGGCCCCTCAGCAAACCTCCCCCCGCAAGTCCAACACACCCAAGAGAACATTGCCAAGGAACTCCACAACAAACAATCCTCCCCCATCAGCTTCCAAGGGCTCAAGTCAGCTCAAGAGAGCTGATCACATCATCCTGGTAAACTGGCTGAAAATTCCCTCCGACTACAATGCCTGCTTTGGATCCAACAACAAAACACGTGTTGGCCAACCTCCATCCTCTAAGGTCAATGGTTATCTCCTGATGGCCAATGAACTCAAGAACAAAACAAAAGGTAGGCTGGATCTGTCATCCAAACAGATGAGGGAGCGGTTCAAAAACTATCAATCCAAGTACAAAAAGGCCCACTCCATGTCTATCTCCACTGGCTTTGGTATCACCGACTTGGACAAAGCCAAAGGAATCAACTCGGTGGTTGATAATTTGGACTCCATTTGTTCTTTTTATATTCAAATGGATGAAATCTTTGGAAAGAAGGCCAACATCACCCCCCTAGCTGCTTTCAATGCCCAACAATCCAATTCTGTTGATGCTGAGGACTTGGCTGGGGATGCTCAGCCTACCAACGGGGACCTTGATGAAACCTTGGCCTTGGAGTGGCCCCCATCTGATGACGAGGAGGATATTCAAACACAATTGGCTCCAATCACTTCTACTTTGGTATTGATTGATCAGTCAATCCCGACCTTGGACCCCTCACTTCCTTCTTTTGATTGCTCTCTTCCTGGGGCAGAACAACTGGAGAACTTTCACAATGAGGAGGATGTTATTCCTGGATCACCGTTGCCATCAACATCTGCTCAAGTAAGGAACTAAATTGTTTTCAATTCTTTCTGGTTGCTCCTGACTGATTTACATTGTAAAAAAACAGGCTCATCCATTTTTGATTGGCCAAAAACTCAAGCCAATGGGGCCTCCCACATTGCCTTCAAATACTAGTGAGGACTTTCAGACTCAAACCTCCTCTGCCAAGGGTAAGTGAAAGGCCTCCAATTCCATCAATGTCAACCCCAAAAGTCATCAAAAGAGGAGAAACACTTCCAGTTTTTCGGGCTTTGAAGAAATCATGGAGAAGTGAGATTCATGTAAGTTGATTGATTCAATATCCTTGCTTTCAAAATCATGCTCATTGCCATTCCCCTCCAAAAAACAGTGAAATCACAAATTGAATCAGATAAACTTCAGTTTGAAAAGAAAAAGTGGGATCTTCAACTGGCCATGGATGGTCAAAAGCAGCATGCCAAGACTTTGGCTAATCAACAAAAATTGGATGCTGAGTGGAGGTTGAAACAAGCTGAGCTAGAGTTTCAAAAAGAGGAAAAGGAGAAGGATCAGCAGCAAGTGCAACTGGAAAAGGAGAGGGAACAACGGGCAAACAAAAAAAAGGATAAGGTATCAGTAGCTTTGGCTTGCATTGGCAGTGGTAGATTGGCAGAAGAAATACAGCAGATTACTCAAATGCTGGGCTTGTAAATATATTTGCATGGATGAAAGAAAAACAAATTATTTTTTACTACAACAATGTTTGAGAGCATTCTTAACCCCACCAATATACAGATCTTTTTTGTTTTTATTGATATTTTTTTCTCTAGAGTAAATTTGGCCGTTTTTCATGTCCCTACAAGTGCTCTGAGTTTTTTTATTAATTTGGAGTGACATGGCCATTCTGGTATGGGTTGCTGTGTCCACAGCTGGAAAGGTACAGTGCTTGTATTTGTTAGCCGCCCAAACCATTTTGACTATACCTTTTTGCTTGAAATCAATTCCAAAGCCAAGGTCAGGAAAAACAAATTGACCATCTGAAACTTGATATTCATGCGTATCTTCAATAAGTTGACCATTTTATTTTTTGGTTGGGACCACAAGTAAAAAGGAATAGCCAGAGATGTCGCCTTTGTCAATATGAGGAGAATTGTAAAAAGAATCTGAGGTGAAATTGAGGTGTGGGGAGCAATCAAAAGGTGTAGGCTTGGAACCAAATTCCAACAAAGAGAAAGAGGGGATGTTGCTGTCCTTCATGGTATCACGGTTTGATTCAAAGGCAAGTTTGGCCAAATTACAAAAAATTTGTCCTAAAATTTGGGATACTTTGTTGGCCTTCAGGTTGAGGACAGCGTACTCTTGAGGAGAAGATCTAATGGATGATTTCTTCACATAACGTCCGAATAACTCCAAAGGGTTCATTGATTTTTGCCAACCAATTGCCCACATTTTTCCACCCCAAGATCTTGAGGGACCAACTGGGTTGACAAATTTTTTTGAACAGTGAAGGAATGTTGTCACAAAGTTGATATCTTTCTTATCTTTCTCAGATAGTTGATCCAAAGGCACAAATTCAATGACGGAAACCAGAGCATGGTGATCAGATTGGTCAAGAACAATAACTTTTCCATGGTGGAAGAAGTGGAAAGCCCCAATTGTCTGTTTTGCTTGCTTAAATTCTTCCTGGGTGGGTTTTTGAGGGTTCTTTTTCTTTTCAGCCGTGATAGCAGGGTACAGATCCAAAGGGCATAGCTTTTGTCTAGACCAGGCAAACTTTTCCTTGATCCAGTCGTCAGTCACTTCCAAAGAAATTTCTGAATCCCTCATTTGAGCCCTCCTTTTTCTACGATTCCTCTGCTTGCCACCTCTCTTTATGTTTTTCATACCATCTCCTTCCATCTTTCTCCCTCCCAGGCACTTGCTGCACCCAAGGTGAGGATCAAGGTGAAATTTGAATGGTTGTATAACATTTTGAGTTCAGTAGGCAGTGAAGGAATTGATATCAAAAAAGGGGTTGGACAAACAAAAAGACCGGTCAAACAAATAAAAAAAAAATGTCAGCAACGTTCTCATTATTGGCAACAAACGGTGGGATTAAAAAAATAAAAAAGAGATGAAAATCAAAACCTGGCAGAGCTAGAAAACCTAAAAAAAAAGAAACAAAAACAAAGAAAAAACAAAGGGAAAGTCAGTTCCCTGTACCCTCAAAAAACTCTGCATCAATCGGCCCAAACGATTGGCCAATTGATTGAAAATCAATTGCTCAATTGATTCGCAATCAATTGGGCAATTGATTGCCAATCGATCAAGCGATTGATTGCCAATCAATTGCCCAATCAATTTGCAATTGATCGAGCGATCAATTGGCAATTGATTGCCCAATCAATTGCAAATTGATTGAGCAATTGATTCGCAATCAATGGCAGGAAGAAGATGAAGGGGAGGGGGGACTCACAAAGGGCAGAGGATGGACCAGAGGATGAGGAGGGGGAGGGGGACTGGGCTGGCTGGACCTGGGGGGGTTCAAAGGGAGGGTTATGGTAGGAGATCAGCCAGGTGAAAAAAGAGAAAGGTGATTCAATGAGGGGAGGGGACTCACCTTTGATGGTTGATGGAGGTTGGGTGGGAGGTAGGTATGTTGTTGGTGATGTGGATGTTGGTGAGGTTGGTAAAGAGTGAAGGTGGTGGTGTTTTGGTGAGGTTTTGAAGGTGGTGGTGATGAGTGAGGTGGTTTGGTGAGGAGGAGGCAGGGTTTGACTGGTGAGTGAGTGGGGTGAGGTTGAAGGGGTTGAGTGGTGAGGGGGAGGGGGGTGGCATTTGGTTAGTGGCAGGGTTTGAGGTGGAGGTGTTTTTGGATTCAAGTCCACTAAAAAAAAAAAAAAAAAAAAACTCAGCCTATGAATCTTGGGTGAACAACCAAAACCAAAAAAATTTGGTGAAGGGAATTTTTACCAATTTCAAAATCAAAAATTACTCATCAAAGCAAGCAAGGGTGAGAGGAAGAATCAGCTCTCTCATAGAAGAAGATGAGGGACCAGATGAGACTGGGATGACTTGAGGCGGATCAGGAATATCATCTTGGAATATTTTGTCCCATTCATCTTTGATGTTGGCCAAAAGGTTGTGAAGGATTACACAAGTGATAATCCAGTTGATGAGGAACCTCATATCTTTGGAACATTGGAGCTGGTTTCGCATCTCCCGTAAGCTGGCCCATCTTCCTTTCAGAATTCCTATGGCATGCTCAATCCAAACTTGTGATTCGGCAAGATGATAGTTAAAATTGGTTTTTCCTTGATCATTGGACAAAACATTCCGGTATGCTGGAACTACATATTTCCCACTAGCATAAGCCAAATTGGCCAGAAGGTAGTGATCTTGGTCAAAGTAGATCTCTGGTTGTTGGGAAATCCGCTTCCAATTGAAAACATATGAATCATGACAAGAACCTGGAAGGCCAGCATGAAGGGAGATGAACTTCTTGTTGTTATTGCAAACAAGTTGTAGTGCCACAGAGTATCTAAACAAAGAGATGGAACATATTTGGTCAGTGTGTGATCCAAAGTTTTATCATAGCGATTGGAAAAGAAATGAATCAATTGCCTTTTTTTACAATCAAAATAGTGGTTGCCATCTAGGTTGGGTTTTTGACTCAAGGGGATGGTGGTTCCATCAACAAAACCAATGCAACCAGGAAAGCCTTCTGTCTCCATTACTTGAGATATCTCCTTGAGTTCTTCTTTGGTTGGCCATGAAAGGACCGAGCGACGGAAAGATAGGATAGCAATCATGACTCTTTTGGTGTATAAGTCAATGCTTCCGTAACTGACTGAGAATAGATTTTCCAATCGATGGATTGCTGCTCCATTTCCATTTGACCCCAATCTACAAAGAGAAACAGCAAGTTGGATTGCTGGATCGCGTTGAGGATTGCAAGAATTGTTCTGGAAGATGTGGTGGTCTTCAATCATTGCCAAAAGTTTCATGAAAGAAGGCAACAAAGTTCAGAACAGTTGCTGGAAGCTTAAGTCAGGGATGAGATGAAGCTTTTGCCTTTCATACATAGGGTTATGGAGAGTGTGTATTCTTGGAACCATGTATTGCTTTGCCAACAGAGAATTCAAAGCTAACCAAGTTGATTCCAAATTGGAGTCTGAATCAGAGTCTGAATGGGAGTCAAACAGTAGCAAAAGTTCAGTCAGCTTTTTTGCGTTTTCAACTTCCTTGCGGGATGTTTGATTGGACATGTTGAGAAAGGTGGTGAGTGATGTGGGGTGATGAGATGATGATGGGATTTGTGTGAATATTGGTATGTGAAGGTATGTGAAAAACAATAGAGATGTGTGTGATGCAATGGAGATGGGACTGGTATGGATTTGCTGATGTGGATGGTTGTTTTTGATGTGATGGATGGTGGATGGATGATGAAGCATAAATGGCGGGTTTAATGGCGTGTTTGATGATTGAAATCCGCCATTTTCATGAAACACGCCATTTTGAAATACACCAGTTAGGGGGTATGTTTATTTCAGAAACCCGCCATTAAAAATGGCAGGTTTCTAATGGCGGGTTTGCTAACTTTGATACACCCTATTATTACATCAATTCCCATGAATTATATTTTTAAGTAATTATTTTAGTAAATCAACTGGAACTTGAAAATAAGGAGTAAAATCAATATCATGACTTTACTCCAGTTATTTAATACATAATGAGAACTCACCTGACATCAGGATTTCCATGAAAATATATATTTATATAATTATTAAATTACTGGGAACATTTACTAAGGATAATTAATTAAATAATACACAAATAGGACAGATTAGTGTTATTCACACGTCCTAATATCTATTATAAAGTAGAATAATTCCCATAAACTGAGGAATTAGATGCTAACCGTGCTATAGCACCAAGAACACGTGACAGGCTACCCCTGGTTACCCTGATAGCCTTAGTGTCCGTCCCTCTGAGCCCCTTTACCCCTCAGAAGGACAATATTGGGACTCCAAAAGCTATAAATAAAGAGCTCTTTTGAGGATATTGATGGGCAGAGACCCAGTTATATTTATATCCAGACACCCTGCCAAGGTAATCAAGTACTTATAGTTGATAAGTAAGTGATTTATGGCTAAGTTTGATCAATAATATCCGTCCCCAACCTATTTTTTATCAATTAAAACTGCTAAACAACCTTATAACCCCAGTATACAGGTTCAACCCATCAGTGCATGTCTCAAACAGATACCCAAAGGATGTAATAATATACCAGTGATTTTTATTATCCTTTCTCTATCGTGGCAGCTTGGTTACAAGGCCCTGCAATTCCACCGTGTATTTTATATACATATTATCTTTGGGTAAAATATCCTTTAAACTAAAGAGCCCAAAGTAACCAGGATTACGTGTTTTCATACTGAAATCCCTGAAGAGAGGTGTTAAAGATCCTCAATACAATTTTGGCCCCTCTATAAAAATATTTAATCAATTTATTCATATTGATTTAAAACAATAAACCATAACCAAACTACTTAAACTTGCAATAAGCTTAATCCAAATATTTTACGGATTTTTTGCTGCATTTATTAAATAATATATTTATTATTTATTCTATCACCTCTGGTAGCTAAAGGATAGCAAGGTTCTTGGCATCCAGGAGGCTGACACAATTGCAGATTTATAATTGATATTGAGCTTCTTGAACCCCTCAAAGTCCTTGTCTGAGGCTTTGCTCAATTGAAGATGGGGGGTCAATGGTGTAGAGCAGGGTCTTGACTCCATTAGACCAAGCTCTTGTAGGCCATTCTCAATGTGCTTGGGTTGACTGATAAAAATGGAGTTCAATTTCCTTTTGAACTTCATGCCAAGAATAGTGTCTGGTTTGTGGGCTTGTGAGTCCTTGAATTGAGAGTTAAACTTGTTGTTGAAGTCATTGCCATCCCCCACAAGGATTACGTCATCAACATGAAAGAACAGGAAAGACTTGTAGTCCTCAGCTTTGTACAAGCAGGGGTCACTGTCTGATTTGCTGAACCCAACCAACTTGATCCAGTCTTTGAATGTGACATAACAATTTTTAGAGACTGTTTGAGCCCATACAGACTTTTCTTAAGTCTTAGGCATTTACACTTATGTTGAAATCCTTGTGGAGTTGGGATGATTACTTCATCAATGGTTGTGTGCAGAAAGGCTGCCTTTACATCCTACTGTTGGATGTTCAGCTTGTTTTTGAGGGCATCCAGAAGGATTGCTCTTGATGAGGAAATCTTTCCAGTAGGGGCCAATGTTTTGTCAAAATTGAGGCCGTGGACTTGATTGAATCCTTTCACACAGATTTGTGCCTTGTGAATTATGGCTTTGTCATGGTCATTGTCTTTAATCTTGAAGATCCAAGTTGTATCTAATGGGTTCAGCAGGGTTTCTCCCTTGTGGTCTTCCCAAACTTCAAGTAGCTTGCATTGGTCAATTTCTTTCTTGATCTCCCCCCCCCCCATTTGATGCTGTCCGCACACTGTTTGGCTTTGTTGAATGTTTTTGGTTCAAAGCAGTGGTGAAATCTGTATCTCTGAGGGGGTTTTATGGTGGATTGGTTGTGAAGCGTTCTCCTGTTTGGTATTTTGACTGTCTATGGCATTCTACTGCTGGATTCAGTGACTTGAACCAGAAGTGGTGTTGGTTCTCCGTCTGAGCTTTGCTCTGATTCTGAGGTTGGTGCATCATTGTTGGATGATTCCGCTTCTATGGGCGGGTTATGATTGTTCAATTGATCCAAAAAACCTCTTGTTGGGTGAAGGCAAGTGATTTTCATTTGATTCCATGATGCTGAAGTCTAGATCCATGGACAAGTTAATTCCCAGATTTTCCACCAAGTCTTTCAAGAATTGGACATGCTTGGACTGCAGGATCTGATCATTAGGCATGAGAATTTGATAAAAAAGAAATTTGGGGTTGTAACCAATAAGTTTACCTTCTAGTCCTTTAGGATTGAATTTTTCTCCTTTGACTCTTTGTTGGTTCAGGAAAATGGTAGTGATTCTGATTAGCTGAAGGTAATTGGGTGGAAGCTTTCTTCTTTTGATGAGGTCCCAGGGAGACTGGTCTAGGTCATCCTTTGGGATTTGGTTGAGCCCAATGCAACACGACTTGAGGACTCCTGACCAAAACTTCCAAGTTAGGCTGGCGGAGCTCAATGATGACCTTATGCTCTTGATGATTGTCCAATTTGCCCTCTCAGCTCTGCCATTATTTTTGTGGTGGTATGGTTCAGCTACCAGATGCCTGATTAATTTCTCCTTGAGATAAATTACTAACCTAGTGTTTACAAACTCCATACCACCATCTGAACATACCATAGAAGGGTAATAGCCACAGAAATTCCTCTGTTTCTCTATCACCTCTATTACCATGGAGGATGTATTGTCTTTTCAAGTCAGTGGAATACCTGAGATGTAGCCAGAAAAATTGTTGACCACAGTCAGAATATACTTTTTGTGTTGATGGGATTCTGGCGTGATTGGACCAATGATGTCTAAATGGATCCTTTTGAAGGGTTTGGCAGCTGAGGTGGAAGTTGATTTGAAGGAGTATTTGGTTATTTTTCATAAGAGACAGTCCTTTCATTTCAGCTGGCTACTATTCAGAACCAACTGACTAAAGCCTAAAACAAATAAAATATAAATGAATTAATAAATAAATACGGAAATAATAAAATAAAATAAAAATAAGGAATAAAGCCTTAATTTGTAAGAAATCCAAAAATATTATAAAAAAAATGGATCTGTGGTTCCAATTTAGGTAGGGTCACCCACTGGCACCACCACCCATTTCCGACTCCTTCAGGTAGAATTATGCTGTCAGCTCTCTGATACCAGGAACCTTGCAGTCCTTTAGCTACAGAGAGTGATAAAAGTGCTGGAAAGATAATAATAATTATTATTCCAATAGTAAACGCTTAGAATCTCAAATAAGAGCAGTTGCAAGGTTTAATTGGTTTGGTAGTAAAGGGTTCTCAATATAATATAAAAGAGGGGCCACAGTATTATACTACTGGGTATCTTTACAGACTAGCAACCTCTCTTCAAGGGGCCTCCTTAGGCAGTTTTTAAGAACCTTGGAATAAATATGGGTGCCTCAGAAAGGACTTATTCCACTGGTGGCCGGGCTTAACAGCACAAATAGCCTAGACAGGAAGGGTAACACTCACTCTGAGCACTTTACCACAAAAATCCTGGAATAATTGGAAGGGTTTCAGAGCAGATGGGGTAGATTGCTTGACTAAACTTCAATGGTTGATTGGTTTAAATAAGGGTAAGTAATACTACTACAGACTAAGTCATAAATCACTTGCTTATCTTCATATAAGCACTTGATTAACAATGACACGTTGTCTGATTGATAATAAATAAATTCCTGGTAAACTGATTGAATAATGGATCCAAAGAGGTCTGTATAAATACCTTTTTGGGGTGATTTTGGTCTTCTCAGGGCACGTAGAGAGGGTTCTGCTCGTGGGCTGAGGCTGGCAAGCTATTCAGGGCAGGATTTGCACGTCTACTTGGTGCTGTCAATCAGCTGTCCTTAGATCTGCTGGATTTCTGTACTATTTTAGCCACAGGATCTGTTTAATTAGTTATGGCTTAAATTTGATCATTCTGTACCCATCCTTTATTTGTACTATTGATATTGCTTTCAAGCGTGCAGATGTGGATGTTAACTGATTTTCCGTCATCTGCTGATCCTTCAGATAATTTATAATAATTTTCATGAACACTTCTTGTAGTGTTTTGTGGTCTTCAAAGATCAAGATCTGTAGTTTAGGTGGTAGTCCTTGATCTTTGATTTATTATTAAAAAAATGTTTAAAACTTAATTTTTGTTAATTTTATTTAAGTTTTGATCTTTTTTGATCATTAGTAATGCATATGTCTGTTTGTTACATATACTAGGCAACCCTAACTAGGTTGTAGCTCTTCTGAGCGGTACCTGGTTGTCAGATTAGTCACGACGGATCCAGGCGCAGGGATCAGTAGTACAGATGCGCGCAGGGTAGGATCCGCTGCGTGCGTGGCAGAATTAGCTGCGCGCGGGTCTCTAGTACGCGGGATCCTGCTGCCGCTAGTACGTAGGGTTATGTAATGATGCGGGGCTGCGCGCGGGAATGGTGACATAACACATTTCCCCGTGTAACTCCTAAAATATACACAACACCTCAATTCTGAGTGAATTTTAGGGGTAAACCCTATACGTGACAATACGTGTGAAATGTTAGAATGGCCAAAAAGTGCCATACAGGTGTTGTAATTTTTATTACTTTTCCTTTTAATTATTTAAAAATATAAGGACTTGGAATTCAAGGGTGGGGTCAGTGAGTGACCCTACTTAATTTTGGGTGAGGAATCCATTCCTGTAATAATATTTATGGATTTCTCACTCCTTACTTTGTTAATTGAGGTATTCTTATTTTTCATATTTTGTGTTACTATTTGAAAGTTTTGCTCTGTATATAGTAGCAAGCTGACATATGCTCACTCATGTACCCTTGCTTGTAACATCTGCAAGTACTGGTTTCTGACCAAAAGTTTGGTCAGAAACCCATAATTATGTAAGCTTAACCACCACAAATTCGGAATTTAGGGCCCTGCACCCTAATGTAATATTTACCCATTGTGATATGTACCCATTAGCAGATACAGGGCTCCTGTAATTTTCCCAAAAAGGGATGTTACAGCCCTATTACAGTACTAAGAGGATACTGTAGCACCCCAGGACAACCACTATAGCTACAGAAGATGTCCTGCTTCGGGATAGAACACTCCCAAAGCCCCCAAAACTCAGATAAACCCTGTATCACCCTAAATGTAATATGTACACATTAGAAGATACAGGGCTCCTGTAATTTTCCCAAAATGGAATGTTACAGCCCTATTTCAGTACTAAGAAGATACTGTAGCACCCCAAGACAGTCACAATAGCTACAGTAGATGCCCTGCTTCGGGCCAGAACACTCCAAACAGTCCCCAAACCTCAGATACACCCTGTATCACCCAATTAAGGAAAAAAGGCCCCTGTATGTATTTGTGGCTGTTACAGTAAAAATTAGCCCATACACAACCAATAATGACCAATAAGGCCTCAAAATTGAAGTTGCGAACAGGTTTCAGAGGTCTAGGAAATAATTCCAAGTCCCTAGCCTCAGTAAAAAAGGGCCTGTACTTAAATTATTAGCCTCAAATCAGGATACATGGCTGGTCAATGATATCACTTGAGGCTTGGAAACGTGTATCAAGCCCCAAGCATGATGACATAGGGCTTCCTGTACCTCTGTAGTAACTAGAGCAGGTCCACAAAAACACACTGATGGCTCCTTGGCCTCAGCACTAGCCTTGGGCACCCTCCTTTGGCTGGTAAAAGGACTGTACCATGAGGGGACCCAAACAATATAAATAAAGGACCTTCCCCCAGCTATTTCTACCAGATTCATCCAGTCATATAGTCATTATTGCTTCAGATATTTTCTTCCTCAAGCCATCAAACCCTTATAAGAAATAAGTGTGTGATCCTGGACCACTTTCTGATAAAATTGTAGACCATAATTCTTGAATCCCTGTTTTTTGGCCAAATTGAACAACCAACCATTCAGCCTGCCCCAGTACCAACTTCCAGCACCCTGAATCCTTGAATATTGGCCCATTCATCAAGAATAAGTCCGGATCTAGACCTAGTAAGTTATCCTGCTGACTTATACCCCTTTTTGTAGGTTTTGCATAACCTATGCCCCAAGGAAATTACACACACCCTTCTTGAAAGGAATCCTTTTCAACCCCACAGCCACCACAATTGCTCCTATATTGTCGTTGAAAGACATATACCTGTGTTCTGGAGGGCTCAACAACCCCATTAAGTTCTTGGCCACTCCATTTAAATTTATTTTATAAATATATAAATGAATTTAACCCTTTTAGCCAAATCATATACCTGGCATTTTATCTTATTTTTGATCCAAACTTTCTATCACCTCTAGTAGCTAGAAGGAGTGAGGTCCTTGGCATCTAGTAGGCTGACATTTCATTTGAACTTTTCTTTCTTGGCATTGCTTCATTGGATGCCTCTAACCTTGGCTAGGCGACTGAGTGAGGTGTGGCCATAAGATAGGTGAAGGTCTTTCAGGGTCCTGGGTTCCTCCTTCTGAGTCCAGTAGCACTTTTTATTGCCAATTATGTGCAGCTTATCCAGTAAAAAGATATTGTTGATGATTGACCCTTGACAGATTTTATCATCATCTTTTTTTAACTCAAAATTCCCCAATTTTTTCCTTTAGCCTACACCCTTGATCAAGGAGCTTCCCCGGATTGATCAAGTTGACAACAATGTCCCAAAAAAACAGACAGTCAGATAGCTTTATTGTCTGATTCTTCCATTCCAGATTTACTTTTCCTAGCCCCTGGATGGGTAGGTCTGCTCCTTCCTTTCTGGTGGTTATGTGTTCTCCAGTATACGTCTCAAGCGTGGTGAAAAATTGCTTCTCATTGAAGATGTGGAAGTTTTCACCACTGTCAATCAAGATGTTTCTTTCAGGACCAATCTTGGAATCTATCCATCTGGTTACAAAGGCATGAAAGTGTGCCATCTCCTGCAACTTCTTTTGCTTATCCTTCCATTTGCTTTGATTTTCCCTCCACCACTAGAAAGCCTTTTTTGGGATGAAGATGAAAGCATTCTGATTTGGAGTAATTTTTTTCTTGCTTTGGATTGTGATACCCTTTGATTCATCCTCTGGAGAGAAGATTCTTGGTCTTGGTTTGCATGATGGCTAGGGAACTTTCCGGTGCATTTTTCAAGGCTCCTTTTGCAGAGATTTCAGCCTTGATTTTGTTGTGATATTGCACAAGTTGATTAAACACAAAATCCACAGAAATCTGTTTTTTGGAGTGCATGAGTTGGCGCTTCAGATCTTGAAGATTTGAAGGAAATTTGAACATAGTGAGGTAGGCTAGGATGTTTTTGGGTAGTTCTATACCTATGTCAATCATCTTCTTGATTGAAGTTTTGATATTAGTGAAAAAGTTCAGAATTTCATCCTCCTGGAAGGTCAAGTGTAGGAAGTTGTTGAAAATTCTGGCTTGATTGGAGGCTTGCAAAGATGAAAATTGTTCCTTGATTTCCCTCCAGATGTCTTTGGCCAAGTTGATGTTAACTGCATTTATTAAATTATTGTGGGTGATGGAGTTGACCTTTGATATGAGAAGAAGTTGGATTTGGTCATTATCTTGAGTTGAGAGGGTTCTGGATGCGGATTCAAGCACTTCCAGCACTCCTTTGAGCTTGAGTAGTTCCATCATTTTGTCCTTCCATATGCCATAGTTCTCTTCAGTCAGAAGCGGGGTTGTCTCCAATGCTTTTTTGAGCATAGCTTGTTGGAATGAGTCCAACAAGAATCCCAATCCAGTAGCCATAGTCTTATGTCTTGCTGGCCAAGGTGACAGCTTTGGCTTTTAACCATATAATTCCTGAATGATAATATGAAATTTAACCAGCAGGCTGAGAAAGTAACAACTGGATGAGAATCAAATGACGCAGAATAATAAACAACAAGAAATGGATATGAAGACCAACACAATGAAAAGGTTACCTGAATTGACTATGGCTGTGAGAACAAGCAAGGAAGGAACATGATGGTGATGGAACTAAACACGGATATAGTTCTGAGTTAAACTAAGTTCTCATGGGAGTCAGCATGGATTGATCTCACCAGTTAGAGATGATTATGTTTGAGGATTTGAGAGCCAGTTGTTTGAGGTTGAATGAGATAGTTGGGCTGATTGGCCTGAGTTTTTAGATTGATTGAGTCAGTCATATCTGAGCTTGAAAGTTTTGTTATGAAGGAACAGGGAAATGAAAAAAATGAAGAAGAGGAGAATTGTGAGGAAAGAAATGAGAATGTTGAAAGAAAAAGATGATGATCAATTGACAGAGAACAATCATAGAGTTGAAATGCGTCTCAACAGGAGTGGTTGAGATAATCAGAGTCTTCTCCCAAATAGAGTCTTCACAGTTGTGTGAGCACCCGCAGGAACAGTCACTGGTCACTCTAGGTTTTACACTAACAGTTCCATTAAATTTTTCTACCCAATGTACATCCAATTGGGCTTGTTGATGGGCGCAAAGTTAGTGAACCTAAGAAAAAATAGTGATTTATGAGATTGAGGCTGAGTATCCTCTGTGTGGGCCTGCCTGATCAGGACTGATGGATGTGAGTTGGTAGGTTGAGTTTAGGGCTGGACCCCAAGTACTTGGATTTTGGTGATACCCAAGTTACAGTCCAATTGGGTTGGGAATCAGGCTTGCAAAAGGGTGTCAGGTATGGGTCAAGTCAACCTTGGGTTGGGAGTTGTTCTCACATTTCTGATACACCAGGTATGTTGGGTATTTGGCAAAATAGTTCTGGGGGGAGACATTGCACAATGCGTTGAAAATTCACACATTTTGTGTGTTTTATTCCATTACCATTCTGAAATTGTACTAGTATCAGTTGAAATAAACTCAAAAAAAAATGATATAAGAAATAAAAAAAAAAAACATGTAAATGAAATCAAAATGGACATGACAGTTTTCCAAACCTTCAATACCAATCTTATGAACATACAAGCTGCTCAATGGAATCATGTTCTAATGAAGCACGTTGAGACCCAAAAATAGCCTTGGATTTGTATAAAATATGTTCTGATGGGGCACTTGTTGCAGGAATGGCTAGAAAGTGCTGAGCCATCCTGGAGAGGTTAGGGTACATTAATTCCTGGGAACTCCAACAAAGAAGCACATCAGCTTCTTGAGGCTCTTCCACCTCAGATAGGTTTTGGAGAACCTCAGACTCAATGTCTCCTTTGGTCTGAGAGCATTGAAACACTTTACTCTCCAGTCAACTTTGAACCTTAGATTTTTTTTTTTCATCAATTGCAGATCAATTGTGAGATTCAATCAAAGTCTGGATGGACTGGAAATTTTTTGCTTCAGTCCTAAAGATGTTAAGGATTTTGGTTGGATTTATGTTGAGTTTCAGATGCTCAAGGATTGATTTGTGATGATTTAAAAAGCAAGAGATTTTGATTTGAGTGTCAAGTATCATTTCAAATGATGGAGCTACCTTTGCCAATCAGTGGCATAAGTACTTCTTCAGTTTGTTGATCATATTGTTGGCTTGGCCACTGTTACAGGCTGAGGAGAGTTTTACTGTGATTTGATTTTGATCATATCACTTAACAGTGCAATGAAGATAGGTAGGGCATAGCTTAGAGTGGGTTACTGGCTGGAGCAGAGCAGTTTGGTAGAATTGTTGAATGGCTCAAGAAATTCAATCATCTGTTTAACTTTTTCCCATTCAAACCTGTTGATCTTGTATTTGATGGTTTATGGTTGCTTGCAAACAAGGTTTCAGGCATTCTTGAGCTCATGAGCTCCATTCAACATCAGGTAGGTTGAATTCCAACATGTCTTGACATCTAGTATCAACATACTAGCCAAGTTCATCAAAGGATTGGCCATATCAGAGATCTTACATAAAAGTTTGAAAATTTTCCCAATGTTGAGGAGAGGAACAAATCCAGGTGAAAAGGCCATGGATCCTTTGAAGTATGTTTCTAAGATTAAGACTGGCCCCAACTGGTGGATCAACAAGGTTGGAGATCAATATTGGATTGGTGTCAATCTTGAGAGTACTATTGGGGTCTAAGTCATATCCAGATTCAAAACCCTTGAGGCCATCTTTGGCAGCAAGGTCGATGGTATGTGCCATGCAGCCTAGGATATCATTCTTGTAGTCAAACTTTGTATTGGCGATCTTGGAGATTTGGTTGGCCATCATAAGATTGTTTGAAGCATTGTTGGCCGTGATGACCAAGAGTTTGTCGAGCAGACCCAATTTTTTGCAGTGCACAACAGAATACTTGTGCAAGATTTGCACCATTGTGCTATCCTACAAAAATGGATAAAGCATCAGAGTAAGACATAATCACGTATCGTTGGCATTCCAATAGTCACTTCAGTCAATTTCCGATTTGATTCAAGAACATGGTCAGTGATTCCCAAAAATGCGATACAGTTGGCCAATTTCTGAGCATCGAAGGTAAAAGCCACAGCTGATATATATGCCCGCCAAAAATTGCTTGAGATGTTTGATGTGGGCTGAATCTAGATCACGTACTTTGTTTGAGATTGGCTTGCGTTTTTGGTATCATGGGTGGTGGATGAGAGTTGATGAGAGTGAGCAGATTGACAAACGATGGTTGCTTGAAGATTGAAAAAGGTAGGTTGGCATTGTAAATGAATTAGGCAAGCATCTTTCGTCACAAGTTTGGGTTGAGTTTCCCTTCTCACTTCTCACTTCTCCCTTCTCACTTCTCACTTCTCCCTTCTCACTTCTCACTTCTCCCTTCTCCCTTCTCCCTCTGGTTTTCGTTGGTTGTGTTTCCCCCCGACTGTCCCCTTTCCTCCCCCGAGCACCCCGTGGGTGTTCTTGCTTCTCCTGTGACTTCGAACTCAGTCTCAGTCTCATCCTCATCCTCATCCTCAGTCCCAGTCTCATCCTCATCCTCATCCTCATCCTCATCCTCATCCTCATCCTCATCCTCATCCTCATCCTCATCCTCATCCTCATCCTCATCATCCTCATCATCGCCATCCTCATCCTCATCATCCCTCCATGCTCGGTCAATCGAACCCCCCCCAGACTAGGCAACCACTTCCCAGTCTCGATTTTGCTGATCGGGTACGTTCTCAATCAACCTCCCTCCTTCCGATTCGGATCATCATACTCATCCAATCCCCCTCGAGCTTGCTTCATCGTCGTCCTACTCATCATTCCCTCACCCGGCTCATCCAGGATCTCACCGATGCATTCACCGATCAACCCGATGGCTCCCATTCTTCCATCTCCGGTCTCGCTCATCCCCGCGGTAGTACTCCCATCTCCGCACTCAGCTCCCGTCGTTCGACTCCTTCCAATCCATTCTCCATCGATAGCCCCCAATCGAGAAGGACGCTACCCAACATGTCCGCCTTGATCGATTTCCTAGACGATGATCACCCCAACCCCCTCTTGAGTCAGCCGCCTCATTCGAATCCCACCGGTTCCCGATCCAAACCGATTCCCAATCGTCGCAAATCAAACCAACCTACTCTCAACCATTGGTCTTCCCCTTCCACCGATCGATCATCCTCCAAGACTACTCTCATCTCCCCTCCTCTCCATCGGTCACCTAACTCCCTCCCGTCTAGGCTCATGACCCCTAGAGATCTAGATCTAACCTCAAACCTCTCAAAGAACGTGTGTCGAATCAATCCCAATCCATCCCTCTGACGTTCTCTCAAACCCGAAAGTTCTATCGGATGGTTTAATCATTTCGAAAAAAATACACCCACCCACCCACCCACACGCACACAAAAAAAAAAAAAAAAAAAAAAAAAACTTTCCTTAACAGACTTACGAAAATACCGATGGTAATCGATTTCGAGGCTTGATGCCCACATCCTCTACGCCATTCACCAATCCTAGCCACCACCATCAAGGCTTGACACCTGATCAATCCTCCGAAATCAGTTCTCCCCTCAACAAGCGTCACCTTCCCAATGGTTTGTTACAATCCAATCTTCAATTCATCAAATATCCCCATCAAATCTCCCCCGTTCAGACTTCTGCTTCCGCTAGTCCTCACCTCGAACCACAACGTGCCATGAGCCTCAACCAAGTCTCCGGAAGGCCCTTCTCTTCACAATCCGATCCAGTCGTGGGCGGCAGCCACCATGATCTGCCTTCAGAAACTCCCGCCAGAGTCACTTCTAAACTTCCGAGTGCAGCCGATCGTTTAGCGGCCGCAGTCATGGAGGGTGCCCCGGAGTCACATTGGACTTTTCTAGTGGAACCACCACCACCTCAAGTCGATGAAAATCCTACGGCGGCTATGACCCCTAGGACGGGCATACGAAGATCCAAGGTTGTTGAAGAGTTATTGCTACCCATGCGCCCTTCTCTATCGAGTCCGACCGGACACATACCCCATGATCATATCATCGATTCGTCCAGGAGTGCTAAAGATAGCGATTTACCCCAATCGTTGATCGACGAAGTAAGCTTTCCATCTGCTCCATCGGCGCTATCCAGAACTTCGGGCGGCCCTGCTCGATCGAGGCTTAGAATGATGGCATTGATGAATCTTGGTTTGTTTTGATGCCCTCAACCATGATGATTCATGTTGCGATTCACAGGCTCGACGGACCTGTCGGGCTCGATCTCCATCGTTCATCCCATCCGCTGCTTCAGATCCGAACGGCTGTCAATCTCGACTCTCCAAATCGGCTCGTTATTCATCTGCTCCTAACCTGATTCGCCCAACACCTCAGCGGCCTCCGACTTTTTCGCCTACCAATCATGCCCAGGATGCCAATCTTACCAATCCGTCCTCGGCATCTGAGCAGGTTCAAGTGCTCGACGCTAGAGTCAATCAACTGGTCAGTGTTGCCCCTCTCTCCTGACTCTAGGTTCGTGAAGACCTTACAAAGTTCAAGCAACCTTGTCCCAAGGTCAGGATGCTTCATGGATATCTGCTCTCATCATTGAGTCGAGCTTTCCATGGCGCATGTCGCGGGATAACCCCCCCTCCCTCCCTTAAGCTAGGATTAGACATGTACTGAGTTACATCTTGACAATCTGTTTAATTTAATCTGGCAGCTTTCGCATATCCGGTCTGACCAGTTAGAAAAAGCAAATCTAGTAGCAGCATTGGCAGAGGCACGCTCCGAGGTAGCGGCGTTGAGGGATGAGGTTAGGCTACTAAGGGTTGGTGTTCAGAAGCTAGGAGAGAATCAACCCTACCGATCTGCCGACGGACGTCTTGAACGCATCCCTGCGACCCTCAATACTCAGGGTCAGGATCCCCCAAAGAGCTTGGTTGAGGAACGTGGGATTGATACCTCGCCGAGTGTTCCCAAGTGTGATGGGTCCTCTCATCATAGTCAAAGAAGCAGCCAGAGTTTTGAAGCCCTACCGCCCCAAAGTCCTCATCCCGATCCGGCTAGAAAGATGCCGAACGGAGCGAATGAAAGGTAAGCGCAGCGTCAACGTCTCTTGTCGATCATTCGATCCGGTAGTTTTCATCCTGGTCTCATGCTTTGTTTGCTCTCCTTATCAATTTACTCCCCCCCCCCCTCGGGCGACGTGTGGTCTTTCTCTTCTCGCAGCTACTCATCACCTCGTCAACCCAATGATCATCCTCAAACCCCTGGTTCAATATTAACAAATGATGATTTAGATGGCTACTTAAACAAATTGAAGCAGTTGCCAGCAATGGCCAAGCCAGCTCTTAACCAGGTATCTTCAGAATCTTTCTTAGCTTCTCTCTTTCCCTCGAGGCTGATCACCAAGTTGTGCGATTTTTAACTTCTTGACATCTTAGGAGGCTTTTTCTGGTCAACCTAATGGCCGGCATCAATCCATGGGCAAGAAGCTCACGGATGAACGGAGGAATACGGAGTCGAGCATCCAAGATCTATCGAAACGATTCCTTGGAGATCTGGCGCTCGGGTTAACGTTTACGAGATGCGTGGATTATCTGATCATGAATCCGACCTCCTTCGTTTCAGCTTCGAGCTCCTATCCACCGGACCCGAACCATACCCGGCACCCCCACCGATCTCACCGTCGTGATCATTCGGGAGGAGCTGCTCATCCACCGAGGTTTCGATCGGATCCCGAGATCTTCGATCCCGTCAATCTGGATCGCCTGTTCAGTCGATTGAAAGTTTGGAAGTTACTCATCCTACGATCCTCCTCGACCTTAAGCTCGAGCACTCATCCAGATCCTCGATCGACTCGTGATCCTCTCGATTGACGACGAGCCGTAACGATGATCGAAGTCCCCAACTAACCAGTAGTCTTCTCCTCCTCTTCTTCACCCCCCTCGTGCTCTATATTTCTTGTTGCTTGCTCGCCATCGGTGCGTTTCTTTTCTTTCTTTTTTTTGTACCATCGTCTCCGTCGTGTAAACTTGCATCGTCATTCCGGCCTCGCGCTTGAACCTGGGCCCCACTCGGATCGCATCCAACCCCCCAAGGGCTTGCACATCTTCAGGCTCGCCCATCACCTCTGGCCTTCACGCATCTCGTCCCGTCTACGGTCGTCACTCGCTCGGCTCCCCTCTCGTCCTTGAGATCTATCCTCGAGACTTGTACCGCGCTCGTTGGATGGACGGACTTCAAAGAGGCGCTCAGGACTCTGATTTCGATCGATCGGTCGATTGCCTCGTCCAAGCTGTCCCCCCCTCCCCCGATCTAGATCTAGAGTACCCTAGCTCAACGGACGTGATACAGTAACCGTCTCCCGACCCATTAGAGAGATTGGAAGATCGATGGTCGTCGTCGTATGTACAGTACTAGACCTTCGGTGTGAGCCGTCCCGGACTCTAGACGTGTAAGCATGAGCCTACTAGGGCGGGTGTGTGGTGGTCTCTGGATCCGAAGCCTCGAGAGAGACGAGATGAAAAATCGTGTTTTCAATCAGATGGATCCCGGGGGGGAGGGGTTTTTTTTACAACCGTTCCAGATGGACGTGTGAGCACGCATGGAGTGGTGGTGGTGATCAATGACCCGATCCATGAGAGTAAATCAAAAGAATGAGGGGCGGGGGCGGCACAGGTGGTGTGCTTGAGGATGGCGAAGACCTTTCCCGGAGGAGGAGGCCGACCCTGGAGTCGCACCGGTGCACCCCTGGCCTCCCGAGGCGCCTGTGATGTGATGAGGATGGGCCGGCCCCACCTGGGTCGTGGACCGCGCGCCCAGGCCGGGCAGAGAGGGGCGCCTCCGACGGCTCGCCGCGGAGGGGGGGGGGGCGGCGGCACGAGACGGGGCGGGTGCTGTGCGGGGTGGGAAATCGATCCTCCGAGTCGAGCCGTGGACTGTAAAGAATATGTACCTATGACACGTATTTATGTATTATGAATTGTACAGATAGTAAGACAGACATATGTACACCACGGGGCCAACTCGCCGTTGAGCCCCCAGCTTGGCCGACGCGGGTTCGACAGCACTCCCTTAGTGGGAGTGCTCCCGTCGAAAAAACGTTGGCGTTCCAAAACGTCGAGGGGGGTCGAGGGCTTGCCAACAGCTCGACGCGGGATCCACCGTTGGCGCGGTTGGCCCCTCGTCGATTTGCTGTCAAGGTCGATTTGACGGCACTTTGACCTGAGGCTCAGAAGGGCCCCACGGGTCAAATCATCATCATCCTCAACGATGATTCAACGTTTTTTTTTTTTCTTTCTTTCTTGGGATCCATCGTGGGCCCAGCAGGTTCATCCAATTAATTAAATTATTTGTATTTAAATTAATATTAATGACTTTTGCTATAATATTGTGCAATAAATAATATTACACCACTTGTCCCTCGTAGATGGGGAGAATTGTACATGATTCTTTTAAGGGTCATGTTAAATTCATGGCTCATTGAGCCGTGCACATGGTTTGAGATGGGCCGTGTGGCACACAGCACACGGTCCAATTTGAACCATGTACAGCCCCCCACAGCTCACGGAGTTGTGTGGCCCACCCAACCTGGTCTGCCACCGTGTGGACTTCCACATGACTACATTTGAGCTGTGTGGAGTTGTACATGGCTCAAATGTAGTTGTGTGGCATTCCACACGGCACTGGACTGCAGTGAGCCAAAAAAAAAAAAAAAGGAATAGGAATGAAAGGGTACTAACACAACCCATAAACTAAATAAACCTTCCAAAAAAAACAGAAATCAACCAAAAAATCAAAGAATGTTCATTCTTTGGTTAAAAAAAAGTAAATAAATAAATAAATCAAAATAAAAAAAAAACGGGTACTATCCAATGGACTAGCCCTAAAGTAAAAAGACCCAAAAAAAATACAAGTAAGTGGACTAGCCCTAAAGTAAAAACACCAAAAAAAAAAAAAAGACAAGTAACTTGACAAGCCCTAAAGTAAAAACACCAAAAAAAAAAATACAACTAACTTGACAAGCCCTAAAGTCATTTCAACTTGACTAGCCCTAAAGTAAAAGGGCCCAAAAATTAAAGAAATATTTTGACAAGCCCTAAAGTAAAAACACCAAAAAATAACAAGTTCAACTTGTGTTAAGCTGATCCCATCCCAAGCTTAACATAAGTTAAGCTTGTGATGGAATCAGCCCAACACAAGTTGAACTGACTTACCATTAAACTCTCATTCAAAACACTCAATAGAATGATGTTAACTCAAAAAACTCAACATAATGATGTTCAAAATGTGATAACCCTTTATATTAATAGAACTCCTTAGCTGCATTAAAATTAAAATTTATATGAAACCCAATGATGAAATGAAGTCAAAGTTTATTAAAATCTAGAATACATTTGCAGTTGATCTTTGAGATGATCAACCCAACCAGAGGCTTTTTTAGAAATCAAGGAAGATGGTTTGGCTACAATGGGCCAGATTGGAATCATTTCTCCCTCAAGTACTAATAGAACCCAGTAGTTATTGTTTACAAAGGAAATGAACATTGGATCTGATTGATCAGTAAAACCATTTTTCAATGGAGTATAAGTATCACATGACTTCAATGAAATGAAAAATATAGGTTTGGAATATGTGTCTGCTATGATTTGACCCATGTCCAATTTAGCCAGTCATTTTGAGGAGGGAATCTTTTCATTGATGTCTTCAACATCAAGTCTTTGTTTAATATTTTCAACCTCCTTTGAACCACCAAGCATCTTAATGTAGCATGCTTTATGTTTCTATAATGTTTCAATCATTTCCTTCCTAACTTTAGACCCACCATGTTCTTCATAACCAAGAGATTTAGCAATGACTCTAAATCTGCGATTCCCATCTTCAATTGGACCTCAAACCTCACCCAAGAACTTATGGAATCTCTTGGGTATTTGATTGAGTTATTTCACGTTTGGTTCCTATCATTAAAACTAACTTAGTATTCATTTCTTTAATTGGATCAATGAAATTAAAAATCACCCAAGTTGAGCTTCTGGTTGAGCTTTGCTGCATGTTCTCTTCCTCTGAAGAGGATTATGATTCAAAATTAAGTGATCCCAATTCAATTTCAGTCTCTTCCTCTGAACTATGAAATTCAGATTCAGATCCTGCTAACTTTGACTAACAGTTCATCATTAGTTAGTCACTAAGTTCATTAAACCAAAAAAATGAGCATATCCCAAAAGAAAAGACTTACAATCTTTTATCTTTTCTTGTTTGGAGCCCTTCTAGTTCTTTTTTACCCCTTGAGTTGTTTTTCAAAAATCTCAAACTGAGATGGTTCTTGCCGCATATCTGTCAATTTTGGCCTGCCCCTACTTGATTGTAAGACTTTAGGTTCAAGTCTTGGCTTGGAGTGATATTTTGTAATCTTCTGAATGATATACTTCAATAGTCCACTTTGCTCATGATTTGGAGATTCCAAGATCATTGCATTAAATTTTTCACATAACTCAGTAATGCTTAGCATTTCATTGACATTGCACTTGAAAAATTCAAAAGGATAAACCATTAGTGAATTAGGATTCATTAATCAAAAAGCATTAATCACATAGTGACTTGAACAATCCAACTTAAGCCAACTTACAGAACAAGAACTGCAAGGGTCATAGTCCAAACTCCACTGGGGATGAACATCTTCAGGTACCATGGATCCTCTGAATGCTAGGCGGTCACCTTTTTGGTGGGAACGGGGCAAACCCATAGTCTTGAAATATGACTTGGTGTAGACTTCACCATCATGATCACGTTTGAACTTCTTGAATTGTTCCCTAACAAGATGGATTGCCTCTAAAGACAATTTTTAACCCAATGGTAACAGTTCAGGGGGAAGAACTTTCCCTAACTTAATTCAAGAGTTATAAAGTGATGTATGAATTGAATTCATTTGATTCAAAACTGTTCCTTCAAGGCTTTTCAAAACATCCAACAGGTTTCCCAAAGAGTTTTCAAGGAATTTTTTGAGAGTTGCATGGGCCCCTTCAACCCAAGAAGTTGTTTTGTTTCCAAAATCTGGGTTTATACAAGTACAGGCTGTTACAAATGTCTCTTTGATAGGCAAAATGTTATTTCCCATATACTCAATTACATCCTCATAGTCTTTCAAGAAACACTATACAAGTCAAAAGGTCAGAACCCAAAACTAGGAAGAATAAGAAGCAGTAATTTGGACCTAATCTGAGTTATGCATCATTGACCTCTGCCTCCTCCTTGGTCTTTGAGGCCCCTTAATTTGCCCACAGATTCATAAAGCTTTTCCATCCTTCAACATCATTAAAAAATCCCACTTTAAAGTTTGCTTTTATGTTTTTAGAAAAGTTCCAAGTGCAAAATTGTCTTGATGAATCTGGGAAACTAGTTTCAATTGCACAAATAAGAGCTTTTTCATGGTCTTTCATAAAGAATTTTGGAAGTCTCTCAGGATCATAAGCCAACCCCTTTAATGCATTTAAAGACCAACTGTAGAACTCAAACGTTTCTTTTGTTATAAAAACAAGATCTTTTGTGAAAGTTTTCCAATTGTCTGTCATTCCTACAACATGCAATAGTGGGTTTTTGTAATTATTTGTTTTATAAGTACAATCCAACATAGAAATATGATGGAATTGTTTTGAAAGCTTTAATGCCTCAGGATGTGCTAAGTACAGGGCCTCCAAGTGAACCTCTCCACTGAACTTTGACCAGTGAATCCAACTTTTTTCTTCAAGCTGTTCATATAGTGCCTCCATAACACTATTCCATTTAGTTCTGCAAGTGTGACCTTCTGCTTAGTGTTATAGATTGTTTTGTCATCAACATAATGCTGCCCATCAATCGTGCTCAATTTTATCTTCAGTTGTAATGTATTGAGCTCATCATTCATGCCTTCTACTAGATTGTCTAAGGCCAACCCCAAGATTCTCCTCAGTTGAGGATGCGCAGAGGGATGTATAGATGGTTGATGGTTATGTTGGGTTTCTTTGTAGGAAAGGCACCACAAGGGGTATGCCTTTGTGCAACTTGCATGGATTAAAAAATTTCACCCAACCTTCCTGGTGCGAGTTTGTCTAGACCGTTTGGTAAGAAGACTTCCTGAATAGGAACAATGTCTATCACAGGCTAAATCCAAATATTGGTCATGCTTTGAGTTGAAAACTGATAAAGCTTAACCATGCTTCATTGCCCATGTTTGACAATAGTTTTGTGCCTCTTCCCTAGTAGGAAAAGCTCTCAAGGGAGGTGGTTCAAGTGGATCTCGTAAATATTCTTTCAGCCTCCTGGATGCCAAGACCCTTGCTATCCTTTAGCTACCAGAGGTGATAGAACAAATAATAAATATATTATTTAATATATGCAGCAAAAATATGTAAAATATTTGGATTAAGCTTATTGCAAGGTTAAATGGTTTGGTCATGGTTTATTGTTATAAATCAATATGAATAAATTGATTATTAAATATTTTTATAGAGGGGCCACAATTATATTGGGGATCTTTAACACCTCTCTTCAGGGATTTCAGTATGAAAACACATAGTCCTGGTTACTTTGGGCTCTTTAGTTTAAAGGATATTTTGCTCAAAGATAATATGTATATAAAATACACCGTGGAGTGGCAGGGCCTTTTAACCAAGCTGCCACAACAGAGAAAGGATAATAAAACTCACTGGTATATTATTAAATCCTTTGGGTATCTGTTTGAGAAATGCACTGATGGGTTAAACCTGTATACTGGGGTTATAAGGTTGTTTAGCAGTTTTAATTGATAAAAAAGAGGTTGAGGACAGATATTATTGATCAGACTTAGCCATAAATTACTTACTTATCTCTTATAAGTACTTGATTACCTTGGCACGGTGTCTGAATATAAATATAACTGGGTCTCTGCCCATCAATATCCTCAAAAGAGCTCTTTATTTATAGCTTTTGGAGTCCCAATATTGTCCTTCTGAGGGGTACAGGGGCTCAGAGGGACGGAAACTAAGGCTAGCAGGGTAACCAAGGGTAGCCTTTCACGTGTTCTTGGTGCTATAGCACGGGTAGCATCTAATTCCTCAGGGTATGGGAATTATTCTACTTTATAATAGACATTAGGACGTGTGAATAGCACTGATATGCCCCATTTATGTATTATTTAATTAATTATCCTTAGTAAATGTTCCCAGTAATTTAATAATTATATAAATAGACATTTCTACGGACATCCTGATGTCAGGTGAGTTCTCATTATGTATGAAATAACTGGAGTAAAGTCATGATATTGATTTTACTCCTTATTTTTGAGTTCCAGTTGATTTACTAAAATAATTACTTAAAAATATAAGTCATGGGAATTCATGTAATATTGTTAGATCATTAGTTTTATTATTATGTCACAAAGATTTTGATGTCTAGGAATTCTCATAAAAGTATATTAAATTATTTCAATATATTTTTAGAAGTTGTCATTGTCTTATTTTTGAAATTCTTGGTACTTTGAATTATATTTAATAAAAAATATGTATAAGGGTTATTTAAGTATTTTTATATAATATTATGTACTTTTAGACTATCTAATATCCACAAGAACATTTATTACATATGTAGAATGTTCCCATGTGGGTTGTAGCATGTTTATGCAGTACCTAAGCCTCTCAGGCCGCCTGTCACTCTGTCAACCCGTAGTCCCGCAGCTGCGTACTTGTCAGAGGCCCAGGGCTGCGTACACAACCTTGACAGAGTGACAGGGCTGTATCTCAGCCGCGCGCGGGTGCCTTGGCTGCCGGGGCTGCGTGCGAGAATTGTGACAAAACACATTTCCATCCTTAACTCCTGAAATATACACAACACCTCAATTATGACTGAATTTTATGTGAGAAACCTATACGTGACAATACGTGTGAAGTATTTAATTGACCAAAAGCTCAATAATGGAGCTTTAGTATTTTAGTCTTTCTTTCCTTAATTATTTAAAAATATAAGGAGTTGGATTTCAAGGGTGGGGTCAGTGAGTGACCCTACCTAATTTTGGGTGGGAAATCCATTTCTGTAATAATATTCATGGTTTTCCCACTCATTCTCAGGTTAATTTTATTATTAGAATTTTTATGTTATTTTTGTTACTTTTTCAGCTTGCTTTGCAATAGTAGCAAGCTGACACATTCATTGGTTAAGTCATAGTTTCATAGACACATGAACTCATCAGTTTCAATCAAATTAAATAAGGCAATGACCAGTAACATAAAATGTTACTCACCACCAGCAGTCATGTCCATTTGTGAATCATTTTGTTCCTCAATTGTCACCCTTGATGAGGATGCAATTGGGGCTTCCAATGTTTCATTACCCAAATCCTTTTTTTCTTTTTCCAAAGCTTTTTTTATGGAACTATCAATGCAGACCTTCCAGGCATCCATGTCAGAAGAAGAAGGGCTTGCCACTGTTCCCATGCAAAAAAATGCACTGGTATACTTCAGTATTCAATCCAATTTTCAATTGGTCAAACAAAGTTTTCTCACTTTTGAGTTGAGAAAGAATTGTTTGCAGATTTTTATATGATTTATGATTATTCACTTTAATTCCACTTGGGTTTCACTTTAATGCCTCTTTGGGATTGCTAGGTGTGGAAAAACAGTCCCACAAAGTATGCGTTGATCCCAAATTTGGGTTGACAGAACCCAAGTGTGGTCCAGGGGGTGCCCAAAATTCTGGCACGGCTTCCGGGGGGTTGTGCACCCCCAAAAAAGACTCATTTGAGCCGTGTACGGGGGTTACATGGCTCCTACACAACCCCCCTGGGGTCCCGCTTGTTTGAAGCGGCCCTTTGTAATTGTCTTTGGTCCCCCATGGCTCATTTGAGCCATGTAGGGCCCTACACAACTGCCACATGGTTGGAGCCGTGAATTTAACATCACCCAAGATGATGAAGAAGAGAGAAAATTACAACAATTTATAAAAAAAAAATCATACCAATTTGAGGCTCTCTGCTTCAGTTGGCATGATCAATGCCTCACTTGTCAGATCTTCAGCCATACTGCTACCATCAAACAATTCTTCACCTTTCTTCAAGATGGCTTTGGCCCACCTGTATCATGTTTCGAAGATTAATTGTAAGCAATGCAATCATTTTAGGAAAACCATGATCCATCTCCCACCAAAAAAAAAGAAATTGATTGCTTACCCTGTGAAACTAGAGATTGGCTGTTAATTTCATTCTTGCAAGTCTCAATCAATTGAATTCCAGTGCACGGTATCCCCACATATTTGCCTGGAAATATGAATGGCAATTCAAAGGCATTAGAAGGCAAACCTGACCTTTGCTTGGAGAGGAGCCTTGCGGATGAAGTTGGTGGCCAAATTGGGTTTATTCTTTGGTCCAAACACTTGGTAGATCTGTTTTAATTTCATGATCAAATAGGGCCACAAATGAGAACTGAGATAACAAAGGAATAAGACATACCTTCACCAATAGGTTGGACAACTTGGGTATTGGGCCATTCCTAGTGTGAGAACTTGTATCTGAAATATTATACAGAAGCTTGTGATTGTGACAGAAAAAAATTAGCTAGAATGATCTGAAAGTGAAGTGGGCATGTAGAAGTTGAACTCACCATGTTTCTTAAACTAGAATTTTTGTACTTGACCAGCTTCCCAACAAAAGATGCAACATCTTTTTGGGCCGTTGGATTGTTTGTTTTGTACCCTGGGGGGAGTTAGTGGTTTTTGATGGTGTCTGATTGTTTGGAAAAAAATTCCTAAGTGATTGATCTTAATTAGTATGTATGTGAATCAAAGGGCGCAAAAGAGAAACTTATAATGGTTGAGAGTAGTAGTGAGCCTTTAATGGGCTCACCAATCAAAGTGTTGGTCTTGCCTTATGCCTCAATATCAAATTGGAGGATCTTGGCTCAGATTTGGTCTTGGACCAAAGTCTGTTGGAATATTTGTTATTTTACTACTGGAGGATATTGATGAGAAAAAAGAAAGGCTTACCCAAATGTAGACACTGTATTCATAACACTTGATTTTGTTCACTTGTTTTAATTGCATATATGATTTGTTTACCACATTGGATGGTCCCAAGATGGAAGAGGTTCTGGGAGTGCCTTGATGCTGGAGGCTCATGTTCATATGTATGAGGAACATCATGAGTTGATGATCACTCATCTTGATAATTGAGTAAAAGAATTGAGATCAATCAAGATAACATCAAAATATTTGAATCTGAGAGAGGTGAAATGGATGCCACATTTTCAGAGAAGGGTTGAACTTACATCATTGCATTTGTCCAGAAGAGCTTTGAGTGTTTTGGAAAGGGGGAAAACTTCCATGAGTTTTCTCTGAAACAAATTGGTCAAAAGGTCCTCCAAGGCACTGGTTGAATGATGGTGAGATTGATCACCTGAGTTGGGGCTTGTCTTGCGGGATTGGTTGGGGGAGTCAATGTTGTCTTTGTTTGCATCATCAATATGTGTTTGTTTGGCAGGAGTTGGTTGGGAAAATTGAGGGGTGGAAGATTGGGGCAATTGATTTGGGGTTTGGAACAGGTTACAGAAGGATGGGGGCACGGTGAGAGTGGGTTGGGGTGGGGTTAGAAGGGAAAAAAGAAGCTCAAGGGAAAACTAATAGGAGAGTAGAAATCAAGAAAATCAGTCTAAGATGAGCAGGAGATGTTGGTGTGCAGAGCCAATCCAATTACTCAATGGTCATCTGCTCCCAAATGGTTATGGATGACAAACAGGGGTGGGTGACATCATTGGATTTGACTTTCAGGGCTGGCCAATGGAGGAACCTTGCTTGCAAACCCTTGGGAACCTGTCTGTAACGTTTCCATCATTCTAACTTACCCATCAATGCATTTGGAACCTATTGGAGAAAGATTTTTCAAAGAATGAATCAAGGTTAGTTGGGACTCATTAGCTCAAGGGCCAGCTTTCCAGGCCTGATTTTGTTTTGAACAATAGTTTTTGAGGGCTTTGAAATTGTACCTACCTCCAATGGTTTCAAATATTGATGCCAAATCTGCCAAGGAAAGCCAATGAATAGAGAACATCAGCAAAAACACATTAAAATGAATATTCATCAAAAAAAGCTGAGACATATGGCAAAACATACTCACAAAGGGCCAACGTACATGGATTCAAACTGAAACTTGGCCAACCTTGAGTTGAATGATGAGTCCTGGATTGATTTCAATGGTGAAAAACTTGATTTTCCGGTTGATCTTGATGATCTTGATGCGCCAATTGGAGATTTGAATGCAGCTGCTGGGGATATTGGGACCAATTGTATTGAAGACAAGGATGAATTTAAAATGGGTGATGGATTGGATCAATTCATCAAGGCAGAGATGAATTGGGTACTTACGGATCCGTCCGCGTCAGGCAATGGGGATGTTGATGTTGAAAAGGATGACAAGGTTGAACATTCACGGGAGTGGGGGGATGATGAATGGTTTCCTTTTAGAAACAAGGAGGTACGTCCGTTTTTTTGGAAAACAAAACAAAGAAATCAGACAAAATGATGAGGCAAATGGAAACAAATGAATTGAAACTTATTTTTGGTTGGTTTCCTTGGTTGTAGGAATTGATTGGGTCAATGATAGTTGGTTATACTAACCATATGGTCTCACCTGCCCTCTATGGGCATATTTGGGGGGTTCTACACCTGTGCAGGGTTGATTTACCCAGATGGACCTCCATCCAGTGGTCACGCACATGCATCCGCAAATTCTTGGACTCCCCCACAGAATCCCTAATTTCTGTATTAGGGATTCCATGCTTCTCCCTAAAATTGAAGGGAATAATATCCTGTTTAAGGTTCCTTTGATGATAACCATTTTTTGAGAAATTAAAATCATAATTTTTTTCCAGATTTTAGAGTTTGACATTTTTTTTATTTTTTTTTCTTTTTTTTGACAATTTCAGGAGCTTGCAAACCCATATGTGGCCCCCTTTTTGGACTTTTACCCAGAACAAAACAATGGGTTGGATCATTTCAAGCTCTGTCAATCCAAGAAATGGTGGGAACTTCTGTCACCCAAACTAAGAAATCAAATGTTTATTCAAGACTCCCAGAATTTTTATATATTTGAACCTGCACAATTAATCTCCAAAGAAATTGTAGTACCTCTATTTATTTACTCTTTTGAATCAAAAATATACACCAAATGTGTCACATTGGAATGTTCCATTCTCAATTCAACAACAGTCAAGATCACCATTCCTGCTCAAGAAAATTTCATGGATTCAACTTTAATGGAAATTTGTAGTGATCAATTTCTGAAGGAGTACTCCAAAATAGAATAAGATGGAGTTTTCTTATCAGATATCTGTGACAAACAATCATATTGTGAGTTAATTTATCAGAATGAAATGACCATGAGAATTAATTTTTGACCATTTTTCAAATTCAATTATGCCATTTTAATGCATAGAAATTGATGAAGACAGTGAAAATATCATCAGTCTCCCTAATCCATGGCGTGTTAAGGCACAGGGAAAGGTTATTAGAAATGTACCAATAACATTATATTCAGATTATACTTCAAGAAATATATCAAAGCAATTCAACAAGCACCAATCCTTCTACTTGACACTCTCTGGTCTTCCTCCTCATTTATCCAATCAAGAATATAATTGTCATTTTTTGTCAACATCCAACAGAGATGGAGTACATCAAATGGCAGATCAAATAGTTGAAGAGATTAATTTATTCCCAAAATGAATAATCCATTGAAATGATATTCACATTTATGTTTGGAAAACAGTCAAATGGCCACCCAACAATTTGCAGCTTTTGATATCACCATTTCTGAACCAGTTTTAGTTATCACCACAGTCTTACGCTTTTTGGTAGATTCACCAATGCATGCAGAAGTCACCAACACTCCAGTTACTGGAATATCCCTTAACCCATGTTGTATTTGCAAATTATCTTTCCCCAAGAGAAAAAATAAGCAAAAAATTGCTTATCTTAAAAATTTTCTTCAAATTGATAGGAATGGCTTTGAGGTGAATTCCTTGATGATTTGTATGAAATTAATCATCATTGATAATATTTCTTAATATATTTCTAGGCCCCTAATACCACCAGACTTTGGACTGAAACAATGGAACAGACCCATCATCTCTATGAGCTTTCCAAAACCAAGGCAAAATCCTTTCAAATAATGTCTTCATCCTATGTTCTTGTGGATTAAATCAACAACCAATTTATTGAACAAAAGAGAGAACCATCAATCCTTCAAAAAATCCAAGAACTAGAACAAAAACATTACTCCAAACTCTTCAATCCATTTTTGAAGCTTGAAGGTGTTGTTCTCATTAAATTCATTAAATTTTCATGATAATCAGACATTGAATTTCCCCCCCCCAAAATTTAACAGGATTTGATGGCTGCCTTGAAACCCCAGTTGAAAGTCTCCATGTGGTTCTTCTTTGTATTGTCAAATACTTGGTTCAAGATTTTATTCAATCTTTGAAGAAATCTGAATTACCATTAATCAGTGGATACATCCAGTCTTTCAACACCAATTCACTCAACATACCCTCCCTTAAGAAAAACTATTTAATCAAAAATTCACTCAGCCTGGTTGGAAAAGATTTCAAGATATTAATTCAAGCTGCACCCTTCACCTTTTTCCACTTTATGAAACCTGAACAAAGAATTCTGTGGACCTCCCTTTGTCAACTTTGAACCTTCATATTTCAGACTCACATCAAAGACATGAATGAATACCAAACTCAACTGAAGGGACAAATAAAACACTTTTTATATCATTTGATCAAGATTTCTGGCCAATGGATCAACAAACCCAAGATTCACATGCTTCTTCACCTCCCAGACTCAATTTTGCGTTTTGGTCCAGCTAGTATGTTTTCAAATGAAAAATTTGAAAGTTAAAATGGAATTTTACGCCAAGCTTCAATTCATTCAAACAAGATCAGTCCAGGATGTGATTTGGCCATCAGCTTCAGTAATTATCAGTCTCTACATTTTCTTCTCTCTGCTGGTGGGGTATACAATCCAGAGACTCAAACAACTTTTCAAAGCAGTTCAAAAATTACCAGCATATTTGAAGATAATAAAGTTATTCAACATTCCATGGGTTATAATAGTCAGATTTATCAGAACCTCAACCAATATCCCTTTTCTAAAAGAAAATCTGTTCCAAATGAAGAAAGAGTGCAAGTTCCTCAGATACTCAGCGATAAATTCCCTTCAAATGTTGAAAAAATTAAGCAAATTCAATTAAACAAGCATGATATCATCCAGAAGAATTACCACATCTTGGAAAGTTTTTGGCTTTACTTGAAAATAAACAAATTCAAAACATTAATTTTTTTTTCTTTTCTTTTTTTGGAATAAGGTTGAATCTACCAAATCAGTGGATTTTATTGGCAAGATCACTTCATTATGGCAGACTCATGGAATTAGAACCACCAAATATTTTGTCCAAGTAAACAAGCTTGAACCCATGGGAATCAATCCATTCTACAACATGAGGGAATTTGTTGAAACAAACTCAGAATGCACAGTAAATTTTCAGGTTAGCAAATCCTTCATTTTTTTGTTTCAGATTAAAAATATCATTTCTTAAAAAAACTTGATTTTAATTTAATACAGGCCATCAAAGCCTGCTTGAACCTGCAGCACAATTGCCATCATGGGAGTTGCCAGCTTCAAAAAACCCACATTTCCCAAGTTGAGCGTCAAGATACCTCTCAAAGAACAATGGAAGTTATCCATTCAAGCTACAATCACTGGGTTCTTAACTCAGGTGCATTGCATGCAGCTGAGGAGCAAAGTTCAGTAGCCAGGTTGCTCACTCCAGCCATTGAACCCGGCCAATGGGTGGAGTGTGTGACCTCAGCCATAGCCAGGTGGGGAAAGCCAAGAAAAGGACTTCCCTTGACTCTTGAGGCAAGTACTTCACAAGTAATGCTTTGAATGTTTTTTTAATTTAAATATATCATCTATCAAAAGCAGAATCACTAGAAAAAACTAACAAAGCATCATTAAAAATAACTGAAGTTGAAAGATTAGCAAAAATGAGACTTTTTAAATAAATGGTTTCAAAACATTATACTTTCTCAATGAATTATTGTTTGTTTATAAAAGAATTCTGAAATCACAAAAGAGCTTAAAATTTAACATTGAAGAATGAGAAATGGTGTATGAGGTCTTGGAGCCACCCTCAATATAGAGCCACTGGACAATGCAGCAGAACCTGAGTGGCACCACTCAAGGGGGTGCATCCCGCTGGTGAAAAAACTGCAGGGGCAAGGTGACGTTGCAAAAACCCTGACAGCGAGTCACCAAAAGGTGTCCCCATTGATGAGTTGACAACAGGGTCAAGCTGACGTTGCCACAACCGTGACCGCCAGTCACCAACCACCCAACTGAAAAATTGACGCATGGGTTGGTTGACCATCATTTGTTGGTTAGTCATGAGAAAATTTAAGTGAGACCTAAACCTGAACCAGGCTATGAATTTTATGATTCAAACTGGGTCAGGAGATTAAAAGGGTAGACTGTGTTGAAGGATGAAACAACTGAAAAGAAGAAGAGACCAAAGGAAACATAAAAAACTGCAGGATTCTAAGTTATGACCCGTATGAAGGCTTAGGTAGAATGGTAGCAGTTCCAACTTGGTTAAGTTTTTTGGCTTGTGAGCTTGAGTTGAGTGGTTGAGCAACTTTTTCCTGAATGGTGGGTTGGTTAGGTAGAAAGATGCTGCACGTTATAGGCAGTAATTGATGGCGGTCTAAGGCTGAGGTGTTGATCAGATAGAAGTGGAGCCAGTGACAGATGAGAGTGGACAGCTGAGTGATAGTGAAGCTGGCGCTGGTGACAGTGTGAGACTGAGAACAAAGGATGAATAATGGTTGCACATGAAAACAAGCGGTAAATAAGGAAGCTGACAGAGTTGTGAGACAAAGGATGCAGGGGAAAATGACTTGAAAGTGGGACAGGAAAGCATGAGATTGAATAAGGAAAGAAGTAGGACAGGTTTGATCTCAACACACCAGCTCAACCCAGCATCAGGATGTAAGGAAATTTACCAACATTTTGATGGCTCTTGTGATGGAGGCTTTGGTTAAGGAGTCTGCAAGCATGTCTTCTGATGAGATGAGTTTAAGAGTGACCAAACCTTTCTCCCAGTTGCTCCTAAGGCTTTTGAGTTTGATGTTGATGTGCTTTGCATGCAACTTGGACCCAAATTTTCAAATCTTGTTGTTGAGACCCTTGTTGTTTATTAGGTGCATTGGTGGAGAGAATGAGGTTCTCCATATCTTGCCAACAAGGTGGTTGATCCAGCGGCGTTTGAGATGGCTGGCTGAGAGTGCATTGCACTCAGCTTTTGTAGATGAGTGGGCTATTGAGCACTGTCACCGGCTTTTCCAGTCAACAGCAGACCCTTTTAGAAATACCAGAGACCCCATTTGAGAGAGTCTGGTGTTGGGGCCATTGCCCCAAGTGGTGTCACTGTAGGCCACAAGATGGTTGGCTTTTACTTGCAGCGGAGTGTCAGTTTGAATTCAATAGTTTTGAGGAGGTATTGCCATACGTGGATGACTTCCTTCCAATGGTTGATCACAGGGTTTTCAGAGAATCAAGCCAGACTGCAGACGGCGTAGCTGATGTCAGGTCTTGCCAAGGTGGCTATAAAGTTGAGTCAACCAATGGGCAATCAATAGCTGAAATTGAGAGCTCTGAATTGCTCAGTTTTTTTGTCATTTGCGGGAAGTAGATGGATCCCAGCTGAGCAGGGGTTGTTTAGGGGTTTGGCGTCTAGTATGTTCAGTTCCTCTAGGCCCCTTTTGATGTGAGCTGGTAAGGAAAGGTGTATGTATTCTTCACCTTGCTTGACTTTCATGCTGAGTAGAGTGTTGATTTTGTGAGAGCTGGAGTATTTCAATTGACTTAGGAAGGCAATCTTGAAGATTTCAACATCACCAACCACTACCAGATTTTCAACATGAAAGAATAGCGCTGACAGGCTGTATTGGTGGAGGTATAGGCAGGGGTCAGAATTGCTTTTGATTTAGTTCTGGCTGATGATCCACTTCTTCAATGTTATGTACCAATTAAGAGGTGCTTGTTTCAACCCATAGAGCAATTTATTTAATTTCAAGAACTTGGAGGTCCTTTTTGATCCAACCGGGGTTTTGATGAAGACATTTTCCTTTAGTGGGGCATGGAGGAAGGCTTCTTTTATGTCAAACTGGAGCAGCAGAAGTTGTCTTTCTAAGCTGCAGACCAGTAGAGCTCTTAGTGACGCAATCTTGCCTGTTGGAGCAAATGTTTCAAGGTAGTCTATTCTGTACCTCTGATTGAAGCCTTGAACACAAACGCAAGCTTTTTGGGTGACTTTCCCAGAGTGAAGATCTTCTTTGCACAGGAACGTCCAAGTGGTGTCCAGTGGGCTCACAACTTTGCTCTCCACGGCATCTTCCCAGACACCTAGGTCTTCAGCTGTGTTTAGTTCTTTGTGAATGGGACCTACCCATTCAGTCAAATGTAGCTCATTGTGTATGTTGCTTTGGAGGTCAGAGTGGTGATAACCATATCTGTCAGGTGGTTTAATTAGGTTTTGGTTGTGGAGATGAGGTCAAAGTGTTGATTCAATCACACAGTAACTCTGATTGTCGCTATTGGTGGTTTCTATTGGTATGGGTTCAGTCTTGTTGGACTTGGGACTGAGATTTGGTGGCACTGATGACTTGACTGAGCAGTTATTGGTGGAGAGGTCACAACTGAGGTTGTTGGTGGTTTTGCCAAAATAAGTTTCAGTGGTTGTATCATTGTTTTTGGAGGGTAGCTGCATGGAGTACCTCTTGAAAAATGAAACATTTTTTGAGTTGATTAACTTACCGGTTTCTGATAGGATTTTTTACAAGAGTAGTTGGGGGTTGAAACCAAATAAAGTTCCCTGTTCCCCCTTCTTGCATAGTTTTGGGATGGTCTTGAGATTGTTGGAAAGATACACCACTGGGCAGCAAATAGGTTTGAGGTAGTCATGAGGCAAGGGTTGTTTGTGGAACAGTTCCCACGGAGATTTGTGCCCTTTTTGAGACGGTATTTGATTGAGGGCAACACAACACCCTTAAATCACAGTATTCCAGAAGTTTTTGGGGATACCGGAAGAGCTCAAGGTAGATCTTACCAATTATATGATTTTTCTTTTTGCACTTTTTGCTGAGGGTGGTAGGGTTTGCTGACAAGGTGGTTGATTCTTTTGGACTTGAAGAAATCTGTGAGATGGAGGTTTACAAATTCTCTGCCTCCGTGTGAGACAACTTCAGTGGGATACTGGTGTTGATTTTTTGCTTCATTTTTGATGGCAAACATGATGGTTTGAGTGGCCATGTCTTTGCTGGGCAAGGGAAATGAGGCAATGTAGCCTGATTTGTTATCCAAAATGTTTAAGGAGTAATGGTGGCCTCCTTTGCTGATAGGATTGAGCGGTCCTATTAATTCCAGATGAATTCAATCAAAGACTCTGTTGGCCAAAGTTTTCTCATCTTTGAATGGAGTTCTTGAGATCTTGCTTTTCTTGCAAGCCACACATTCAAACTTGGTTTTTGAGTCTTTATTGATGGGTTTCCCCAAGAAATTTTCCATTCTGTCAATCCCTGCATGGCCAAGCTTGAGAAGTAAGTCTTTGACTTTGGTAACAGAGAGATAGAAGGTTGATTCAGAGGACCTATTTTGGAGGTCAATGATGAGTAGGTTGTTAAAAATGGAGCCCTCCAGTACAGTTTTGTTTTTGATTTTTACAAAGAATTTGGCTGGCTTGCTGTTTAGTTCAACCCAGAGGTGGCATCCCTTTTTGAGTAGGCTTCCCATTGATATTAGATTTACTGTGAATTCAGGGACCCAGGAAGCGTTGGTGAGGTGAATGGTGTTTGAATTGCACTTAATAGCAGCGGTTCCTAGACCTTTGATGGGGATTCTAGCACCTTGTTTCCCGGTGAAGATGTGTTCTTGTCTGATTTGTTCCAAGAATCTTTTGAAGCTTTCCCTATTTTGAATCATGTGGATCAAGAAACCACTATAAAGGATAAAGCAATATTTGTCAGGGTTACAGGTGAGTTCAGAGTTTCAAAAGAAAGAGTAGCAGTGCAATTCTTCATCCCTTTTAGCACCAGGTCTTATTCCCTTTTTTTTGGGGGGGGGGGGAATTCCACCCAGCAGGCTGAAGGAGAGTGATTGGTAACAGAAGGATTATGTTTTCCATTCTCACATCTGGGGTAGGAGTAGTGAGGCTTGGAGTAGGAGTAAAAGAGGGCCAAGTTGGTGTTGGTCAAATCAAGTCCCTTAGATTGAGCTTTGTTTTTGTGCTGTATGAGGTGGCTCAAGACCATAGAGACGGTCAGGTTGGAGCCAGAATGCATGATTTTCAATCTTATAGCTTTCATGGAGTCAGGCAGCTTGAACAGAATTAGGTAGCTGAGTATATTGGGGGGCAATTTGATACCAACTTCCTCAAGTTTGCTGAGATGGAGCTTGACAGCGGTGAAAAAGGAGTCTATGTTGCTTTGGTTGAAGGCCAGGTAGAGGAAGTTGAAGAAAATGCAGGCTCTGTTAGCTTCTTGGAACAAAGAAAAGTGGTTTTTGGCAGCTATCCATATTAGCTTTGACAAGTCCTTGTTATTGGCATTGATGATGTTTGTGTGGGTTGCAGAGTCAAGTTTTGAAATCAGATATACAACCATTTCATTGTCATCAGGGATTCCTTTGTTGGGATTGAGTGAGTTGATAAGGTGTAGGATTCCTCTCATTTTGAATAGTTTCTCAATTTTCTTTTTCCAAATTGAGTAGTTTGATTTGGTTAACAGGGGAGTTAACTCCATGAGGGACTTTAGGGCAATAGCTTTGAAGTTGGATTCAGTTCCTGTTCCAGGAGTTTCTGAGGTTTGTAGTTGGGTAGATCTGGAAGAGCTGGATGGATCCATTTTGGCTTTTAACCGTGAGGAAATTTAAGTGAGACCTAAAACCTGAACCAGGCTATGAATTTCATGATTCCAACTGGGTCAGGAGATTACAAGGGTAGACTGTGTTGAAGGATGAAACAACTGAAAAGAAGAAGAGAACAAAGGAAACATACAACAATTCAGGATTCTATGGTCTGGGTTATGACCCGTATGAAGGCTTAGGTAGAATTGTAGCAGTTCCAACTTGGTCAAGTTGTTTAGCTTGCAAGCTTGAGTTGAGTGGTTGAGCAACTTTGTCCTGAAAGGTGAGTTGGATAGGTAGAAAGATGCTGGATGTTATAGGCAGTCATTGATGGCGGTCTAAGGCTGAGGTGTTGATCAGATAGAAGTGGAGCCAGTGACAGCTGAGATTAGAAAGCTGAGTGATAGTGAAGCTGGCACTGGTGACAGTGTGAGACTGAGAAAAACGGATGAATAATGGTTGCACATGAGAACAAGTGGTGAATAAGGAAGCTGACAGAGTCATGAGAGAAAGGATGCAGGGCAAATGACTGGACAGTGGGAAAGGACAGCATGAGAGTGAATAAGGAAAGAAGGAGGACAGTTTTGATCTCAGCAGTTCAACCATTGGCCAAACCCGTTGTCAAAATGCCAGGCGGTCAATGCGCAGGCCATCAATCTGACCCTTTTTGTGGGCTCTGCAGTGCTCAACTGTCCAAAGTGGACCCGTGGTGTACATAATCTCCGACACAACTATCAAATTAAAGATGATTTCCACTGCCCTAAAGCTCCACCCCACCACCCCCCATGCCCCCCCCAGTTCCCATCCCTCTGGACACTAAAATTCACAGTCCCCCCTCCAACCTAATGCCTTCCAGCACCTCATGGCGGCTTGCGCTAGACAGGCCCCAACAACCCGGTTAATGGACAAAGCAATGGATGTCCCGGATGAAGTCAGCCCATTCCCAGCCCCCTCCCAAACAAACCAGAATTGGCCACGTTCACCAAATAACCCTTGCTGAGCTTTCTCCGCAATGCAATCAAGAATTCAAGCAAAACAGGCTCCAAAGCCCTGCACTTAGAGTCCGTCATTACCGGTTTCCTCCTCCAGCTCATCAACAGCAAGGCCAAACACCAATGCATGCAACTCCAAATCATCAAGCTGAACCAAGCCCTGAGTGCAAGAATGGAACAACTGGAGCTGGCAAGCCTCTCCTCTGCACCAACCCCTCACCAAAATTATGCAACGGCTACCATGGCCCCCCCCACAAAGCCCCCCCAACCTCACCTCTGTCCCCACCAGGAAGGAACTGACCTTGGCCAGGCTGGTCCAAACCATCATCCATGCCAAGGTAGGTACAAACCCACTCCACTCAGCTAACCTAACTAATGTAGTCAGAAAGACAAACCAAGTATTGCAGTCCCACCAGGCCAATACCAATGGTGAAAAGGTCAGCATCAAGGGAATCTGGATTTTCCCCTCAGGTGACATCAGCTTCCACGCCCCTAACCAATGCCAGCACGCATGGCTCAACTCTCACAAACATGAATGGAGGAAGCTTGTCCACCCCAACTTGGAAGCTACCCCCAGCACCTACTCAGTTCTTGGGCACGGCATTGCCCTTGACTGGGAGCTAGACACCAACCTGGCTAATGAACAAATGATAGGTGACAACAACCTCCCCTCAGACTCCATCCACCAACTCAGATTGTTAGGTAGCTCTAAACCCCGCCAGCCCACCAGGAAGTCAGGCACCATGGTAATCTCCTTCACTGACCCCTCCTTAGTCCATAAACTAGTAAAACCAGGCCTCTTCTTGGAAGGTGGCTACTGCAGGATGGAGCATTTCAAACACCAACCCCCCCAATGTTTTTGTTATCTGGAAATGGGGCACTTCAGCAGGTGGTGCAAGAACCCCCCCCCCCAATGCAGCAGATGCCGCAGGAATCATGACACCTTGGAGTGCGTAGAAACCAGAAAAGGCAAAGAATTGATCTGTGTGGTCTCAAGGACTATGGCAAACCAACTCCTGTCTGAACATTTCACCAAACTTTCAGTAAAGATTGCCCGTCAAAGTTGGACTGGCTCACTGTCCAATCATCATGCTGTGGTGGTCTTTTATAGATACAAGTTGGAATTGGCTGTGGGCTGCACGCTCAGCAATGGGTGTGGCTTTGCTGCAGCAAGCCGCGCTGCGGGCTCAGCATCTGGATACGTGGGGTGGAACAGATTGGATTGGATGGATTGCGCGCGGATTGCGGTTGCAAGATGCGCGGATTGGATTGTGCGGATATATCTTGGATATCTGGAAAGGTGCATTGGGAAGCTGCGGACATGCGCAGGGGGCTCCAAGTTGGGCGTGGCGCAAGGGATGCGTCATGAGAAGGATGAACCGTGTGGAAGTAATTGCAGGCCAGCAATACAGATGGATATGGGGTATGGGATGTGGATTATGCGATGGGAAGGATAGGGTTGGGGCTAGGGTTCTGTGCTTGGGGGTTGTATTTCATTATTCTTGGTTTTTTCTGGTTGTACTTAGGTTAGGGTTGAGGGGAAGGTTACTTAAATGGCACCCTCAACCCAGAAGGAAGGAGGATCATATCAGATCAGATCACAGAGGATCACATTGGGTCATCATAGGTTTTGGAAGGATCTTTACTCTCAATTCTCTATCTCTTAGTCAAAGGGTGAACAGTTGCTCTCAGGGTTTACAGACGCAAGGGATCAATATTTTCCAAACTTGGGAATTGTTAAAGGAGAATTCATCTTCTGAATTCCACAACGCCAACCATTCAACCATAATTTATAAGACATCCATCACCTCCTCTCATGGGCACCTCCCTCCTCACCTCCCCTCCATCCCTTAACCTGGTCTTCTCCTCAAGACCCCATCCCACCTCTCCACGGCTACCCCCCGGCTACTCCTCAGAACCCCCTGGCCCCTCCCCAATCCCCATCCCTAGTTGTGTCCCACTTAAACTGCCATAAAAGTTGAGTTACCACCCTCAGCGTGCTAAACTCCTCTAGCAATGACACCCTGATCCTGTTGCTACAAGAACCCTGGATAAATCCACTGAACCTCCTCCCTTGAGACCATGAATCCTGGTGGACCCACTGTAGCCCCAAAAATTCCCCAGGGGATCTTGCCAACAAACACCAAACAAAAATGCACATCTGCAAAAGAATCAATTCCACTGACATCCTCTCCCTCAGCCCAATCAGCCGGTTCCTTGTGGCAGCCAACATCAAACTCAGCCCATCTATCACTCTTTGCGTCATCAAAATGTAAAAACCCCCTGGAACCACCTTAGGGGTCCTCAATCTGTCCAACTTCCTCCTCCAATCCAACAACCGCCGCGTTCCCACTCTCATCACTATGGATGCCAACCTCCACCACTGCTCCTGGAACCCCCCAGGATATTTCCACATCCACAAAGACTCATCCTCACTACTCAAGACCTGCGGCAAGGCAGGCTTCCGCCTTCAAATTGACCACAACCTCCCCACCTTCATCTCCCCCCAAGGCTCAGGAACTATCATTGACCTCATCTGGTCAAATGTCCTGGCACACAAATTGGTGCACCAGGTGTCCACCTTGAACAACAATCATGGCTTGGATCACCAGCAACTGGCAGTGAACCTGAACCTGCAACCAAATCCACCGCCGTCATGTTTCATTGCTCCAAAAACCAACAATTTGAACCTCCCCGCTTTGGCTTCCGCCCTAAGGAGGGCAGCCAACCAACTCAACCACATCAACCTCCCAACCAACATTGACCGGTGTGGAAACTTTAGAGGTTATCCCTCACGAAGTTGTCCCTAGTTACAGGATCGATGGTTCTAGCGTCTGTAAGACCAAGAATGCTTCCTTTCCTTTTCTCCAAGAGAGAGAGAGAGTGAGAGAGAGTGAGAGAGAGTGAGAGAGATAGAAAGATATATTGATGATCCATCTCCCCCTACAACCCGGAGTCAAGGGGAAGGGCATTTGAGCCCTCCCCCTCAACCCTAACCTAAGCACAAGCACAAAGACAGACTGGCAACCATGAAGAAGGAACCCTAGACCCAGAACCCTGACCCATCCCTAAACCCATACCCATACCCTATCCCCGCCAGCTTGCCTGCCATTACACGCATCCGGTTCGTCTTTTCGTGGCGCGGCCCTCCGCTGCGCGATACCCAAAGTTCGCCGCGCTTGCGCGCATCCACCCGGCGCGCCGTCGTGGATTTCCCGTCCCGTGGCCGGCCCGCGCTTGCGCGCGGCTGCCCACGCATATAGCCCCGCTGTCTCCCCGCTTTTTCCTCCCCCGACTAGCCGTTCCGAGAACCTGGTCGGCCCAGCTCCATCCATGAGTTGGACATCCAAGCGGGTCGCGGCCCGCCTCCCTTAGTCAGGCCCGGCCCGCAGTCGCGTGCTCAATCCCGCCGCGCCCACTGCTGAGCCCGCAGCGGCTACTGCTGAACCCGCAGCGGCTACTGCTGAGGACCGGCGCACCCCCACTGCTGAGCCTAACCTACCAGATGCTGAGCGCGCAGGCCGCGACGCAGTCCCCTACCCAAGGCTATATAATGACACCACATCCCCCCCCAACTTGAGTTCTGTCCCCAGAGGTCCCTTCCCATCGCCACCTCGACTACCCGCACCCCGCTCCTCCCTACCCACTCCTCTTTTCACACTCCACCAACTCCCCTCCCACGCTCATCGCCGTCATGCTCCCCTGCGAATTCTGCGCCCGGCACGGGCACGCGTGCTTGATTGCTCCTGGTTGACGCGCCTGTGTCGCTTGCCGTCGCGGCCATCGCCGTTGCTCACTTAGCGATGGCATGCCCCAAGCCCCCCCCAACTTTGGCTCCCGCCCCAGGCCGCGCAAAAGGGCTCGTCCCGACCCGTTCGTGGTTTCGGACAACGACACCATCTCGGAGGACTTGTGGACTCCGTTGGGCTCCCCTTCCCGCCGCCCTCCGCCGAGCAAGGGTCGCGACTCGGCTTCCCCCTTTCGCCGCGCGGGACCGCCGCGGAAGGAGGATTTCTCGTCCGTTGACGACTATCGGAGGGCCGTACGATTCTGGTTGGACCGCGTTCGGATGAGGGAAGGCGCGAGGGACCCGCGACTCAATGAGATTCTCCGGCGTCACGCTGCTGCAGCCCCGGTTCCCCCTCCGGCACCTACACCGGCTCCTCCCGCCCCGGCTCCACAAGGTACTCCACCGCCGCCCGCGTCACCAGCGGTCTTGGATGGGAGGCCTACTACCCCCGAGGTCCCTCCTCCGCCGTCCCCGATCATCGTTCCGTCATTGCCCCCAGATGGACCGAGCCCTCCGCGCAATGCCCCGGGGACCCCCTCATCACCTCCTCGCTTGCTTGGATCAAGCACCGTCCCAGCACCGGCACCGCCTTCCCTCAATTCCCCCAAGATCCCGGAGATCCCAGTCGTGATGGCACTCCCGGCGGCTGGCTTCAAGGCTTTCGCGGAACGGTCGACTGCGATGCTCCGCAACTTCCTGGCAACCCCCGGAGCCCAATCCTCCAAATCCCGGCGCGAGTTCTTGGCGTCTTACCGGGCCCTTCTGGCATCATTGAGGGCGGAAATGGAGGAAATGATGCAAATGGCTTAGACGCCCCACCCCCTTCCTTTTCTCCCTTCCCGCCTACTTTTCTTATCCTATTTTTGTACCGCGTTTGTTGGAGAAATACATATTGCTGCGCAAGAAAAAAAGAAAGGGCCGCATCCGCGCGTCCGGGTGGAAAGTGAGTAAAAGACCGAGAGCCGCGTCCGCGTGAGAAGTGAGTGTGAGTGAGGTTGAGGTTGAGATCCACGTCCGCGCGCTCCCTCCGTGAGAAACCGTAAGTGACCAGCTATTCCAAGAAAAGAGGTACCTGGACCGCCCCAGACGGACTGCCACACAGTTCCCCATACCCGTACTACAAAACAAAACAAACACCGCGCCGACAGTGCGCGCTCACAACCGGGAGTATAAGGGAGAAGCGATGGGAACAAACATTCTGGGGTGTCTAGTTGTTCTGGCTGTGAACCGGCTAGAGCACCCCCTTACCAAGCTAAGCTTTAATCCGCGTCCATACCATCCCTGACCGTCGCGCCTGTCCGTTGAAGAAAGAAACAGGATAGAAACAGACAAAAAAAAGGAAAGAAGACAGCCCAAATCCAAAGAAGAGAAAGAAAATATCCTATATTTATTATTTCATTCTTCTTCTTTTTTTTTTTTTTTTTTTTTTTTTTTTTTTTTTTTTTGCAGAGCTCTTCGTCCTGCCATCCGTGCGCGGGGCTTGTCCTTGCGTTTGCGGGCCCAACACCACGCCGCGCCCGCGTACCTGCAATAAATAAACCATAGCCAGTACCAATCCAAAGCCAAGCCCAAACCAAAACATAAGGAAACAAACATTCTGGGGTGTCTAGTTGTCCCGGCTGTGAACCGGCTAGAACACCCCCCTCACCAAATAAAGCTTAACCACCTAGTGCCCCCCCCAGCTTGACAGCTGTCCCCAGCCGTCTGCAACCTCCTACTTCTCCGGGGTTGCGCGTCGTGCGCCGCTATTTCGCTGTCCGAACAATCCGCGCCGTCGTCCAACTCTGGAACCGATTCGCCCCCGGGCCCCAAATCATCGCTTGCCGTCTCGTCGAAGGAAGTGGAACCGCGCGCAAAGAAGCGTTTCACGTGCGAAGCCGCGGCCTTCCGCTTAAGCGGCGTCCCGTCCAATTCCTCAAGTCCGTAGCTGCCGCCCAAGAACTTAGAGGCCACGCGGTACGGCCCGTTCCACCGGTTGGCAAAAAGCCGGCCCCACTGGGATTCCAGACTCCGATTATACAGCAGGACCAGGTCCCCCTTCCGCAGCGGATCCCGGAGGCGATGGGAACAGCGCTCGTCCCAATAGCGGACTGACGCCGTCGGGGTTTTCTTCAACCGCTCCGGGGCCTTTCCCAAGGTCTCCTCACGCCTAAGGAGCTGTTCAGCCCGCGCCTCGATCAGATCCGCGGACGTCTTAACCTTCCACCAATCCACGCCCAAAAACGTGTTCAGCTCGATGTCCACGGGAAGCACGGGCCGCTGCCCGTAGAGTAGCTTGTAAGGCGAATACCCCGTTGACCGCTTCACGGAGATCCGATCGGCAAAAAGGACCGCAGGGAGTGCCGCCTGCCACCTTTTGCCGTCCTCGCCGCACATTTTCACCAGGGCATCCTTGATTGGTTGATGCCCCCGCTCGATCATCCCCGCGCCCTCCGGGTAGTATTCCGTCACGCGGCCAAATTTCGCTCCACAACTCTGCACCAGCGTCATCAGGCGTCCCCAAAACTCCGCCTCTCCGTCAACGGTGACCAAGCGAAGCGACCCGTAGCGCGCGAACCAGTCTTCTTCCAGAAACTGAGCCACCTTTTCCGCCAATAGTTTGGCTAGGGGCCTCGCTTCCACCCACCCAGACAGATTGTCGCGCGCAACCAGCAAATACGCAAACTTACCCGCCTTGATGTGGACCACGTCCAGCGAAACACGCCCGAACAGCGCGTCCTTGCCCGTGGGGCGGCCGACCTCCTTGGGCAGCCTCGAGCTTCGCCGTTGGCAGGCCTCGCACAACTTCACCCAGTTGCGCACCGCGCGAACGACCCCCGGCCACCAAAACCTTGCTTTCACCCTCCTCCGCGTTTCAACCTCACCCCGATGACCAAGGTCATCGTGCAGACTTCCTAGAATTACCTCCTGGTCGGCCCTAGAAGTTGCGACAACAAGAGGCACGGAACCGCTCCGCCGCCATAACTGACCGTCCTGTAAGAAGAAGTTCAGAACATTTCGCCTCACCCATCGGGTGACCGTTTCCGTCGTGCCCTCGGGGAACCGGAGATCCTGCAAATAAGAGCACAAGACCGCGTAACGTCCCAACTGATGCAACGGAAGACAAACCGCCGCCTCCGTCTTTCCTACCCAAACGACCGGGGCTTCCACGTCCAAGGGTTCCACCCCCTCGTATGGGTCGTCCCGCGGGTACCGCAACAGCGCGTCCGGCATCGTGAACGCCTTTCCTGGTATGTGCACCACGTTAAAGGAGAATAACTGGAGGAACGCTACCCACCTGGTCATGGGCGCGTTCGGCAGCGTCGGTGAGTTAATCATTCGGGCCAAGGCCTCCGCATCAACCAGGAGCTCGAAGTGCACGCCCCACAAAAGGTGCTGCAACCGCTGTACAATCTTGGTGACACCGCACAGCTCCAGCTTCGGCTGCGAATACCGACTCTCTGTTGCGGTAAAGGTGACCGATTCGTAGAGCACCGGCCTATATTTTCCGTCCTCCTCCTGTGTCAAGACCCCCCCGGCGCCGAACTCGCTAGAGTCGACCGCCAGGCGTATCCCTCCGGCGTCGTAATCAAGGTCCCAAAGGACGATTTCGCGCCCCACAATTTCCTTGAGCTTCGCAAAAGCGGCATTGCATCCCTCGGTCCACTTCCACTCCTCCCCCTTACGCGTCAATGCCCGCATTGGGCTCGCTACTTCCGCGAACCGCTCGATGAACATGCGGACGTAGCTGCACAACCCCAGAAACTGCAGGACGTGCGACACTGTCCGAGGGGTGGGCCATTCAAGAACCTTATTCCGCTTCTTCTCCGCTATTTGCCTCCCGTTGTAGGCCACGACATGCCCCAGTACTTCGAGCGCCGGAACGCAGACCGCCAACTTTTTCCCGGAAACAGTAAGGCCTGCCTCCTCAATTCGGAAGAGGACTCGTTCCAGAGTCTCCGCGTATTCCCAGATGAATCGCCGGATCGCGGGTGCATCCTCTAGGACCGCGCCCTCGTAGTCCGTTCTGGGGCCTTTAATGCCAGCGTCGTCGATGAAGATCTGCACGCCTTCCGGAAGGTCGTCGCGTAGTATCCAGGTCATTTGGGCTTGGTATACCGCCACTGAGTTGGTCGCGCCTTGCGGTAGCCGCGTCAGCTGCATCCCCCCCAGCCCGGTTTCAAACGCCGTCAGTGGCCGCAAGTCAGGGTGGAGTTCTCGCTGGTCATATCCCCCCATCACGTCCACCAGCCCGTAGCAAGCGCGCCTGGCCATTGACTCCAGAAATTCTTCAACGCGCGGGGGAAGCCCCGCGTCGTGAATAGTGAACAAATTTAGCCTCTGAAGGTCGTGAACAATCCTTAGCGACTTCCCGTCCTGCTTAACGACCGCGAAGATAGGACTTGAGTAGCTTGACGTGGATTGCTCGTAAAGCCCCGTCCTCACGCGCTCCCGTACCAGCTCCAGAAAGGGCTCCCAAACGGTACGGGGGATCGGAATTGGCTTGATTTGCCACAGTTTGTGAGGGACAGTGGGAATAACGTAAGGGTCCCCAATCTCACCTCTCAACAACCCGCGCTTGTCCGGTCCAAAAGCAAGCGCCTTCTCCCTCATTACCAATACTGACACCAGCAGATCCATCTCCTCCGCACTCAGCCATCCCGTCGGTCCAAAGTTAAGGGCGTCCACCCGCTCGTCCGTGATTCGCGCCGACCGCGTTACCCATCCATTCTTCCTAAGGGGCGTCTCCCACGGGTCGCGGGACCACGCGATCAGTCGTAAGGGTCCGTTGAGCCCCTGAGGCATTGGCTTGTTCCGCGGCCGGACTTTCCGCGCTACCGGTTTGTACTTGCCCGCGTTACACCGCGCCATCCAGACCCAATCGTCGCCACCGTAAGTCCTAGTAATGACCAGACCGGGGCTTTTGCCTTTGCTCACGACTGTGGCACGATGATAGGGTTTTCGAAGCGTAGCGCCTTCCGGCGATGCATACTGAGGAATGGGACTTACTTCTGGCACCTGCGCCCCACGCGCGCCCTCCCCCGCTTGCTCCTCACCTGTCGGCCGCCCGTGCTGAGCCGGAGCCTGCTCCGCACGGTTCCCGCGGCCGACTAGGAAAAATCCTCCGCAGGGTAGCCCTTACGGTCAACCCCCACGCCGGACTCTTCGTTGCCGCCAGACATTGGGTCCTGTACCCATTTCCCTCTCCCGTGATCGCAGATCGTTGTCTCGAACCGTGCTCCGAGCGAGTCTTTGACGGTCAGCGCCTCCGTTCCTTCCTCGGCGTTGAAGGCCATTTGGGCTCGGAACCCAAACATGAATGGCCGTCCTAGAATCACGTCTCCGCATTCCACTGAGAGAAATGACAGAGGCTTACAGACCTTGGCGACTTCCACCTCCTCCGCCTCTACTACTCCATCCACGCAACATTCCCCGCCATTTAACGCCCGAAGACCCATCGCACACTTCCTCCGCACCAGACCGAGCTCGTCCACCAACCTTGATGGGAGCAGGTTGACCATCGACCCGCTATCCACCATTGCCCACACCTTCCGCCCGGCAATGGTCATTGCGACATAAGCAAGCGGGACGGATACCAACTTTGACCGGCACGGCTTGGGATCCATTTCCTCCTCCGCCACGTTAACCCGCTGAACCGTCGTTGGCACCCGACCCTGACCGCAATCTTTCAAGGCCTGGACCATCTTGTCGACGACCGCGGGGGACACCGTCGCTAGCACTCGTAGGGTCAGGGGTATTGGTGAGTTGTTCCCCATTACCCTCCGGACGATGTCCACGGCCTTCTTCTTTCCCACGGGATTAGAGGAAGGCCCGTCCAAAATCGGTACTCGCGCGACTGGCTTCGAGGCCGTTGGTTGCTCGTAGACATCCATCGCAATACGCTCATTCGTCGCCAATGCCCTGACTTTGGCCTCCACTCTCGGCGCTACCCAGGTTCCAGGCGCGGTGACAATCCCAAGCGAGACCCGAGCAGTCTCGGTCTTAGCCTTTGCTCTTTCCCGCACTTGCACCATTGGTGGCGGCTTTTCCTTGGTCAGGTCCACCAATTCACCCGTCGGAAATATGTACGTCATCCCGGAAGCGCAAACAAGCCCTTTGTCCATGTCCCGAGTGAGATCCTCACAAAATGACTTCCAGTGCCCTCTCACCCCGCAATATGAACATTGCGGCAACCCGTACGATCCGGATGATCCGCTAGGGGGCTGGAACCCCTCTGCCATGTGAGGCGGCACCGCGCGCGGTTGAGAAGGAGCCGCCGGAAACGGTGCGGCTGCCGGAGCTGTAGGAGCCGGTGTCCGGTTGAGGAAAACCCTTATGTCCCGCAGAATCTCTGTTATCTCCCCGACTGATGGTCCCGGAGGCTGCTGGGAAAGTCCGGCATGAGAGGGCATCGGCGGCCGCGCGGCCGAAGTTTGGTCGGGGGCCGGCGCTGAGATCGTGACCGATTTCTTGGAGGAAGACGGGTACGTTCGTGCCGTATCCGCGATGAGCTCGTCCAAATCGATTTTGTTTTCCACGGCTTGACGGATAACCAAAAGATCGGGGAGAATCGCGACGCTCCCATCCAGCGACCTCTTAACCAGGCCGTGGTCGTACAGGTATTGTTGCACTCTAGAACGGAGCTGGGGCGCGAGACCCCCCAGAAACGCCCGCTTCATGGCACCCATCTGACCCGCAACGACCTTGTTCTTTGCAAGGTACCCATAGATTCGCTCGAACCTTGACATATATTCCAATAATCCTTTGCGCAATCCCACCCCGCCATTCTCGATTGCCTCCTCCGCAGCTCAATCAAAGTTGCTTTCCCAAAACCAAGGTTCACGCTTTCCCCACCTCGCCAACATCTCGCTTTTCAACTTCCCCCAGTCTTGCCTCTCGTATCCAACCATTTCTTCCACGTCCCGCAGCTTCTCCTCCTCGGTAATGAACAGCACAATAGTCCGAAACTTATCTGCGCCCGACGCGCCCTCCGAGTCCGCGATCCCTTCGAACCTAGAAAGGAACCGCTCGACATCCAAGGTACTGAACCAGAGATGAGGGAAATCCCTTGGCCTCAACCAAACGCGGCAAGGGGCCTCTGCCGCCATGTCCGACGACCCTTCCGAGGGAGGAGCGAACCCGCTAACTCTAGGAGCATGAGCGGACGGCGGCGGAGGGGGTTGAGCAGCAGAGACGGGAGTTGGGCGTGGAGGGTAGGGAAGGGGAGCATTGGATCCCGGAGCGGTTGTCGGTAGCATTCTGCGTAATCTTCAAGAGACTGAGAACGGATCAAAAGTTTCCCGGCCAGACCCCCAGATGTGGAAACTTTAGAGGTTATCCCTCACAAAGTTGTCCCTAGTTACGGGATTGATGGTTCTAGCGTCTGTAAGACCGAGAATGCTTCCTTTCCTTTTCTCCGAGAGAGAGAGAGTGAGAGAGAGTGAGAGAGAGTGAGAGAGATAGAAAGATATATTGATGATCCATCTCCCCCTACAACCCGGAGTCAAGGGGAAGGGCATTTGAGCCCTCCCCCTCAACCCTAACCTAAGCACAAGCACAAAGACAGACTGGCAACCATGAAGAAGGAACCCTAGACCCAGAACCCTGACCCATCCCTAAACCCATACCCATACCCTATCCCCGCCAGCTCGCCTGCCATTACGCGCATCCGGTTCGTCTTTTTGTGGCGCGGCCCTCCGCCGCGGGATACCCAAATTTCGCCGCGCTTGCGCGCATCCACCCGGCGCGCCGTCGTGGATTTCCCGTCCCGTGGCCGGCCCGCGCTTGCGCGCGGCTGCCCATGCATATAGCCCCGCTGTCGCCCCGCTTTTTCCTCCCCCGACTAGCCGTTCCAAGAACCTGGTCGGCCCAGCTCCATCCATGAGTTGGACATCCAAGCGGGTCGCGGCCCGCCTCCCTTAGTCAGGCCCGGCCCGCAGTCGCGTGCTCAATCCCGCCGCGCCCACTGCTGAGCCCGCAGCGGCTACTGCTGAACCCGCAGCGGCTACTGCTGAGGACCGGCGCACCCCCACTGCTGAGCCTAACCTACCAGATGCTGAGCGCGCAGGCCGCGACGCAGTCCCCGACCCGCGGCTATATAATGACACCACACCGGGCCAAGTCCCTCCTGAACCAAATCATTACAAATGTCTGGCACAAGCAAGGTAAACTATTTACAATCAACACAACCAAGGCCAAGAAGTGGTGGGACAGCGCAGTCCTCAAACCGCTAGTTAAAAAGAGAAACACCTGAAGACAACTCTACCTACTTACCAGGACTGAAATAGATCACAAACCCTTCAAGCATTGGAATGCCAAGTTCCAAGACAAATTCATCAAGATCAAAAAACTGCATTGGCGCCGCTTCCTAGCTAACACCAACTCCACATCCGTCTTCCAAGCCTTCAAGTACACCAAAACATGTAGTGGAGGCAGTGTAATCCCACTCTGGAGACCCAATGGCTCCATCACTTCCAACGGGGAGGAGATGGCCTGACTACTGTGTGAGGGAACCTCCACCCCAAACGCTGAGTGCAACATCCAAGACATCCCAGATGAGTACCCATCTTGATTTGTCACTTTCACCCCCATCATGGTTGGCAAAAATCTCAGAGTCCTTTCTGGTCTGGCTAGGAAAAAGGCCAGTGGCCCAGATGGCCTACCAAACAAGATCCTCAGCATGGGATTGGAAATAATAGCCCCAGATCTCACCAAATTATCCAAAAGCTGCCTGAGATCCTCCCATCTTCCACTCCAATGGAAAATTGCGACCAATTCCATCATAAGAAAATTCAACAAGACCAATCATACAGATCCAAGCTCTTATAGGCCCATTGCACTTCTTAAATCAACCGGCAAGGCATTTGAGGCAATTCTTGCCAACCGCCTTACCCACTGGGTGGAAACCAAAGGTATTTTTCCCAAAGGAAACATGGGAGGTAGCAGGGGGAGAGGGGGTGAAGATTCCCTCCTCACCCTGACCATGTGGGTCAAACAAAAATGGAGAGAGGGTAAAACTGCTATGGCCTTATTCCTCAATGTGAAATCAGCTTACCCTTCTGTCACACCAAAAAGACTTATAGATACACTTTGGAAGCTTCAGTGCCCCACATACTTGTGGATGACCCTAAAGGATTTCCTCAAAGGATGTAGGACCAGCCTCCAACTTGGCAATTATGTGTCTGAGGAATTTGACATACCCCAGGGCCTCCCGCAGGGCTCTCCATTATTGGTTATACTATGAATCATCTACAACTCAACATTAATGACTAAATCCTTCTCTTTTGGTAGTGACACAGCTTCCATTGGATTCATCAACAATTTTGTCCACTTAAAAGCGGACAAGTCTGCCATTGAAGCTCTGCGCAAAATTAAAACCCTAGGCACCTCTTCTTTACGATGAGGCACGTGCCATGGAGTGGCCTTTGATTGCAAGAAATCACAGTTCATGGTCTTCACCCATTCTCCCCCCACTCTGAACTCTTTAACTTTCAGCCCCCTCTCACTATCCCCCCAACCAAAAGTGAAGTGGCTGGGGGTCCTCCTTGACCCAAAACTCAACTCAGTCCACATTGCATTGCTCTGAAAGGCCGCCAAATCCACCCCAGGGCAGTTAAAAACCATAGTTAAGGCCAGCTGGGGCCTCAAAGAACAAGAGAAAGGCCTCCTCATCACCACAGTCCTCACCACGCAATTACTATATGGCGCCCCCCTTTGGTTCACTAAAAGAAACAGGCCAAAATTCACCAACCTCCTCAAGATCATAAACAATTCAGCAGCCAGGTTCACACTTGGATGCCTCCCAACCACCCCGACAGACTACCTCCATACCCATCAACCCTTTGCTCTGCTGCTGGTAGCAGCGGAACACCTGATAGGCAGGTATCTAACAAGGAAACTCTCACTTTTCTCCCTCCCTAAATTGCCACTAGAACACCAGGTGGCTACAGACCTACTCACTTGGGTGAGCAAGTTCCAAAACCCTATTCACGCCTGTATTTTACAAGACTCCTTTGATAATTTCTTCTGGTCTGGCATCAAACAGATTAATTTCTTCCACCTCTACAAACCCCCCTGCGCAGCTCCTCCCTCAATCAAGGTGGACCTTGGGAACCAAAGCAAATCAGCCAAACTCAAACCAATCACACAATTCATCAAATCCCATTTACAAAGAAATAACATCATTTACACGGACTGCTCTGCCCACTTTGAAAAGGGACTAAGAGCAGCAGCCAGAACAGAGGATAGAAAATATTCCAGGAAAGCTTATCTTGGCAGCGTTGATTTGGCCATAAATTTTGAATGCAAAGCAACAGGCCTCCTTCTTGGTTTGGAGCTAGGCCTGGACTTAATTTCCAAAGGACTCACAACCAGTATCCTGATCCTGTCCAACAGCCAGGTGGCCCTGGGTTGGGATTTACTCCCCCAAATTCCCAAACCAGGGAAGTACATTTTCCTCTAACTACTCAACCTGATCTCTCACACACCAGCATTGACTGAAATCCAGCTTAAGTGGTGCCCAGGCCACTCTAACATCCCAGGCAAAAAAGCACCCAACCTGCTTGCGGACTCTGCTGGGAAGTACAACCCCTCCCCCCCTCCCCCCCTCCAACTAAACTTGTTGAAAGACTTCAACAACCCCCCCCCTCCACGGAAGAAGCAACAATGTCTTGCCCCCCAATTGACTTACCAATCTTGCCACAGTCCACCAACTGCGTTCCTGTCACATTTTCCTCAACGCCCACCTTTTCCAATGCAAGCAAGCACATTACCCAGTCTGCAACCATTGTGGAGTAGTGGAAAACGTGGACCACTATATATTCTCCTGCAAACTTTTCACAAAGGAACAAGATAAAATTTGTGCAGTCCTCCAGAAATTCCGCCTCCGCTGACAATACTTGTGTCAGCTTGCTACTATTGCAGAGCAAGCTGCAAAAGTACCTAAAATAACATAAAAATAATAATAATACAACTAACCTAAGAAGGAGTAGGAAAACCATAAATATTATTACAGAAATGGATTCTCCACCCAAAATTAGGTAGGGTCACTCACTGACCCCACCCTTGAAATCCAACTCCTTATATTTTTAAATAATTAAGGAAAAAAAGAACCAAAATACTACGGCTCCAGTATTGAGCTTTTTGGCCAAATAAATATTTCACACACATTGTCAAGTATAGGTTTCACACCTAAAATTCAGTCAGAATTGAGGTGTTGTGTATATTTTAGGAGTTACGGGCAGAAATGTGTTTTGTCACAATTCCTGCACGCAGCCGCGGCAGCCAAAGCACCCGCGCGCAGCTGAGATACAGCCGTGTCAACCTGTCGAGGTTGTGTACGCAGCCCTGGGCCTCTGACAAGTACGCAGCCGCGGGACTACGGGCTGAAAGAGTGACAGGCGGCTCAGGTACCGCGTAAACAGGCTACAACATACACGGGAAATTGTTACATATGTAATAAAGGTTCCTGTGGATAGTAGACTGTCTAAATATACATAATACTATATAAAAATACATAAATAATCCTTACACGTATTTTTTATTTAATATAATGCAAAGTACCAAGAATGTCGAAAATAAGACAATGACAACTTCAAAAAATATATTAAAATAATTTAAGATAATTTTATGAGAATTGCTATACATCAATATCTTCGTGACATACTAAGGAAGATAATGATGTAATAATATTACTTGAATTCTCATGAATTATATTTTTAAGTAGTTATCTTAACAAATAAACTGGAACTCGAAAATAAAGAGTAAAATCAATATTATGACTTTTACTCCAGTTATATAATACATAATGAGAACTTACCTGAAATCAAAATGTCCGTAGAGATGTCTAATAATATAGTTATTAGATTACTAGGAACATATACTAAGGATAATTAATTAAATAATACATAAATAGGACAGATTAGTGTTATTCACACGTCCTAATGTCCATTATAAGGTAGAATAATTCCCATACCCTAAGGAACTAGATGCTACCCGGGCTATAGCACCAAGAAAACATTACAGGCTACCCCCGGTTACCCTGCTAGCCTTAGTGTCCGTCCCTTTGAGCACCTACAACCCTCAGAAGGACCATATTGGGACTCCAAAAACTATAAATACAGAGCTCTTTTGAGGATGTTGATGGGCAGAGACCCAGTAATATTCATATCCCAACTCCGTGCCAAGGTAATCAAATACTTATAAGAGATAAGTAAGTGATTTATGGCAATTTCTGATCAGTAATATCCGTCTTCAAATGTCTTTTTATCAAATAAAACTGCTGAACAACCTTATAACCCCAGTATACAGGTTTAAACCATCAGTACACGTCCCAAACAGATACCTAAAGGATTTAATAATATACCAGTGAGTCTTATTATCCTTTTCTGTGTCGTGGTAGCTTTGCTACAAGGCCCTACCACTCCATTGTGTATTTTATATACATATTATCTTTGGGTGTAATAATCTTTAAACTAAAGAACCCAAAGTAACCAGGACTACGTGTTTTCATACTGAAATACCTGAAGAGAGGTGTTAAAGATCCCCAATATAATTGTGGCCCTCTATAAATATTTAATAATCAATTTTGATTCTAAACAATAAACAATAAACAAACCATTTAACCTTGCAATAAGCTTAATCCCAGTATTCTATGGATTTTTGCTGCATTTATTAAATAATATATTTATTATTTACAATATCACCTCTGGTAGCTAAAAGATAGCAAGGGTCTTGGCATCCAGGAGGCTGAAAACTTGTCTTCCAATTACTTACTCAATAACCCCAAATCTTATGTCCCTCTCATAACCTAAATCAAACAGAATTCCCAGCTACCTGCAACTTCTAGGGTCTACTATACCCCCAATCAGCCCCACCCAGAAGCCAAAAGCTAAAATTCTCCCGCTTCTGGTCTCTGTCACCCTGAAATTTCATCCTTTTCCAGCCCCCCTGTTGCATACCTTTCTCATTCCCTTTGTCTTCCAATCTTCTTTCCTTTCTTTGCTTCCTTTCCTTCTTTCCAACTCAGATTGTACACTCCCAATTTTTGCAATCCCGCCATGCCCCCCTACTCACAATCATCTCAGATACATTTTTACCAAGCTCTCCCATATCCCAACTGTTACCAGCACACTGGCCCCCGCAGCCTTACCCTGAATGGATACACATAGTGCGCAATTTCAAACATAACTGCACTTAAAAAAAAAAGTAGAGATGATTATCAACATGGTTCCCATAATTAAGCTACTACCAAGTTTTCCAGTTTTAAATATAACCATCCTCCCATCCTGGAAAGCCTACTCTCTTCATCAAAGTTGAGGACGATTTATGGAACAGGAGGATCTAATCCATTGGTTCACAACCAGCATGCAGGATAGTAATTCATGCAAGTTGAGGACACATTCTGGAATGGGAGGAGCTAATCCATTGGGTCACAACCAGCGTGCAAATAAATGTCTACTTGAGTAAATTATAGGTTAAAAGCTGGCTCAAATCAAACAGCAAAGACTTGGCATGAAGCTCCCAATTATTATCTCTTTGAGCGCCAATACGGTGCATGGATGGAAATTTTTAGAGATATCCTTGAATAAAGCAATTAATCAAGTGATCAAGCAAGGAAAGATAATTCATTACTTTAATCAGACCCTGAGGGAATATTTGTCCCAAAACATGCAAACATGAATAGAAATAGCAACATTACAATTGAATCATTGATGGAGTTAATAACCAATCTCCAGGCAAGGGTGTTAAAATACGTATGCACTTATGCATGTACTACGTATAAGTGTAATCCAAATGGGATGCAAATATTGGCCTCTCCGGCCCATTGGACACTCACACAGACCATACTGGCCTGTGTGGATGTCACGGATTTGGGGAAACTGGCCTCAAAACGCGTGAAACAGGCCTATTGGTACATGGGCCCTAACAGGCCTGGTGAGGTATATGGGCAAATACAGCCAGATGGGCTTCTATGGGCATAATTTGGCCCAAGGTTTATATTGGAAATATTTGGCCAGACGGGCTGGCCCCCCAAAGTATGGTTTACTTAGTTTTTGGGCTTGGGGCGGCCCATTGGGGCCGCTTCCTGTGTCACAGCCTGGTTGGGGCTGCTGCCTGTGTTGCGGCCTGCTTGGGGCCACTGTTTTTGCCTTTGGCCCATCTATGGGGCTTGTTGCAGCTGTTGAGCCAATTGCAGCCACCGCTGTAAGACTCCAAACAGTGCTAGGTCGTGGCAGTTCTGTGGAGGGGAAAGGTGCTGTTTAGGCTGCCCTCCTGAGTGTTACAAAAATATTTAAATGTAACCAAGATCAAGGTCCAGAACCTGGTAAATGAGGAATCAAGTAGTAAAGGATAAAGATGATAGTAGTTTGGTAGCAATGGAACAGCACTATCTGAGCCAAGATTATGCAGAAAAACTTGGAGAAAAGGAGCTAAAGTTTGTTTAAAGTTCAAAGAACAAAGCTGTTGCATGTAAACAATGCCCAAAAGCTAATAACTCTGGTTGTTAGCAGAAGATTGGGGATGATCAACTAAAACCTAACCAAACTCCAGGTTCTCAATGAACCTGCCCAACTCTCTGCAATCAAGCGTTTGAAGGGTACCAGATAACTGAGGGTGGCTGTACAAGACAAAGAAATATGTTTAAGAAGCTCTAAAAGCAAACACTAAACTGATTTGAAGCAAGGATAACCTCAACACTTCTCAAGGAACTCAAGAGTAGGCTGGCAGAATGAAACTGCAAAAAAATAAGGGAGGTATTACACTCCAGGTCATAATCTTAATAAGACCTCTTCAATCAATTGTGATTGGCTCCAGAAAGATGATCAAGGAGGGATCAAGACCGGTATGGTCAGAGGAAGGAATCAAGGAGTGGTATAACACACTCAAGAATTCCAACAGACAGAATTCTCTTCAAACGGCAAGGCTATTGGTTGGTGATGAGGATCAGGCCACAGAGGGGCAAAGACTCAGGATCAATGGATCAGGGGGCAATCATAGATATACCCAGGATGAGGATGAAAATCAGATTTCAATGATAACGGGGGGACACATGCACACCCTCCCATGGATGATTGTAAAAAGGCAGGGGAGAGCCCCTCCTTTTATAGAAAAGAGTTCTGTAGACTATTTAAAAGAGAGATTTAGAGATAGAGCGGAAAAAAAAGTTTTGATTTTTTTTTCCAGGATGAGGATGGTCATGAGAAAACAAAAGAAAAAAAAGAAACAATCAAACAACTCAATTCAAAAAAAGAAGAATTGAATCATGAATGACAGGAATGGGAAGACCCCGGCCCATTCCAAGGATGGGAACAGGCAGCAAGTGAGGGGATGCGCAGACAGGCCCGTGCAACTGCTGAGACCCGTGCGGGAAATGGAAAAGCCGCGCAGGAGACCAGTGAGCTTGGAGGTGGATTGAGGAGCTTTTCAATGAGGGAGGTGCAAAGTTTCCTTGCGGTCATTGGTTGATGGATTGGGCGGAGGATTGAATGGGGAGTGGCAATTGGTTTGATTTGCAACAATTGGGAATCAGTTTGGATTGGGAACCAGTGGGATTCAAATGAGGCGGCTGACTCAAGAGGGGGTTGGGTTGATCATTGTCGCGGGGATGATCAAGACCAGAGATGGAAGAATGGGAGCCATTGCATTGATTGGTGAATGGATTGGTGAGATCCCAATCAGCAAAAATCAAGACTGGGAAGTGTTTGCCTAGTCTGGGGTTTCCAACAACCGCAAGCAACGCTTGCGGTCATTGGTTGATGGCGGCCAGGATGGTGGATGGATGAGAGGATGACGGTGTTGTCCCAGTTGTCTTTTGGACAATTGGGACGGGATGACCAAAAAAAAAGGGATTGAGGGAAGCCAATTGGGGGTGCCGGTGCTGAATAGAAGCCTGCAAGCCAAGCCAGTCTTCATCCGCGCATTTGCCAAAAGGGTGGATAGCAGTGCAAAGCAAGGGCAAATTAAAAATAGGACCGGGCGCTAGGCACCCAAGAGATGATCCTAGACGACTAGAAATGTGGGAGCTGGAAGTTTGGGGACTGGATATGGGATTCATTCCGGATCAAAAGTTTTTTTTTTTAGATCTAAATGGAGGCTATAGAAAAGTTCATAAAAATTTTACTTTTTTGTACTGGTCCAGAGGTGTCCCAGATTGGGCACCACATCTCTCTGCAACTTACAGACTGTCCCTAGTCTGCATCTGAGTATCTTTGATGATATATATAAAATAAAAAACTGAAGAATTGAAACAGAAAAAAAAAATGCCTGTTTGATCTTGAGGGTGATTCAAAAAGGGAGCTTGATCCATCCAAAGAAAAGGTCCTGGGATTGGCTGAGATAAAAGAATGAAGAAGGCTTCCCAGGTGCTCACATATGTGGCATACAGTAGAGTTTCACAAAAAAATGCAGCAGATGACCCCTGGTGGTGCACAATTGGGAGGACTTACTTCTGGAAAAAGTTGCCTCCATGACAATGAAATTTCTTGACCTGATCAGCAGAGAACCTTCTTCCCATCTAATTACCATCCAGCTCCTCCAAAAAATATGATCCACCTCTGACTTGAAGGACCACTTGATAAGGACCATTCCAGCGGTTAGAGAAAAGCTTTCCCCACTGATTTTCCAAGGATTGATTATAAGCTAAGACTAGATCCCCAGGATTCAAGCGATCCCTGATTTGATTGGAGTGCTTATCCTCCCAATACTGGACTGATTTTTGTCTTGACTCTGTCATCTTCTGATAAGCTCTGTCAGGAACATCTTCACTTTGCTCTAGTTTCTTGGATCTGGCAACTAATAGATCAGTGGTGGAAGAAACATTTTCCCAAGAAATACATAATAAAGATTCCATTTCCAGATAAAGAGGAAGGACAGCCCTTTTTCCAAAGATAATTTCATAAGGTGAGTAGCCAGTGGTTTGTTTAGTTAAAATTTGATTGGATAAGAGGACAAGAGGAAGAAATTTGGGACAATTCTTTCCACTTTCACCAGCCAGCTTGACAAGGGCAGCCTTCAAAGGAGCATGGCCTCTTTCCACCATGCCTTGACCTTCTAGATAATAAGGAGTGGTCACCTTATGTTTACCAGGAAGCGATTGGATCATTTCAGCCAGTTTTCCGCCAAACTCAGAGACACCATCAGTTGAATAAGATCAAGCCAAGCCATAATGCATTTTCCAAGTCTCATAGAGGAAGGCTGCTACTGATTCATAGCTGAGGTTCTTAAGGAATTTTGCTTCAACCCATCCAGAAAAATCATCTCTAGCCACTGTGAGGTACTTAGCTCCACCAGCCTTAATATGAACCACATTCATAGCAATCCTTCCAAAGACAGTGGACTCTCCAGTGGGATAAAAAATTTCCACTGGGCCCCTAAGATCATGTTTCTGACATACTTCACAACTCTTGCACCATTGAGAGACTGATTTCTTCAAGGATGGCCACCAGAATTTTTTGGATATTTGACAATAAGTTTTGGTTTCCCCACAATGACAAAGGCCTTCATGGAGACTTTCAAGGATCAAATCTTGTTTAGAAGGGATGATGACAACAATAAGAGCACAAGGGTTGCCTCTTTTAATAAGCCTAGTACCTTGGATAAAGAAATTGGAGGACTTCCTTTTGAGTGATCAAAAATCTTTAGCAGAGATATCAGGAGGCCTTTGGGGAGTGGAGAGATACTGCTCTAATTTAAGCCAGAATCCTTGTTGGAAGCCAGAAAAATCTTGAGAGGAAAAGGTGGAGAAAGGACACATTAAGGGTTCCTCCTTGTTGAAATCCACTCCAACATCCAATTCTTCATCTCCAAGAGGGCGTCAAGATAAACCATCAGGCATGGTGAAAGATTTTCCAGGCCTATGAACAATATCAAAAGAGAAAAACTGGATGAAAGCCACCCAACAAGTCATTGGAGTGTTTGGAAGACTGGGGGAATCTATCATTTTGATAATGGATCATGCATAAACTTGTAACTCAAAGTGTTGACCCCAGAGAACAGTTTGGAGCTTATTCAACATTTGGGCCACACCACAAAGTTCTAGTTTTGGCTGGGAGTACCTGGATTCCACCTCTGAAAAAAGAAGAGATTCATACAGAGCAGGACAATCCAAACCGTTTTCATCCTCCTGAATAAGGACATCCCCAAAAGATTGATAACTAGAGTCCACAGCCAGCTTGATCTTGCCAGCCCTAGGTCCATAAGTGATCTTCTTCAAGAAAATGTCTTTTCCACCAATTTTTTTGAGCATCTGAAATGATTGTTCACAAGCTTGGGTCCAAAACCATTCAGCATCCTTCCTGGTTAAGCAACGTAAGGGAATGCAAATTTTGGATAGAGAAGGGATAAAGATCCAAAAATAGATTAAAAAACCTAAGAAACCTCTGACTTCAGTTGGATTGATGGGAGTAGGCCAAGAGAGAATTTTGTTGACTTTGGATGGATCCATCCTTCTTCCTTCCTTGCAGACCACATGACAAACAGTTTCCAAAGCAGGGACACAGGCAGCCAATTTGGACCCAGAGACAGTGAGACCAGACTCCTTGATTTGAAACAGAATCCTTTCCAGAGTGGTTGCATATTCCAAGATAAATCAACAGATTCCTGAATGCCAGGGTAAGAGCTCATTGTTATAATCAGAAACTGGACCTTTAATCCCGCCATTGCCAATAAAGATACCAGCATGATCAGGGATTTCATCCTGGAGGATCCAAACCATATGAGGCTGATAGACTGCAACCAAATTGGTGGCACCTTGAGGTAATCAAGTAAGTTGGAAAAGACCAAGAGGAGTATTGAAAGTAGTGAGAGGAAAAGAAATTGGATGTAGGGATTGTTGGTCATAGCCACCCATAATGTCACCTAGACCATAGCAAGCTCTTCCAGAGAAGGATTTGACAAATTCTTCAGTAGCAGGGGGAATACCAGATTCTTTAATAGTAACCTTATTTAGAGGCTGGAGATAATGAACTATTCTAAGTTTACCATTACTCTTGAGAACACAGAAAACAGGAATGGAATAGCTAGAATTTGATTGTTCATATAAACCGGTTTGGACTTGTTTGCGGACAAACTTGATGAATTTGTCAAATTTAGCAGCAGGGATTGGGATCCTCTTTTTCCAGGGATCATGTTCTACTACAGGGATAATTTAAGGGAGGCCATAGGATTCTTTCAAGAGACCTCTCTCATCTTCACAGAAAGCAATAGATTTTTCCCTAAGGGCTAAGACATTTTTGATAAAATTCAACTCATCAGGAAGAAGCCATACATCTGGACCAAAGTTGACCACTTTCAGAATTTCTTCAGTGACACAACCAGAGGGGATTAATGGACCAGTAAGAGATTGAGGTAAACCACAGTAAGGATTGCGGGATAGAGGGGGGCGCATAAGAGGTGGGTTGAGGTTGAGAGGCATTTGTTGGTTGAATGGTTGAATCTTTTTTGCAACTGGTTTATACTTGGTGGCAAAAGAGAGGAATCCTTTCTTCCTCCAAGCATTGACCAGTGAGACCTGACTACAAGAACTGAGGCCAAGTTCCAACATCTTCCAAGTTTGATGTTCCGCCTTTTCCTTGAAAAGTGCCTTTTCCATAAAAGAGGATCCAAAATCTAGCGCATTGCTCACATGTGTGGCACAGGGTAGAGTTTTGAAAATGAAAGTAGTAGAGGCCCCTGATGGTGCAAAATTGGGAGGACTTACTTCTTCCCCACATTGCCTCCACTTAAGACCATACTCCTTCATACCAAAACCACCAAGAAAAGAGTTGAGATTGGGATCTATTTTAGACTCATTGCAGAGATTCAAAACTGGAGTAGAGGATAATTGATAAGGCTGAAGGGAAAAAGGAAAAGAAGATACAACAGACCCAGATAGAGAAGAAATATTTTTGGAATTTTCGGATTTTTTATGTTTTTGAATTTTGATCTTATTTGGATGAGGAAGAGATGATGTGGAAAACAAAAAATATTCCTCTGATGTTGAAGTTGATCCATAGGTTAAAGTCTGAGGCTGAGAGGAACTACAACTATCAGTAGGATCAACTAATCCAATAAAAAATGAGGCTGAGAGGAATGGAAGTTGTCCTTCTGCTTTCCGTTTAGAACTCTTTTGCAAGAGCTATCAGGAAAATCTTGTTCCCAACAACAATAATCCAAGGAACAAAGTGGAACTTCAATTTTTCTGCCATCAGCATCAGGGAGAAGGATTCTCTCCCCAACTTGATCAGAAAAAATCAGGGTAGCACCAAAATCCATTAAGAACGGTTGGCCCAAGATCATAGGACCTTCCAAACGAGTGATCCAGAAGTGACAAGTTCCAACAATATTTTGACCAATTTGAACAGGAACATCCTCAGCAATAACAACCAGTTCACATGACTGATTCCCTATACCATAAACCGCAGAAGTAAAGCTGACCCTTGGGCTAAGCTTGAGTTTGCAGGCCATAGTATCTGAGATTAAGTTGAGCTGAGAACCCAAATCCACAAGAAGAGAAACTGTTTTAGCCAATTCACCAAGATAGCAGGGAAGAAATCCAAGAGGGCAGGAATACAGATTGGCATGTGAAGGAGGATCTGTTCCACCAGAGTCCTCCATCAAAGTGCCAGAAGAGACCTTCAATTTTTCCAGACCAATTCCCACACGTCAACAAGAAACCCATTTCTTCATGCCTTCAGCCACAGATGGAGAGATAGACAGCAGTTCAGCCACAGACAGATCAGGGATTTTTAGATCAGAAATTTTCTTTAATACTCCTTCCACAGCATTAGGGTAGTCCTTGGAAATGCCCCTCTCAAACCAAACTTTGGGCTGGGTGGAGGGAGGAAGATCAGGTGAGGCAGGTACTGGAAGAGGATCAGAGAATTGAGGGGGTTGACCAGATTGAAGAGGAGTAGAATGATCAGAGTGGTCCTGGAACCTTTCCATGAGTGGTTCCCTTTCTACTTCCATGTCTTCCCTATCAGAGGAAGGAGGCTCAGGAAAAGATTGATGTTTGACAGTTTTTTGAAGGATTGAAAATGGAACAGGAGGAGACTTGTGAGTTTTGGGTTCCTCATGGTGTTTCCTAGCTGGATCAGATTGATAAGCACCAGAGAAGCCTGAAGAAGTGATATCTGGAGGATACCAAGGTTGAAGAGTGCCACAGGATGATCCAAAATCCAAGGAGACCAGAGATGCCTTCTTGGGAGTTGGTGGTTGGTAAGAAGCCACCACATGACGGATTGGACAAGATGAGTCAAAAGGGATCAAAGCACCATTAGGAAGAAAGAAATTATTTCCCTTCTGCTCTACTAATTTCTCCTCCTTGTCCTTCTGGAGTTCAGGACATCTACCAGTACCATGGCCTTCTCTATGACAGTAATAGCAGACTAAGGTAGATTTAGGAACAGAATTAGAAGGTTTAGGGGTAGATAAAGAGGATATTTTCTGATCTATTTTATTCTCAAAAGCCTGAAGTAGCTTAGTAATCTCATCTATGGTAGCAGTATCCAAATTGTCCTGAGGGCTTGATTTAGGTCTGCAATTTGCTTCCATCTTGTTCATGATTTCATTGGATTCTTGGAAGGAAGGAGCATGGACTGGTTCAGTGATCCTGGGCTTTTCAAAATTTAAAGCAGTTTGACCTTTCATGAATTTGTCAACCACATTCCTAAGGACCAGAAATACAGGGATTTTGAATTGATTATCCCTAGTAGTTATCATGGATCCAGACTTGACCAATTCATCCCTAATCCTTTCCTGCACTCCTGGCAAAAAAGATTGGAAAAATCAAACTCAAATTTTTTCCACAGTGTCAATGTGATTGTTCCTAATAAGATAAGACTGAATAGGATCCCAAGACTTTCTGAAAGACTGATAATCAGAGGCTGAAGAGACACCACCATTGGAGATCCATTGAGAAGCCAGAGAATCCAAGTCCTGTAAGGTAAACCTAGCCACATCTATTTTCCCCCAATAAGCCAACTTAGCCTCCTTCAAGAGCCTCCAGTTATGAGTTTCAAATCCATCAAATGATTTGATCACTTCCATAACTTCATCAGAGGAGATAAAAAATCGTAACTGATAGGCCATATCATGTTCACTTGCACCATCCACTTCAGAAGCCATTTCATAGGAGTCCAAAAATTGTTCCACGTTTGTTCCATTGAAGCCTAAGTTCTTCTTCTGGGGTTTGATCTTGACCATCTTGGCCCAAAAGGTGGTGGAGGGAACAGATTCCATTTTGAAGACAGAGTTCCTAAGAGGATCCAAAAAGCAGAGTTCCAAGTTGGCTCACAAGCATGGAAAGGGTATAGTTTCACAAAAACAACAAGAATCCTGCCTAGATGGTGCAAAATTGGAAGGACTTACTTCTGGAACAAGTTGCCTCCATGGATCATGATGACAGAAAGAAGAAAAAAAAGAAAAGGATTGGATTGGATTTCTGAGTTGATTCTTCAAGTTGGGACTGTAAATCCCAAGGTTGCTGGTTCAATCCCGGCCCGGGGGACCAAATGTAAGACTCCAAACGGTGCTAGGCTGTGGCAGTTCTGTGAAGGGGAAAGGTGCTGTTTAGACTGCCCTCCTGAGTGTTACAAAAATATTTAAATGTAACCAAGATCAAGGTCCAGAACCTGGTAAATGAGGAATCAAGTAGTAAAGAATAAAGATGATAGTAGTTTGGTAGCAATGGAACAGCACTATCTGAGCCAAGATTATATGGGAAAACGCAATCAAGCGTTTGAAGGGTACCAGATAACTGAGGGTGGCTGTACAAGACAAAGCACTATGTTGAAGAAGCTCTAAAAGCAAACAGTAAACTGATTTGAAGCAAGGATAACCTCAACACTTCTCAAGGAACTCAAGAGTAGGCTGGAAGAATGAAACTGCAAAAAAAATAAGGGAGGTATTACACTCCAGGTATTAAGCTTCATAAGACCTCTTCAATCAATTGTGATTAGCTCCAGAAAGATGATGAAGGAGGGATCAAGACCAGTATTATAAGAGAAAGGGATCAAGGAGTGGTATAACACACTCAAGAATTCCAACAGACAGAATTCTCTTCAAACAGCAAGGCTATTGGTTGGTGATAAGGATCAGGCCACAGAGGGGCAAAGACTCAGGATCAATGGATCAGGGGGCAATCATAGATATACCCAGGATGAGGATGATGATCAGATTTCAATGATAATGGGGGGGACACATGCACACCCTCCCATGAATGATTGTAAAAAGGCAGGGCAGAGCCCCTCCTTTTATAGATAAGAGGTCTTTAGACTATTTACAAAAGATATTTACAGATAGAGCGGGGAAAAAAAGCTTTTTTTTTCAGGATGAGGATGGTCATGAGAAAAAAAAAGAAAAAAAAGAAACAATAAAACAACTCAACTCAAAAAAAGAATAATTGAATGATGAATGACAGGAACAGGAAGACCCCAGCCCGTGCCAAGGATGGGCACAGGCAGCAAGTGAGGGGACGCGCGGACAGGCTGACAGGCCCGTGCAACCGCTGAGACCGGCGCGGGCAATGGGAAAGCCGCGTAGGAGACCAGTGAGCTTTGAGGTGGATTGAGGAGCTTGTCAATGAAGGCGGTGCAAAGTTTCCTTGCGGTCATTGGTCAATGGATTGGGCAGAGGATTGAATGGGGAGTGGCAATTGGTTTGATTTGCAACAATTGGGAATTGGTTTGGATTGGGAACCAGTGGGAGTAAAATGAGGTGGCTGACTCAAGAGGGGGTTGGGGTGATCATTGTCTCAGGGATGATCAAGACCAGAGATGGAAGAATGCAAGCCATTTCCTTAATTGGTGAATGCATTGGTGAGATCCCAATCAGCAAAAATCAAGACTAGGAAGTGTTTGCCTATTCTGGGGTTTCCAACAACCGCAAGCAACACTTGCGGTCATTGGTTGATGGCGGCAAGGATGGTGAGTGGATGAGAGGATGAAGGTTTCTTCCCGGTTGTCTTTTGGATGATTGGGAAGGGCTGACCAAAAAAAAGGGATCAAGGGAAGCTGATTGGGGGTTCTGTTGCTTAATAGAAGCCCGCGAGCCAAGCTGGTCTTCATCCGTGTGTTTGCAAAAAGGATGGATAGCAGCGCAAAGCAAGGGCAAATTGAACATAGGACCGGGCTCTAGGCACCCAAGAGATGATCCTAGACGGCTAGGAAAGTGGGAGCTGGAAGTTTGGGGACTGGATATGGGAATCATTCCGGATCAAAAGTTTTTATTTTTTATTTTTTTTATTATTTATTTTATTTTTTTGGATCTAAATGGAGGCTATAGAAAAGTTCATAAAAATTTTACTGTTTTCATACTGGTCCAGAGGTGTCCCAGATTGGGCACCACACCGCTTTGGGTGGCCGCCGGCTGTTGGTGCTGTGAGGGATGGGGCCAATGGCCCCAGCTCCCTTGCCTCCCCTTGCCCCCCATTGCAAGGTGGAGGTGGGGGCAGCTGGTAGCAACCAGCTTGCCACCCAGGCCAGTTGCATTGAGGCAACCAGCGGTGGGGGGGAATTGACCACCCCCCCACCAGCCCTAGGTGGTTAGGGCAATGACAAGGTAGCTGGTGGCCACAAAGCAACCAGCGGTGGGGGGGACCTGACCACCCCTCCACCATTGAAGCAAAGGGGCACTCTCCCCCCCCCCCCCCCCCTTTACCAAGGGGGAGGAGCAACTGGGCTGAGGGGATCTGACCACCCCCCAGCCCACCATTCTATGACAAAGCCCTGGGGGTATTGACCCCCAGGGCCCCTGGTAGGGGGATTTGACCGCCCCCTCCAGGGATCTTTGAGCAAGAGGGGGGGGGGGGGACAGCATGTCTGCTGGTCACACCCCACCCATGTGGGTCTGAGACCAGACCCAGGTGTGTCCTGGGTCTTACCTGGCCATTTTTATGGCCATGGGCTGGTTTGATGAGGAAACCAGCCAGTATGTGAGGTCAGGGATTGAACAGCACAGGGGCTGGTTCAGTCCCATAATGGTGGAAACACCAGAAAGGAACAGAATAGGCTGGTTGTAAGGGTACAGGGACTGATGCCATGCGGGCTGATGTACTCCGAACCAAGTAAAAAGGCCTGTAGAGTCTGTAGAGCTCTTTTGGGGCGGAAAATTTGCCTTTTGGCTTTTTGTATCATGGGCTCACAAGAGGCCAATCTTTTGTACTTAAGGAGCTCTTCTCCCTGCTGTTTTTCATCATCCATTCATCATCCAATCAAATTCATCACCAATATAATCCAAAGTATTGCCCCATTGTGAGAGCCCATAAGAAATTATTGACTCAAGGTGTCCAGCATTTCTTTTGCTTGAAATACTTCTCATTCGCCTAAGCTAATTGCTGGCCATAATTATAACACATTATCAGTGCCAGAATCATCATTACTTCCAATCCATCTAGATCCTTGTACCTTATTCTGGAGAACCTCAAAGACCTCAAGTTTTCCAAGAAGATTTCCTATATCCCTTATTTTAGCTCCACCAAGATAGTTCTGAACAGTCAGAATTATAATGCTTGGGCTGTCCTTATGGATAGTGAGCTGGATAACATCTGTTGTGCGGAGATAATGGATGCATATGACACTTTGATCAGTTCAGAAGTGGAGAAAAAGTATTATCATCTCATCCTTAGGCATCTTGATGAGAATCATGTGACTTGGATTGCCAATACTCTTAGGGAAGATGAGAGAAGGAGGGGAAGCATCCTTTGGAAGTTGCTTAAGTCCAAGTATGCTGGTGATTCTTTTCACCAGAAGGGTATAGCTTTCAATAAACTGTTCAAGTTACAATATTAAAATTGTAAACAGTTTGTTGCAGAGGCCAGGTCTAGCATAGCCAAGTTTAAGTCATCAGGACTTAACATGGATCCTGGGTGTTTGTCACTATTAATCCTTCAGAAGCTACCAAAGGAGTTTTATTCTTTAGTCAGAATTCTTTCTCAATTGGATCCTTTTCCTGGGGAGGAGGATGTGCTGAAAAGGATTGAAAAGGATGATTTTCATTTCAAGATGAAGAGGGGTTCTGGAACAGCCCTTGTTGGAAAGAATGGAAAATCTTGCAAGAAGGCAAAAAAGGATTTGTCCAAGGTCCTATGCTATAATTGTCAGAATAAGGGGAATTATGCTAAGGATTGCAAGGAGGCCAAGAAGAGGAAGAAGTCCAAAGAGAATGACAAGGAGGTCAATCTCACTACTGAAAATGTTGCAATGATGGCGTTTGATGGTCCAATGGAAATGGTTGTTGGGGAAGAATGTCCCAACAAAAAGGCCAAAATTGATGAGGATCAAGAAATGGACTTGATTGATTATGAAGTGAGTAATCTTAACCTCAAAGATGAGAACTTATCAGTGACTGATAAAGCTTCTTTCCTATTAGGAGGATTGAAGGAGGATGTTCTTCTTTTGATTGATTCTGGCTGTACAGATCACATGTTCTTTGAACCAAATTTATTTTCAAATCTTAGTGATTATGATGGAGTTGTAAATATTGGTCAGAAAGGCAGAACAATTCAGATTAAAGGAATTGGAAAAGTTATTCTTGCAAATCACTTGGGTTTCAAAATTTCTTTTGAGAAAGTGTTCTATGTACCAGAGTTGCCTTATAACCTTGTGTCCCTTGGAGTTTTGTGGAAAAAAGATTTCCAGATTTGTTATCTTAAAGAAGATAGGTTTTTTATTGATATGAATGGGAGAACTGTTCTTAGTGAATGGGTTTGGAACAAGCTTTTGTGTGCAAGCTTGTTCAAAATATCAGCTTTGAGCACTGTTGCTCACAATATAAGTGGCCATAAGGTAAAGGACAGCAACTGTGACAGTTGTACCTTGGGGGCTAAGACTAGAAATGTGTTCTCAAAGAGTAGATATTGCACTTATGTTCCTAGAGAGGAATTTTCCATTGATTTGGCAGGGCCATTCACACCAGAGTCCCTTGGTGAGGAAAGATACTTCATCAATTTAGTTGATACTGCAACTAATTATGTTTGGGTTAAACCAATTCAATCTAAGGATCAGACCACAGAGGAGGTTTCTGTAATCTTCAAAGTCTGGAAACCATATGGTCTAATGAAGGAGATCAAGAGGTTTATCAACAATGGAGGTGGTGAATTTGTGAGTAAAGAGTTTGAGAGTTTATTGAAAGATTATGGTATCATTCATATAGTCACTACTGCAAGTACTCCACGAAATAATGGAATAGTTGAGAGAATGAATAGGACTTTACTGTAAAAGGTCAGAAATATTATGTCTCAATCTGGTCTACCAAATTTCTTATGGGCTGAGTTGATGTGTACAGTCTGTCTGTTGCACAACATTGTAAGTGTTAATGGGAAGAGTCCTCATTATCAGTTTTGGAAGTTGTACCCCAAAACATCACACCTAAGAACAATTGGTTGCTTGGTGTATTATAGTGTCCACCATAACAAGATGGTTGGAAAATTAGACCCTAGAGCCAGAACAGGGGCACTTGTAGGCTATGATTCAATACGTAAATTGTATAGGATCTACTGTCCAGGGACAAGAAAGTTTATCCATAGTAGGGATGTAAAATTTGATGAAAGTACCTTTCCACTCAAAAGGAGTGAAGATGTTGTTGTGAATAAGTCACAGCAAGAAATATAATTAGCACCTATTTCACCAGCAAAGGCTGCGGGACATGTGGTTCCAGAAGATGAAGAGATGGCAGATGTTCCACCAGAGGGTTCAGTGCCTGCTTCAGGGGAGTCCGTTAATTTGGAACCTGATGAGCCTCCACCTCCAGTTGGAAGTACTGGTAGGGTTAGAGTACCACTTGATAGGTACGGGGAATGGAAGTGATAAGATAGGCTAAATTTCCTTATGACATAGAACCAGCAGACTAAGAGAAAACAAGCAACATGAGAAACAAGGGAATAAAATAGAATGAGGAAGACAAGCAGAAGAATGAATAGAAATCATCCTACGCCAGAAGCCGACAGATTGGATGGAGATGAATGGTGGGATTTGAGTTGAATATTTTCTGGAAGGCTTGAGGCAGAAGTTGGGGCTAATTGATGGAGTCTGAAAATTAGGTGCCCGACATGAACCAGAAATCGGAGGAGTGAAGTCTTACCAGGCAGAAAAGTGAGGATTGAGATACGCAATGTGACGTAGACTAAGAGTTGATTGTGAGACGTGGATCCAATACTGGAGAAGGATGATTGAGAGAACGGAGAGCCGTGGAGAAGATGGGGAAGAGTCAAGGAATTAATAGAGATAATGAGAAAAGAAAAAGAGACAAGTATATAAAAATATTTATCAAAGAAAAAAAGGAAACAAGGCGGGAGATGAAATAGATGAGGTCAGAAGAAAAAGTCTCCTGCAGTCGAGGCGCAGTAGAAGAGAGAAGGCGCGCGGGAGGATAGAGACGCGTGAACGTCAGATGGTGTGAAATGTGTGGGATCTCAACACCCCTCGTGACTGGGAAGACAAGAACTTGCCAAGGATTCAGGGGGAAGTTTGGTGAATACTTTATCCTGCAATAACTTGATACAACTGATGGAGGAGGATTTAGTCAAGGAATCGGCAATCATTTCTTCAGTCAAGATTAAGGTCAGATCAAATAGAGAAAGATTAAAGTCTTCTCGTAGCCCCTTAGTTTTGATGTCAATGTGGCGTGACTTGGAGTGGGAGCCAAATCTTTTTATTTTATCTTCTAAACCTTTGTTATCTATGTAGATTTGTGGTTTAATTGTAGACTTGCAATAAATTTCACAAACTAGATGTGAGATCCACTTAAGTTTGAGATAGCAATCAAGTAGGGCATTGAGTTCAGATTCTGTAGAAGAGTATGTGATATTCCTTTGTCTAGACAAGTTCCAGACTATTGGACTGCCATAGTGAAAGATGAAATATCCAGTCTGGGACTTTTGGAAGACAGGGTCGTCACCCCATGTAGCATTGCTGTAGCCAGAAATGATTGCTTCAGAGGGGTCAAATTTAATAGTTAGCTTATGATTTTGTGTGGTTTTAAGGTACTTCCAGACCTTTTGAACTTCTCTCCAGTGGGTCATGCCAGGCTTAGTATTATACCTCGCGAGGCTGGACACTGCAAACAAAATATCTGGCCTGGTATACTGAGATAAATGATTAAGGAGTCCAACGGCGGATTGATAGTTAATATTCAATTGGCAAAATTCTTTATGATCTTCATCAGTTGCTGGTTTGAGATGTAAGTTCTGAGTCAGCGGCGAGTATGTATCTTTACAGTTCACGAGTCCGAGTTCCTCTAAACCATGATCTATGTGATTGGGTTGACTTAAGAGAATAGTATCCCCTTTTACTTCCATGAGCATGCCAAGGATTGTATTTGGAGGATGGCAGGATGAGTTGAGGAATCAATTCAAAAAATTGTTAGCAAAAGAATCGGTTTTACCAACGTGGATGAGGTCATCTACATGGAAATACAGGATTTCCTGAGATTCGGAGTTGAGGTAGAGGCATGGATTGCTAGTCGATTCACGGAAACCTTGATATTTAATCCAGGTTGTGAGCGTTTTGCACCAGTTCTTTGGGGACTTACAAAGACCGTACAATGATTTTTTTAATCTCAGGTATGGAGATTTCCTGTGTGACCCTTCTGGCGTTTTAATTATTACTATTTCATTCAATGGAGCATGGAGAAATGCCCCTTTTACGTTGAACTGAGTGAAGGTCATCTTGTTCTTCAACCTGTAGAGTAACGCAAGTTGTAAGGAGCCAAGTTTGCCAGTAGGCACTCAGGTCTCCTCAAAGTAGACACCATGTATCTGATCAAAGCCCTGGACACATAACCTAGCCTTATATTTCACGGGTTCGCCGTGACAATTCTCTTTGACTTTGAACACCCATGTCGTATTCAGAATGTTTTTTGGCTCACCGTGATAATCTTCCCAAACTTCTTGAGACTCTATAGAATTCAGTTTGTCCTTGGAAGCCTTCTTCCACTTTGGCCACTCAGGACATTTGCGTGCCGCTTTATAGGATGGCGGCTTGTAGTAATGATGGAATCCATATATTTGGGGTTTTTGGGTTTCTTGCTTGGGTCTAGAGTAGTGATCAGATGTACTGGGTTCTGGAGTGGAAGAGGGAAGTTACGGAGGAGGAGAAGAAGAAGAAGGAGGCTTGAGATCTTCAACGTCTGAGTTAGAGTCATAGAAATCTGTATTGGTTTCTCTAAGTAGATATTGTTTATCTTTTGTGGAAAAATCCAAGTTGTTTGAGTTCATGTCAGGTTGCAAAAAGATATTGAGACCTGGGGATTCAAGAAAGGGAAAATAATTGAGAGGGGACTTGAGGAATTTGATATGTTTAGTTTTGACGATAGCGCCTAGGGAGTTAAGGATGAGGTATGAACAAAATGTGGGATTGAACCCAATCAAAACACCTTCTAGGCCCTTTTTGTCAAATTTCCTTCCCTTCTGAGTACAAATTGCAAGGTATATTACGGGAGAACCTACAGGTTTCAATTAATTAGCAGGGAGGTTCTTACCAAACATGAGTTCCCAGGGAGAAAGGTGTTTACCTTCTCTGGGAATCTGATTGAGCATGAAGCAGCAGCTTCTCCTTATGACGTGCCAATAATTCTGAGGTAGTCTTGAAGAGGAAAAAGTAGCGCGGGCTGATTTGATTATGGTCCTATTTGCTCTTTTGGCTCGTCCATTGTGTTGAGAATGATAAGGTTCATATTTTCACAATTTGATTTGTTTTGTCTTTGGGAACTCTTTGAGAGTTGAATTTGTGAATTCAGTGCCTTTTTCCATCAATATCTACGAAGGGTAATACCCTAATCTCTTATATTCTGTTTTGAGTATTTCAATAATAATTTTGGGAGTTTTGTCTTTGGAGGTGAGAGGAAAAGCTGCAAGATAGCCTGAGAAGTTGTCCACCAGCGTCAAAATGTAGTGGTGGCCTGCCTTGGATTGGGGAGTGATAGGGCCAATAAAATCTAGGTGGATTTGGTTGAGAGATTTTGTAGCAGGAGAGGAAGTATTAGGGAATGGAGATCTTGTGATTTTGCTTTGAACGCAACTTTTGCATTGGAATTGATCAAGTTCCTCATTTGGAAACAAATTTTTAAGGAGAGGTTTTAGTAATGAGATTGATGCGTGACCATAAATTTTGTGTTTGCCCATTAGTGAGAGAGATTCCTGCGTTGGTGGGGTAGAAGATTGGCTCAATAAATTCACTACTTGATCCTGTCCTGTAGTACGCGGTTTTTCAATGACAAACAAGTTATCTCAAATCAGGCCCTTGAGAATGATTTGATCTTCTCGAGTAACAGTAAAGCTATCTCGCCTTTGGGTGAGCGTACAACCTTTTTGAGCCAAGAGCCCAGGACTGATCAGGTTCACAACAATATTGGGTACATATAAGCAGCCTTCAAGCGTAACAACTGAGTCCTTCCACTCTAATTGAACAGTGCCCGTCCCTCGAACTTTGAGTTTAGCCTCTAATTTACCAGTTTTGATCTCGTCTAGGTCTTCTTGTAGATTGATAGATGAAAAGAATTTTAGATTGTTAAATATGTGTACGTTAGCTCCGGAATCCAATATTAGGTTAGGTGTATTATCCGAATTGATCCAGAGCGTATAGAGTGCATGGTAGTTAATGGATGGGTTCTTTTTTGTTTTATTCTTCCATTTGTTCTGTTGTTCTATCCACCATTCCGGTGCGACTTGAGGATGTAGATGGAAGCAAGAAGATTTGGGATGGGGTGCATTGGGATCGTGGTAGCCTTCCTTGCATCTAATCTTATATTTCTTTTTGTCTTTATTAGATCTAGACTTTGTCGACATGAGAGATATATTGGTCGTAGTTTTATTCAGTTTATTTTGAGCCATTCTTTTGTTTTTGTATTGGATGAGATGATTGAAAACCACATTGACCGTAAGGAATTTTTCCACGTGCATGATCTGCTGCTTAAGGTTCTCAAGAACGGGTGGGAATTTGAAGAGTAAGAGATAAGAAAGGATGTCTTTTGGTAATTCAATACCAACATCTGCCATTCTTGTGATGAATTTCCGCATTTCCGTAACAAAACCTTCAATAGCATGTTCATTGAAGACGGAGTGGAGAAAGTGATTAAACACTTGAGCTCTATTTGCGGTTTTGGATGATGCAAATCTTTGAGTAATTTCTGCCCAGAGTAACTTGGACAAGTTTATGTTGGTGGAATTGACAACATTTGCATGGGTCATACTATCCAGTTTAGAGAGAATTATTGCTCTGATTTCCCTGTCTTGTTTTACGGAAATTTGGCCAGCATTCCGGATAATAGCTTCTTTGATGTCTTTGAGATTGAATAGCATTAACATTTTGTCCCGCCATATTGAGTAATTTTCTTTGTTTAAAGGAGGTATAGCGTCAACCGAGGCTTTGAGAGCCACTTGATGGAAATAATTGGCAGCTCCTACTGGTTTGTTCATAGTTTTTTGGTTCAATCATTGGAGTTTGGCTTTTAACCGTGATAAGATAGGCTAAATTTTTGTTATGACATAGAACCAGAAGACTAAGAGAAAACAAGCAACATGAGAAACAAGGGAATAAAAGAGAATGAGGAAGACAAGCAGAAGAATGAATAGAAAGCATCCTACGCCAGAAGCCAACAGATTGGATGGAGATGAATGGCGGGATTTGAGTTGAATATTTTCTGGAAGGCTTGAGGCAGAAGTTGGGGCTAATTGATGGAGTCTGAAAATTAGGTGCCCGACATGAACCAGAAATCGGAGGAGTGAAGTCTTACCAGGCAGAAAAGTGAGGATTGAGATACGCGATGTGACGGAGACTAAGAGTTGATCATGAGACGTGGATCCAATACTGGAGACGGATGATTTAGAGAACAAAGAGCCGTGGAGAAGATGGGGAAGAGTTTAGGAATTAATAGAGATAATGAGAAAAGAAAAAGAGACAAGTATATAAAAATATGTATTGAAGAAAAAAAGGAAACGAGGTGGGAGATGAAATAGATGAGGTCAGAAGAAAAATTCTCCCGCAGTTGAGGCGCAGTAGAAGAGAGAAGGCGCGCGGGAGGATAGAGACGCGTGAACGTCAGATGGTGTGAAAGGTGTGGGATCTCAACAGGAAGTCCCATTATGCTGCCGCAGGATATGAGGAAGATACATTTCAGGAACAGTGTATGCTCAATGAAGTCCTGGAGTTGAGTTCAGAAATGGGTTACAGGGTTAACCCAAATAGCTTTGGCCAAGCTATAAATTCTGATGAGAGAGCCAACTGGAAGAGTGCTGTTTTTGAGGAATTTGATTCTCTAGAAAATAATAGTGTCTTTGAAGTGGTTAAGTGGGATTCTGTTCCAAAAGGAAAGACTATTGTGGGGTCTAGATTGGTTTTAAACAAGAATTTTGACACAAATGGAGTTTTAAAAAGATTCAAAGCTAGATGCGTTGCACAGGGCTTCAAGCAGAGAGAGGTTATCAATTACCAATAAACTTTCTCACCAACTGGAAGGCTTTCCAGCTTCAGGTACATCATTGCTCTGGAAGTGGATTTGGTTGAAGAAATAAGACAAGCTGATTTTGTAACAGCATGATTGAATACTTGAATGCAAAAATAGGAGAGGAGGAGACTGTTTATATGTCAATCCCTGATGGTTTTTGTGAATGGTTAGTAGAGACTAAACCAGAAACCATGAAGAAAATCTGTTTTAGAAGTTTTCTTTCAGCAGATAAAGGGGAATATGTCCTCAAGATGTGTAGATCCCTGTATGGATTGAAGCAAGCAGCTAGGTTGTGGTATAATACCATGAGTGAGAAACTGATACAGATTGGTTTCAAGAAGTCTGAGGCCAACCCTTGTCTCTTTGTGAGAAAGTATGCAATTTTTTTGTATGGTTTGATGACATTATCATTATAGGAAATGGTAAAGAGAGAGTCATGGAGACACTCAATAAGGAATTCAAGATAAAAGATCTTGGTGTCTGGCGCAACAGGTGCTAGGAATGAAAGTCAGTAAGAGCAAGAATGGTATTAAGTTAGACCAGAGCCATTACGTGGCAGCTCTTCTTAAGCAATATGGCTTAGAGGATGCAAAGGAGTTTGGTACTCCCATGCAGTCAAACATTTGTTTAGAGAAGTCTACAGATGAGGAGTATCTGGAGTTTGTTCAATCTGGTAACAAATACAGGTCAGCTGTTGGATTTCTTAATTATTTGGGGCAGTGTACAAGGCCAGATATTGCCTTTGCAATTGGTGTCTTGTTGCAACACTTAGAGAAGCCAAGCATGAGGCATTGGTCAGCATTTAAGAGAGTTATGAGGTCTCTTAAAGGAACGCACAGTCTGGGACTGCTGTTTACAAAGTCAGAAAACTTGGATTTGGTTGGTTATTCAAATGCAAGTTGGGCAGATGGTAACACTAGGGAATTAACAAGTGGTTTCATATTCTTCTTAGGTAAGAATCTGGTGTCATGGATGTCCAAGAAGGTGTTGGCAATAAGTCTTTCATCAACAGAGGCTGAGTATAGAGATTACTTAGCAGCTTCACAGGAAGCAAAATGGTTGAGAAAAGTCTTAGAGGATACACATAAGCCAAAAGGGTTTGCATTGTTGTATTCTGATAACCAGAGTGCCATTGCGTTGGCGCAAAACCAAGTGTTCCATTCAAGAACAAAACATATTGATGTTCACTATAACTATATTTGCAATGCAGTTAACTGCAAGGAGATTGTGTTGAGGTACATGCCCACTGGAGCAATGATTGCAGATATCTTGACTAAGGCTTTAGATAGGAACAAGCATCAAGGCTTTGTGACTAACATTTGGATGTCACCCCTTTTTGATTAAGGGGGTGTGTTAAAATATGTATGCACTTACTCATGTGCTACGTATAAGTGTAATCCAAATGGGATGCACATATGGGCCTCTCCCACCCATTGGACACTCACACGGACCATACAGGCCTGTGTGGATGTCAGGGATTTTGGGAAACTGGCCTCAAAACGCGTGAAACAGGCATATTGGTACACGGGCCCAAACAGGCCCAGTGAGGTATATGGGCAAATACATCCAGATGGGCTTTTATGGGCATAATTGGGCCCAAGGTTTATTTTGGGCATATTTGGCCAGACGGGATGGCCTGCCAAAGTATGGTTTACTTAGTTTTTGGGCTTGGGGCCACCGCCCATGTTGCATCCCTGTTGGGGCCCCTGTTTTTGCCTTTGGCCCGTCTATGGGGCCCAAAGGCCCGGGCGGGGCTGTTGTTGCGGCTTTTGAGCCAATTGCGGCCGCTGCGCTGGGTGGCGGCCGGCTGTCAGTGCTGCAAGGGCCGGGGCCAACAGCCCTGGCTCCCTTGCCTCCCCTTGCCTGCAATTGCAAGGGGGAGGTGGGGGCAGCTGGTAGAGACCAGCTTGCCACCCAGGCTGGTTGCATTGAGGCAACCAGCAGTGGGGGGAATTGACCACCCCCCCACCAGCCCTAGGTGGTTAGGGCAATGACAAGTTAGCTGGTGGCAACAAAGCAACCAGCGGTGGGGGGGACCTGACCACCCCTCCACCATTGAAGCAAAGGGGCACTCTCCCCCCCCCCCCCCTTTAGCAAGGGGGAGGAGCAACTGGGCTGAGGGGATCTGACCACCCCCCAGCCCACCATTCTATGACAACTCCCTGGGGGTATTGACCCCTAGGGCCCCTGGTAAGGGGAATTTGACCGCCCCCTCCAGGGATCTGTGAGCAAGAGGGGGGGGGACAGCATGTCCGCTGGTCACACCTCACCCATGTGGGTCTGAGACCAGACCCAGGTGTGTCCTGGGTCCCACCTGGCCATTTGTATGGCCAGGGGCTGGTTGCATGAGGAAACCAGCCAGTATGTGAGGTCAGGGATTGAACAGCACAGGGGCTGGTTCATTCCCATAATGGTGGAAACACCAGAAAGGACCAGAATAGGCTGGTTTTAAGGGTACAGGGACTGATGCCATGCGGGCTGATGCAGTCCAAACCAAGTAACAAGGCCTGTAGAGTCTGTAGAGATCTTTTGGGGCGGAAAATTTGCCTTTTGGATTGTTGTATCATGGGCTGACAAGAGGCCAATCTTTTGTAATTAAGGAGCTCTTCTCCCTGCTGTTTTTCATCATCCGTTCATCATCCAATCAAATTCATCACCAATATCATCCAATTTATTTCCCCATTGTGAGAGCCCATCAGCAATTATTAACACAAGGTTTCCAGCATTTCTTTTTCTTTAAATACTTCTCATTTGCCTAAGCTAATTGCTGGCCATAATTATAACAAATGGTAGAACAATCAGAACGCAACCAACCCCCTGATCTTCAGATGCAGCTGGACGGCTTTCTTTGAGATGACGGTGCATGCAAGAAATTCATTGACAATCCTCTGGCGCTGCAAAAGATGATGAAACCTACAAAAACTGTGCTGGGATTTGATGGAGCAAATTATTCCCAGTTGGAAAGTGCCCTTGATTTCACACTAAGCCATAGTTTCAAACGCGACTGCTCATTCATGGGAGACAATGCACTTTTTTCATCCCTGGACTGCAACCACAGGGATTCTGTGGCCATCCTTCTCTGGAACACAATTGACAAGACTTAAATTCCTGTTGTTGAGAGCTCAGGCATGGAAGAAGCACAGGCATTGTTGGATTTATTGAAGAGGAAATTCAGAAGTAGCAATCATCAATCAAATGCTGGAGATGTTGAATGACCGTTCAGGATCAGATGACACATGGATCTTGGGATGGCACCAGGTTGTTGCCAACCTGAAGCGTGTCAATGTCTCTGTAGACAAGTTGTACAGACTTTTGATTCAAGCCAGCATGTCAGAGCCTCCAGGGATCAATTGACAGAACTTTTAATACGCCATAGGCTAAGGCCTGAATGACTCTGTGAGGCCTCCTACATTCACAGAAGTTTCAACTGTCATACAAGTTGTGTGCAAAGAGGCTTAATACAAGATCCAGCCTGCCAGTGTGGAAGTTGCAATTGGATGTAGATATGGCTGTGCAGGCAGTGACTCATTGGCTAACCAGTAAATATCTCCTGTTGGCTAGAAGGCCTGGAAATTTCAATAACTGGGGCCAGGTGACCAATCACCCTAACTGCCTGTCCATCAACAAGGCCACATACTTCAAAGGCCGCACCCAGTCTGATTCCTTGCTAAAAAAGTTGGGATATACCTACCATTACTTCAAGAAGGTAGGTCACTGGTAAACCAACTGCAACAAGTTTTGGGACCACTTGAGAATGGGCATCATCCCAGCTCCCCCAGACAACCATGCCAACAGGGGCTCAAGATACCTGCCCCCAGCCAGACCAACTGGACTACCTGTGAATGGAGGATGGATTTGCCAACTAGAACTGGAATCTGTAAATGAAGGGGAGATCCTGATTCATTTGGGATTTACTGTGCATTTCAGTGGGCCTTCCACTTTCTTTAAGATCACCCAGTAACTTTCCATGCCAGTGACACTGATATTAGCCATCCCTATCAAATCAATTCTGGTGTCCCACGTTGTGGAAACAAGAGTCCAAGGCTCTCCAAGTTGTCACTTTAGGTTTGGAATTTATTGGTTCTAGCGTCTGTAAGGAGTGGGATGCACCATTTTTAGAAAAAGAGAGAGAGAGATATAGATGAATTCCTTTCTTCCTCCTGGTGTGCTCCCCCCCCTCTCTAACCCAGTGCTGACCATGAGGTCTTTATTTCCTCCCTCTCAACCCTAACCTAAGTACAAGCGCAATGAAAGCTTAGCAAAAAATAAGAAGGGAACCCTAGAAACCAGAACCCGCAACAAATAAGAAGGGAACCCTAGCCTAACCCTAACCCTTACCCATACCATCCAATCCTCCGCACTTGCCTGCCATTATGCACACTTGGTTTGTCCTTCTCATGAGGCGGCCCGCCGCCGCACCCTACTCAGAGCCCCCCGTGCTTGTCTGCATCCGCCCAATGCACCATCATGATTTTCCCAATATCCCTGGATTGGTCCACACTTGCATGTGTCTGCTCCACCTGTATGACCTTGGCAATTTCCCTGCTCTTACCTTCCCAAACTAGCCATCCTTCAAACTTGGTTGTGCTGGCTACATTCCTAGGTCCATAACATTCAAGCAGGTTGCCGGCCTGCGGCATCCAATTAAGCCTGACCTGCACCTGGTGTGATGAGCCCCATGGTGCCTACTGCTGAGACCACAAGCACCCCAGCTGCTGAGCCTGACCTACCCAATTCCGAGCGCACAGGCCACAACAAAGTTCCCAATCCAAGGCTATATAATGACACAAAAACATGGGCAGGTTGAATATTCAAAGCAGGAAAGGGGTGATGACTCTTGATGGTGTCTTCTACTGCAAGGGTATCAGGGGTTCCATTATTTCAACTGGTTGACTGGTTAGCAAGGGGTGGAATCTTTGTCATGAGGGGACCTCCCTAACTATTGTTGATTACAATTCTTGTTGATTTGAGACAGAATTTCATAAATTTTTTTGGACCATGAAGTTCTGTTGCAATGAATCTTCTTTCAAAATCTTACAAGTACTGTCTTTAGATCCATAAAAGTGGAACATTAGATTGGTTCATGTTTTGGAAACAGTGGTACAATGATTTCTTCAGGCTTATTTCCCTGATCATAGAAAGACCTCTTGGAAGTCATATTTTTGCAAACAATGTGCAACATCATAGGCACTGGACCACAAATCTCCTGGCCTCTGCTCAGACATTTTGAGGCAGGATCCGCTGAAGTTGTGTGTTACAAACTTTTCAGGACCTTTTGAGAATGATCTGAACGGTGTGGGATTTTGCTCACATTCTGGGACCATGAAAAAAAATAAAACTTTTGTGCTGCCTTGCAGAGTAGGAGTGAAGTTCCTGAAAAGATCATCAGCTGGATTGACCACATTCATAATGTGGTATGACAATTTCCTACATTTGTATGGGCAGAAAACACAGCCAAATACGTTGGACTGCTTTGCAAACAATTAGATGCTCTTGGGATCAAACTGGCTCCAGTACCTACTTTCCACCCAGATCAAAATGGCAAAGCTGAGAGACTCAACCGGACAATTGATGATGTAGCTAGGACAATGATCAACAAAAGCCAGATGGCTGGTCAGTACTGGAGCTATGCATACCATAATGCTACCTACCTCCATAACAGACTCCAAAATACAAGAACAGGTGGATCAAGCCCATTGAAGCTCTTATTTGGGCAAGATGTCAACCCAAACAATCTATACCCCTTTGGCACCCAGGCCATTGTGAACACACCAAAGGAGTGCAGAACTCACAAACTTGAGTATCATGGGCAGCCATGTAGAATTCTTGCCTATCCAGTGGCCAGGTTGGGTTGGCTGTTTTGGTCAACCAAAAGAAAGGCAAGTAATTCATTCAACCTTGGCCATCTTCCTGGATTTCCAACATATGCCCGTAATTTCCAAATAGAAAAAGGGCAGCATTGATCACATTCTCAATCAACTCTCTTTGAGTCTATGTCAGGAACCAACCAAAGATATTGCCTGCTGTGAGAGGTAATTCATCCAATCCATGCCAGTGAAGCAGGACCACCATCAACCATGGTTTCTGGTGGAGGTGTTACATGGAGAGCTTGCTAGACAATGGTGTGGTTTGGCTGAATACAAGGTGAACAAGGTTGACGTATTAGATTTCTGGGAGCCCATGAAACCACACTTGGGGATGCATTGGGTGTTAGCAAACAAGATGGATGAAGAGGGATGACTTTTGGAGAGGAGGATGCAACTGGTTGTGAAGGGATTCAATCAATGAATGGGGATTGATTGTAATGAGACCTAAGCTCCAACAGCTAGCCTGAATGTTCTACAGATGATCATTATTTTAGCTCTCTCAAGAAAACTACCAATGGCCTTGTTTGATGTCAGCTCAGACTACCTTTACAGCCTGATTGCAGAGGTACTATACATCCAACCACTGGTGGATATTTGACCAGAATGGAAGGGGATGATGATGAGGCTCAAATAATCAGTATATGGCACCAAACAATTAGCCCAGTGTTTGGTTGCAGTTCTTCAGTGATCTCATGCATCAATTAGGCTGTATCACTCAGTAATTAGAGCCTTCATTGTACCTGTTTCAGAATGGAGAAGAATTTGAAATTGTTTGGATGAATTTCAATGATCTTTTGGTGGTAATTTTGTTTCCAAATCCCCTTCAACAACTGCGCAGGGGTATGGAGGAGAAATTGAAGCTGAAATGGCAAGATGATCCAAAGAAGATTGTGGGCATTGCCATTTGGTGGGGGCCAGAAAGTGTTGAATTTTCCCAGGCAGTTCTCTCCAAGAAAATTCTATCAGACTACAAACACCATTCACACCCTCAAAGGAGCCCTTTGCCAGGCACATTCTTACAAACAAACAATGGTGATGCATTCAACCCTGAAGCTTTTAAACATTTTATTGGCTTTCTCATGTACCTACCAGCAGGCACACCTCCTGATCTCTCATTCCCTGTGAATATCCTGTTGTGCTTTGAAAACAACCCTTCCTTGGACCATTGGGTAGCTTTGGACCACCTTATTGGCTATCTCCAGGGCACTCTGACTCATTCACTTATTCTGAAGCCAGGACCAGAGGTGTTGGTTCTGTGGAGCAACACCAACTGGGGAGGAGAACACAAGCAGTCTACATTGGCCCATTTGATATCTTACTGGGGGAGTCTGTTAGCATGGGGTTCAAAGAGGCAGACACTGGTGGAGCTTTTGAGGTGTGTGGCGGAATATGTAGCCCTATTGAAAGGCATCCAACAGCTTGCATACCTCAATAGACTGCTTGTGGATTTGATTGGACAGGTTTCTTTACAACTATTCTGCAAAAATGAGTTGGAAATTCTGATTGTGGGAGACAGCACCTCAAAGAAGCAGAAAAAGTATTGTTCATGGGAGTTTTATTTTGTGAATGAGTTTTTTAGACAAGATACAGTAAGCCTGAGATGGACTAGCACTCATTATCAGAAGGCTGATTTATTGAAAAAGAGGCTGGGTCCCAATAAAATGAGTAGTGCACTAAAAGATTTGGGAGTGAGCAAACACAATTTGTAAGACGTGGGGGGGGTGGATGTAAAGAATACCTATGACAGGTATTAAAAATTGTACAGATAATAAGGCATAATCCCCAACACAACCATCAAAGTAGAGATGATTATCAACATAGTTCCCATAATTATGCTACTACCAAGTTTTCCAGTTGTATATAGACCCATCCTCCCATCCCAGAAAGCCTCCTCTCTTCATCAAAGTTGAGGACACGTTCCAGAATGGGAGGAGCTAATCTATTGGGTCATGACAGGCATGCAGGTAATTAATTCATCAAAGTTGAGGAGGCATTCCGAAACAGGAGGAGCTAATGCATTGGGTCATCCCATTCTAGAACCATCCCATCCCGGAAAGCCTCCTCTCTTCATCAAATTTGCGGATGCGTTTGGGAACGGGAGGAGCTAATCAATTGGGTCACAACCAGCATGCAGATACATGTCTACTTTAGTTCGTTATATGGAAAATCACTGGCCCCTTATTGGTATGTGGTCACTGGATGTTGCGGTGTCTGGATGTAAGGTCTGGGGCCCTCAAACTAATCCAAAAAAATGGTGGCCTTGATGGGCACCCCCGTTTTTAGGCCTGGGGGCCAAGTCTAGTGGACTTGGAGTGGTGGAGGAATAATAAGCAATGGATATCTCAAGGGCAAGCTTTGATATACGTTATGTACGTATGGTACAAGGTAGGGAAAAAAAAGGTTGAAGAGGATGATGATGCTTTCCATGAGGCTCTCAAGTCTCATGCTAACATCTTTCCCCTTCCCTCCCCTTTCTCCTCATTGTTTCTGATGCATCAGAGGTGGGCCATACACCCTGGAAACTCATGTACCCCAATCCATTTCACGTTTGAATATTTTTTTTTTAGAAACAGAAGAGGGTTAGAAGGATGAAGTTTCTGGGAAAATAGAAGGAGGTAAAAATCCCAAAAAAACGTATTGGACATTTCAAAGGGATTTGAAAGACCTGAGGATGAAGATGGATGAAGTGTAAGAGAAGATCCATTGGATTATCAGGGCTGAAGGGGATTGAATCAGTTGGATTGAACTATGAGAGTCAATCACACTTCTCAGGGGTCTTTCTCTCTCTTCTTATTCTTCTTCTTTTTGTTTTTTTAGATTTCTGGGTGGATTGTGTGGTTTAGATTGGGTCATCTGGCTTTGAGAATCAAATCAGAAGAAGGGGTCAGAGGATCCTTAGATTGGAAGATTAGGATTCCTATCTATCAGACTGTCAGATTGGTTGATAGTTTTTTTTTGGCCAATGTTAAATTCAAAAACCATCTGAGTTTGGAATGGATATATATATATATTTTAATTTTTATTTTTACTTTTTTATCTTATTTTTTTGTTTTATGTTAATAAAAAAAATAATAAAAATAAATAAATAAATAAAAAATAAATAAATAAATAAATAACAAATAAATTAATCCATTAAATTAAATTATGAATATAAAAAAAATATAAAAATTAAATGAAATAAATAAATAAATAAAAATGAATTAATTGATTGAATTAACAATTTAAATATATGAAAAAAAATATATAAATAAATTTAAATGAAATGAAATGAATAAAGAAATAAATTAATACATCAAAAATAAATTAATTAATCAAACTAAATTAAAAAAAAAATACATAAAAAAATTTAAATAAAATATATATAAATAAAATGAAATAAATACTTGAATTAATTTTTTCATTTTCTTGGCATTCACTACCCAAAATGGGTTTCAAACGGCCATTCACAACCCACCCGAGTTTCAAATGGCTGTTTGCAACTCAAATGGGTTGCAAATGTCTGTTTCCAACCCAAAATGGGTTGCAAATTGCGCCACGCAACCCGCTTTTGGTAGTGAACAGGTGTTGCAAGGTTGAAAATTTAAAATTGGCCTTTTTTTTGGGGGGGGAATCCATAACATTTAAGGTTGAATCTATTCATTTTATCTTTTGTTGTTCTTACTACTTTGATTCATTGATTTTTATTTTTTTTGGATTCTGATGGTCTCTCTCTCTCTCTGAGGATTTTTTCCAGGTGTTTTTCAGTCCTCTTCATCTTGATCTCATTGTGTGATCTGTTTGAATAGGCTTCTGGATGAAGATGAGTTGAGTTCTTTGGGGAGGTCCCAAGAGGTTATTTCCTTTTTAAAAAATAAAAAATAAAAAAACCTCTTCAACTTAAGCAAATTCAAAAAATCTTGTCATCACGTATCCATTTCAGTTTTCCAAGAAACTTCCCATTGTTGGTTGTTTCTTTCCCTTTTTTTAAAAAAAAAAACAGAATCAAGGGGAAATATTAAAATTCAAAATGGTCAATCTGAATGTTCCAATGAAAAAAACAATGGGTGGTGGGGTTTATGTGAAGTGAACTGTCGGAAGGAGCAAGTTGATCTTTAAAATTCCTAAAGAAATTTTTTTCAGATGTTGTTATGATCTCTTGGTTTGATTCAAAGTTGATGGATACTTCCCAGGATAATTGAAAGTTTGTTTTAATTCCAAGCAAGAACTTTCTGGATAATCTTCAAGATCCCAGGAATTCATAGAATGATTGAAATCTCCAACCATGAACTTGGAAAAAAATTCCAAAAGGTTTTTTTTCTTTTTTTTTCTCCCAACCAACTGATTCAAAAAACCCTCAAACCCAAGATCAGGATGGTCCCACAGGATTGAAAAAAGAATTCTTTTCTTTGAAAGGATAACCAGATCTTTGGTGAAAGAGATTTTATTTGGTGATAGCTACAATGGATTCTTCATCAGAATCTTCCTTCCTTTCCTTTCTTTTCTTTTCTTTTTTTTTTAAAAAAAAACTTTCTGATGGATTAAATATTGAAATCTCTGAAAATTATCATGAGAATTTCGGAGCTCCTCTGCAGTTTTAATTTGGTAAATTGCTTGTTTGCAGCACACGTTTATGGTTATAAATTTTTTGAAAGGAATTGATGACCCAATTACTTGCTTCTTTTTATTTAGAATTTGAGAACACACATTCAAATTAATAATTCTGATGATATAACTTGATCAGTCTTTCCCTTATGGGCAAGATTTTTCAATTTATCATTAATATCATTGCCATTTATTTTCTGGTTCATTGAATCCATCATGAAATTCAGAATCCAAATCACTTGATTGATTCTAGTTCATGGCTTCATATAATTAGATTATATGAATTTTTTTAACAAGTTTCAATAAAATTATGAATACTTATGGAGATAGAAAAGTGGTTACCAAAATATCATTTAAAAAAATAAAATAAAATAAAAATAAAGCAAATAAAAAAAGAAAAAAAAGGAAAAAAAAGCCTCTGTAAACAGAAGATTATCTTACTGAACAAAAACTAAAAAATGGACCAGATTTGTTTTTCAAGCTTCCAGAAAGCCTCTTGACATGGGTAGATGGTAAGATGTTTTTTGTGGTTTTGGGATGGTCACAAGATGTCAAAAGCTTGATATTATTTGTAAAATTTGAATCAGAAAGGTTTTTGTTGAATTAGTAGGAGGAAGATTTTGGCAATTTGGGAATTCAAGAAGAGGTGGGGTGGGGGACTTTTTTGTTTGTCTGAAAGTTTCTGGGTATATGGGGCAAAGGGTTCTTTTTTCCAACTATTAAACTCTAAGGAACCAAATCCTTCTAAATAATAGTCAAAATTTAATTGAAGAAAAATAAGATACTGATAACTATAATCATCAAGTTCAACCCAGTGATATCTGTTCACCCAGTGATATATGGTAAAATTGAAAATCATTTCTATAAATATAAAATTAATTTTTAAACAGAGAGGGACTAAATTTTTTGAAGGGATGGATTTCAAACTAGAATTTGGTTTGTTTAAGCTGGTTTTTTAAAGTTGAAGAAAATTGATTGATTGATCAGAGGAATCATAATAAAGTTCCTAAGATAAAACTCTTGTATATCTTATAAGATTTTGAATACTCTCAAGAAATTATTCAGGGATATATGCTCTGTTTTGTTGAATTCATGAGGGAAAATTGGGTGTTTAAAGGTCCCTCATTTTTTAAAATCTTGGTCATGTCATTGTACCAAGGTACACCCAGAAAATAGAAATGCAAAATTGAATTTTTTACTTCCAAATGATTGACTATAGATATTCTGGAGAATTTTTATTTTTTTTGTTTTTTTTGGATTCCAAATTTTGAAATAAAAGGGTCTTTTGAAGAGTTCTATGAATTTAATCATGCCTCCATAGGGACCAGTCTAACAGCTAAGACCTGTGACACAATTTTCTAATGGCTTTCAGAGATCTCAAAATTTTTGTTCTCATAAATAAGAGAAGATTGAAAACCAGTATGGGAGTTTCCAAGAAGGTAATTGGTATTCAGGAGCAATTTTATCAAAAAAGTAATAAAATAAAATAAAGATCCTTAAATTCTGCTTAGAGGTACCAGAATATGTTACAGAAACCATGTTAGAGAATAAAGAGTCACAGGAATAATTTTCCTATGATACAGAGTATGGCAGGAACCCTCAAAAAAGTTTTCAAGGTGGTAAATTGGCTTGAAGCCACTTTTACACAAAAAAATAGGCTTTCACAGCCAGTATAAATGTTACTTTTCCCCTTGTAAATTCATTCATTTTTTTATTTTGGGGGTGTTTTAGGGGTTTCATACCTAGTTTGAATGGTTTCATAATCATAATCAAACATTATTTGGAATTTTGCACCCCATTTGTTGTACATAAAAACAGGCTTTCCAAGGTAACTGGGTCCCCCAATCCTGGTCTGTATTGCCTTGGGGTTTTGCTTCCCAATGGCAAAGCCCTGGTGGTTCCATTCTGAAAAGGATGTTGCACGTGGACACAACTTTTATCAGGGATTAATTTTTAATCCTGAAAGTGGGCTTACAATCCTTCTTCAGAATTGAGGGGTTTTTATTTTTTTTTTAGTTTTCTACACAAATTTCCTTCTTTCCTTTGGATTTTTTAAAAAAAGAATATTTGTAAATTGATTTAATACCAAAAAAAAATCTGAGTTTTTGATATGATTTTTTTTTTCAATTAGGTAAAAAATCTGGAAGTTGAGTGTGGTGCTCACCTTGTGAGTTTTCCCTTTGTTGTTTCATAAAATGCCTGAATCACTCAGAATTGGTTGATTGTCTTTGTGGGCAACTTGAACCTTTTTAGCAAAAAAAAAATCAAAGTTAATTATGCATTTTTTGTACAGTGGTTTTCCAAAGGGTATGGGACTGGCATCCTCATTTTTTTAAACCAATTTCATTATCATTATTTTTTTTTCTCTCAAGATAAATGGGAAAAAATTGATAAAAATTCATGTATCTAATTGATTTATTTTCTGGATTTTGATTTTTGACCAGTTTGAGAATTTTAAAAAATAAAAACAGAAAATAAATAAACAATAGAAAAGGCATATTTTTCCTGATATCTTGTGATGGCCCCCAAAAAAAATTGAAAAAGAATGTACCATTGACCCTTTTTAAGATACACATAAGACAAAGTAAATATGATGAGTAAAAAGAAAGGAAAAATAGATGAAATAGAAATTGGTTCTACCATTTGGTAGAACCACAACTAGAATTGATGACTGCTTTGATTCCTTCTGGAATTGCTTTGACCAGATTGGTGTGAAAATCTTGATTCACCCATCAAAATAAAATTATTCTAATAATTCAGCTTCCAATTCATATGTTTTCAAGAAAACATAAGCTTTCTTTTCCTTTTCCCTTTTGTTAGAAATGGCTTGTTGGAAGCCACCCTTGAATAGAAACCCAATTCATGGGCTATTTTTAAAATAATTTTGAGTTGAAACATCTTTATAGATAGAATTGCAGATATTGGGAGCCTTTAAATTACAAAAATGCTTGATGATTTGGCCCAGCTCACAAAGATTTTGATTGGTCAGTTTTCAATTTTTTCCTGATTGTTTTGAATATTTTATGAACCCTTTATCCAGGAAATGCTTGAGGATGGCATGTACTTGTTTCCTTGAAATCCCCAAATTTGAAACTTTTTTGTTCCCCAAGCAAAATTCTTTGTAAATCTGGGGGAAAATTTTTTTCCCACTATTTGAAGACGCTGGGGGGTATGGAAAACTACAAAACAGGAGTTCCCTTAGGGAAAAATTTATCAAAAATGCAAACTTTACCTGCTTTGGTTTTTGGCTTCATGACCATTTTCCAATTTTTTCAGTCCAATCAGGTCAGTCTCTCATTATCTTCTAGTCTATTTTTATTTTCATTTTTTTTGATTTTTTTTTGTGATGATTTTATGCTCATCTGACACATTTTTCTTTTTAAACCAAATTTACTTGTAGATCAATGTTAAAAATTTGAAGACCAAATAGCTTTTAAATGATTTAACAGCAAGTGGTTTAGGTATTTAAAAATGTGGAATGAACAGGAACACAATCAGAAATTCAACCTCAATTGCCACACTTTCTATGGTTTTGTAATACTTTGCAACAAAAAAGTGATTGTAAAAAAATTGCTTTTTTAAAAAAACATTTTTACCGTGCAAATTGCCCAATTGCAATTTCTTCAACGTCAGAAATATCTTGAGAATCAAGAGGAGGGACAACCTCAACCAATTGGAAAAATAAATCACCACCAGTGTCTCTAAAAGGAAGATTCAACAATTTGTAAATAAACTTGGCTATTGCTTCCAATTATCTGCTCCTGAGCACTTCCTGAATAATAATAAAAAAATTGAAAACTTGAGATTTTAATTTACACATCTCCACTGGACCATTAATGACAGGATGGGGGTAATCTGGATAATAAATTATTCCTGTGAAGTTTGCAAGAACACTCATCAAGTGAGTTTCAGGACACTCAAACGTGAGAAGTACAATTTAAACTACCTAGCCACCACATTAAACATTATTCAAACAAAAAAAAATGATATGAGATGCTTTCATTGGTGAAAGCACATCTCCTATTTTTTTCATGCCACCAAAAATAAAAAAAAGGGAAGAATTTCATTAGCATTTTTTATGAAGGTTCTTTGGTACCTTGAATTTCAAAAATAAACCATTAAGGTCAAATTCTAATGGAAGATGGTGCTGCAGTTCATTGGGAAGAAAATTTCAAAAAATGAAAAATTAGAAAGACTCAAAAAACCAGAATTGCCAGCTAAATCACCAGATCTCAACCCCATCAAGAATTTTTGGCACATCTTGAAGAGCAATATTCAAAAAGAATTATCAACCAAACAACCTGAATGAGATGTAGAAGGCCCTCAAGATTTCCTTGGATGATTTTACAGAGCAGAAGCTCATTAATTTTCTTGGAAATAATGCCTCAAAAATGAAATTTTGTGGAAACTGGTGGTGGGTCTACTCATTGTTAAAACCTTTCTAAATATTCTTTTTTTTTGATTTTTTCCAATCTCCAAGATTCTCCTTACCATTCATGTCAATCCTGAAAAAGTGAATGTTCCAGTTTTTCTCATGTTTGTTTTCTGTATGTATGTAAACCAAAGGAACATTTACCCAGTTTGGAGGAGTTACTTTTTTATTTTTTATTTTTTAAAATAATCTATGTGTTTTTAATATCTAAAATCAACTATGATTTAAATAAAAGAAAAAGGATCATAAAAATTCTCATTTTTTATATTTTTTTATGTTTGAAAGATGAAAAATCGAAAATTCAATAAGTGGGAAACTTTCCCCTCCCCCCATGGTACATTCCAGGAATCCTGGCATTGATATTGTCAGGTGAGTTTTTTTCATTTTTATTTGTTAAATAGAGTAAAAAACTCAATGAAAGAAGCAAAAAAATTATTAAAAAATCAATGAAAATAAAAGAAGAAATACAAGGGAACCTTTCCAAATTCATCCATCAAATTTATTAGAAGAGGTGATGGTTGAAGATGGAAGGGGGATGGAGAAGAAGAGAAAATGTTTTTCAAGAAGTGATTTTCCATCCCAGTCATTCAATGAATTTGCAGAAAGAAGCTGGGTTGGTTTGTAGTGAGTGGCTTTGGTTACTGTAAAAATTAGTCCCAAAACTTCTGTCCACCCACTGTACTCCTGGTATGAGTTTGATATATTTTTTTCTAGTGAATTTTATGTTTTTCACAACTTAAATTATTTCTAAAAAATTTTTTCATTTCAAATCTTTCCTACTATGTTTTCTGGATGACATTTTCTTTGTGTTTTTTTTGCCAAAGATGGAAGGTGAGATAAATAATAACAACAAAGGGTAAAATGAAAAATTGGAGAGTATTTTCAACTTCCTGTGACTGTCAGACAGCTACTATATCAGAGCTAACTGAAAAAGTATCAGAAAAGTAATGAATAATGAAAATAACATCAATTGTTGGAAATACTACTAAGGAGTAGTAAAATCAAAAAATATCATTGCAGATTTGGATTCCCCACCCAAAATGAGGTAGGGTCACTCACTGACCCCTATCTTGATTTCCCACTTGTTATTTTTTGAATATTTTTATAAAATAATGTCCCAAAAACTCACGGCATCACTGTTGCATTTTTTTTGGCCACCAAGATTTTTCACATGAGATGTTGCGTATATGTTTCACACCAAATATTTAGTCAGAATGGAAGAATATGTATAGTTTGAGAGCTATGAGTAGAAAATTTTTTTTCCAAACTCCTGCACACAGCTGCAGCAGTCTGGCATCTGCACGCAACTGCTGTCAAACCTAGGACACACAGCCCAGCTGTCCTGACAACTCAACAGGTGAACAGGAAGCCCTGGGCAGTTTATCCACACGCAGCGCCAGGACTACACCACAGACAGCTGCAACAGCTGCTGTCAAAATAAACTGCAGCGGTGTTGAGGTACAACTCAAACATGCTACTACCCAGACAAAGACACACAGTATATGTAATAAATATCTCTGTGGGTAACAAGTGACTAAAAAAATAAATAAATCAAATCAAAATGAATAAAACACCTAGTTTACATATTTAAATAAATACCTAGAACTTAGAAAAAGACTATTAACAACCTTGGAGGCCTGTGTACCTCACTTAAAGTGACATATATCAAAACATCAGGACACCAAAATTTCTGAAATATTCAAAGGAAACTGAATATGTAGAAATATTGGTTAAAATAACAAAGGAAGTATTTTAACTAAATTACTTCAATAAATAACACAGATTGCAAAATTGAACCATTAACAACTTCACATCATCTTAGCTCCCTCTCAGAGTGACATAACTAAGACTTTTTGTGACAACAAAATTTCTGCAGAATCTCTACCAATGGTAATATTCAATATAATCTATGAAATTCCCATGCCATCCTTGAATAAAATAAGATCATTTGAAGAATTACATGCTTTAACCAACCATATGAACAATTCATTATTGAAAATAGCCCCAATACCAGACTGATTCAGCTTCTACAAGTGCTACAGAACCTAGGGAACATGCTGTTCCATCACTGGCTTCCTGTCTAGCCTTAGAATCCATCACCTCTGGGCCCCATATCCCTCAGAAGGTCAGGCTGGGACCCAAAACGGTATCAATAAGGACACCTTTTGGTGATTTTTAGACCCCAGAACAAGTTACATATACATCCAGAAACTGTGCCAAATTTATCAAGTACTTATGAGATATAGAACCATTAAAAAACAAATATCAACTGGTTACAAATGATCATTGTTTTTTCATGGTTTAAGTAAGTGATTTATGGCTTTAGTCTGATAATTTTTTGCTCTCCCAAAACCCTTATAAATGAATCTCTGCTTCTGGAAGTCCTCTAACCCCAGAAACAGGCTTAAAACCATCCAGTATAAACTATTTCAGGTGCCTGAGGAAGATAATAATGAACCAGTAAGTAATTTATCTTCTCTCTGCCATGGCTGTTTTTCTACAAGGCTCTGACACTCCACCATGTATTTCTATGTATTATCCTTGGGCAACAATTCCTTTAAATATTATTATTAAAGGTTCTGAAGTAACCAGGTATACAGGTTACAAAGTTAATCTACTGAAGAAGAGGCTTTAGAGATCCCCAGTATACTAATGTAACCCCTCTTTTTGTTGATATATTATTTTATTATTATTAATAATCACTAATAACCAAACCAAATCACCTTGCATTTGGTTCATCCATATATTTACAGATCATTGCTGCATTGTTTTGGATAATATATCTATTTTTTATTCTATCAACTTGGGTAGCTAGAAGGTAAGAAGGACCTTGGAATCCAGGAGGCTGACAATTTGGGGTCTGGCTGGGAAATATCCTAATTTATTGCCTTTAATAATTCATATACCTTGGACCTGGCATTTCAGAAAAAATCTATATATTTTTGAGATGGGTAATGTTAAATTCACGGCCCATTGAGCCATGGACACCACTCAAAATGAGCAGTGTGGCATGCCACACAACCACATTCAAGCCGTTTTCCGTGCCACAGGGCTCAAAGAACCGCGCTGCCCACACACCACGGTCTGGGCTTGTGTGGGATGCCGCACGACTACATTCCAGCCGTGTAGAACTCCACACCAGTTGAATGTAGTTGTTTGGAATCCCACATGCCACCAGACCATGGTGAACCAAAAAAAAATGAAAAATAAAAGGAATGAAAGGGTGCTAACATAACCCATAAATTAAATAAACCTTTCAAAAAAACAGAAATCAACAAAAAAATCAAAAAATGTTCATTTTTTGGTTAAAAAAAACAAAAAAATGAATAAATAAATAAATAAATCAAACTGGTACTATCCAATGGACTAGCCCTAAAGTAAAAAGACCAAATAAAAACACAAGTAAAAGGACTAGCCCTAAACTAAAAACACCAAAAAAAAAGTCAAGTAACTTGACAAGCCCTAAAGTAAAAACACCAAAAAAAAGACAAGTAACTGGACTAGCCCTAAACTAAAAACACCAAAAAAAACCAGTTCAACTCTCATTCAAAACACTCAATATAATGATGTTAACTCAAGACACTCAACATAATGATGTTCAAAATGTGATAACCCTTTATATTAATAGAACTTGTTAGATGCATTAGAATTACAATTTATATGAAACCCAATGATGAAATGAAGTCAAAGTCTTTAATCTCTATAGTCTTGAATAAATTTGAATTTGATATTTGAGATGATCAACCCAACCAGAGGCTTTTTTAGAAATCAAGGATTGCGGTTTTGCTACAATGTGTGGGATTGGAATAATTTCTCCCTCAAGTACCAATAGAACCCAGTGGTTATTGTTTACAAATGAAATATAAATAGGGTCTGATTGATCTGTAACACCATTTTTCATTGGAGTATAAGAACAACATGACTCAAATGAAATGAAACATATAGGTCTGGAATATGTGTCTGCTAATATTTGTCCCATATCTAGTTTAGCAAACCATTTTGAAGAGGGAATCTGTTGATTGATTTCTTCAAAATCAACACTTTGTCTAATCTTTTCTACCTCTTTTGCACCAAAAGTCATCTTAATGTAGCATTCTTTATGTTTCTCTGATGTTTCAATCATTTCCTTTCTCACTTTAAACCATCCATGTTTATTGTAACCAAGAGATTTAGAAATGACTCTTAATCTGCAATTCCCATTCCAATTGGATCCCAAACCTCACCCAAGAACTTATGGAATTTCTTGGGTATTTGATTGAGTTATTTCACGTTTGTTTCCTATCATCAAAACTAACTTAGTATTCATTTCTTTAATCACATCAACAAAATGAATACTCACCAAACATGAGCTTCTGGTTGAGCTTTTCAGCACTTTGTCTTCCTCTGAAGAGGATTCCAATTCCAAATTAAGTTATCCCAATTCACTGTCAGTCTCTTCCTCTGAACTATAAAATTAAGATTCTAATCCTGCTTACTAGGACTAACAATTCATCATTAGTTATTTAGTTCATTAAACCCAAAAAATGAACATTTTCCAAAATAGAAGACTTAAAATCTTTCTTCTTTTCTTATTTGGCACCCTTCCAGTCCTATTTTCCAGCTGCGGTAGACCAAACCTGTCCTATAGCCATCAGACTCACTTTTGTACTATAAAAAAAGCTCAAACCCTCAAATAAACCTCATAAATGGATTCTAAATTTAAAATAACCTATAGTCACTCAGCCAAAGTACCACCCTATCCCTCATGGATTAGAAGATACAGCCCAAGAACCCTTCAATTGTGGCAAACTCATACCCAACCAGGTTTCACAGCTCTGTGGAAGGAATAAAGACATAAATTGCAAACCCTCAAGTACATACCAGTAGCAGCTTACCCTCAACACCAGAACCATACACCAACCCTGTCACCTCATCCAGAATACAGCAATACAGATACAGGAGGTAGTGAAACTAGTTCAGCTCCTGTTCCCTCACCCAGGATGCATTCAAATACACATGCACAAGACTATGCAGAAGTATACAGCACAGTATAGGCAGGATGAAGTGAATCCAGTCTCAACCAGAACTATGCAGTACCAAACAAACTTGGCACCTCACAGCAATCTATGTAGGCAGAGGCATGTGATACTAAACAACCCACCAGTACAAGTACCACAGGGCTACCCAGAAATATATGCAGGCAGTCAAGAACTACCAGTAACAACAACCCCCAGCACCACACAGCAATTTATGCAGCCAGTAGCATGTGATACCAAATAAACTACCAGTACCAACAACCCTAAGCACCACACAGCAATTTATGTAGTCAGAAGCATGTGGTACCAAACAACCCACCAGTACAAGTACCACAGGGCTACCCAGCAATATATGTAGGCAGCCAAGACCATGCAGCAACAAACAGACCACCAGTAAGGCACAAGAAATACATGAAGTTAGAAGCAAGTAGCACCAAAAAAACCACCAGTACTGCACAGGAATTTATTTTATCTGCACTTCACAGCAGTTTATGCAGGGCTGTGCATTCATGAAACCCCTGTACAAGCTTTTCCCAACCAGCAGAAATGCCTCATGAAACTGTACAAGCTTTTACAAACCAGCAGAAATGCCTCATGTAGCTTTACAAGCTTTTTCCAACCAGAAGAAATGCCTCATGTGACTGTATCTCACTGTTCCTCACCAGAACAGGGAGAACACTCAGGGGCAGCCTTCAGCACCCCTGGGGGAAGGATTTGTCTATTTAAGGAGGGCCTCTCTGCCCTATCCAAGTTGTATCACTCATCCCATCTCATGCCATCTGGCACATCATCCATCACCCACCCCAGCTCACCTCCACCTATCAGGCCCTCTTGGCCCATCCATCTGTGGTACCTACCCAGATAAATATTATCAGTGAACCAGTTATAAAGGAAACAAGAAATCAGAAACCAAGTTATTACCCATCTTTAGCCAATTGAACCACCCAACAGGTGCTTGAATAAGGGTTCTTCTGTGACCTAAATATTCAGCACCAAATTAAAGAAGCACCACCCTTCATTCAATAAATAACCCTTAAAAAGAAAGAGAGCACAACAAAAGCAACCACCAACCTTTTTCCTCTACCCAGCCCCCTTTGGGTAAACCCATCCTTGGGTCCTCTCCTGAACCACCACCCCTTTGATAAACCCTTGAACCCTTTAATATTGGGATATTGGTTAAGATCAAATATATATGATCAATAAATAACCAATAGTCCAATACATCTGGTCCATTCTTCAACAAACCTACCAATAACAACCAATAACTAATATAGGTCTGATCTGAGACCTATTTTAAGTCTCAAAGAAACCAGCCATTAATTTAAATAAATTATTGTGCAGACTTACTATATTACTAGAAGGGCAGGCAATTCAAAACCACTCTTAGTATATACTTATACTCCAAAGGAGTAGAAGTAATACTAAATTCCCCTTCAAGGACTGCCAGCAAGCTATTTGCTACTTTTATTTATATAATCCCACAGGATTCTCTACACCGCTTTAGTTGTTTTTCAACATGCTCAAACCAAGATGGGCCTCTCTGCCTATCTGTCAATTTTGGCCGGCCCCTACTTGATTGTAAGACTTTAGGTTCAAGTGTTGGCTTTGATTGATATTTTGTGATCTTCCAAATGATATACTTCAATAGGCCGCCTTGCTCATGATCTGGAGATTCCAAGATCATTGCATTCACTTTTTCATGTAACTGAGGAATTCTCAGCATTTTGTCCATGTCACACTTCAAAAATTCAACAGGATAAACCATTAGTGAATTAGGAATAATTAATAAAAAAGCATTAATCACATAGTGATTTGAACAATCCAACTTAAGCCAACTTACAGAACTAGAACTGCAAGGGTCATAGTCCAACCTCCACTGAGGACGAACATCTTTGGGTACCATGGATCCTCTGAATGCTAGGCAGTCACCTATTTGGTGAGAACAGGGCAAACCCATATTCTTGGAGTATGACTTGGTGCACACTTTGCCATCATTATCACGTTTGAACTTCTCAAATTGTTCCCCAATAAGCTGAATTGCCTCTAAAGACAGTTTGTATCCAAATGGTAAAAGTTCAGGTGGGATAACTGTCCATAACTTAATTCAAGAGTTTTGTAGTGATGCATGAACCAATTTAATTTGATTCAAAACTGTTCTGTCAAGGTTTTTCCAAAAATCCAACATTTTTCCTGAAGAGTTTGCAAGGAATCATTTGAGAGTGGCATAGGCCCCTTCAACCCAAGAATTTTTTTTGTTTCCAAAATCTGGTTTTATACAATTCCACACCATTACAAATGTCTCTTTGATAGGGAAAATATCATTTTCCCTATACCTGAGCACATCCTCATAGTCTTTTCCAGAAACACTGTACAAGTTAAAATGTCAGAAACCAAAACTAGGAAGAATAAAAAGCAGTGACTTAGACATACTCTGAGTTCTGCATTATTGAACTCTGCCTCCTCCTTGGTCTTTGAGGCCCTGTACTTTGCCCATAGAGTCATAAAGGTTTTCCATCCTTCAACAACATTAACAAAGCGCCCTTTACAGTTTGCTTGTATGTCTTTAGACAAGTGCCAAGTGGAACATTTTCTTGATGACTCTGGGAAACTAGATTCAATTGCACAAATCAGAGCTTTCTCACGGTCCGTCACAAAGACTTTTGGAAGTCTCTCAGGATCATAAGCCAACTCCTTTAATGCATTTACAGACCAACTGTAGAACTCAAACATTTCTTTTTTATGAAAACAATAGCTTTTGTGAAATTTTTCTGGCTGGCTGTCATTCCTACAACATGCAATAGCGGGATTTTGTAATTTTTTGCTTTATAAGTACAATCCAACACAGAAATATGATGGAATTGTTTGGAAAGCTTTAATGACTCTGGGTGGCCCAAAAATAGGGCCTTCAAGTGACCCTCTCCACTGAATTATGACCAATGAATCCAACTTGATTCTTCAAGCTGTTTGTAGAGTATTTCCATAACACTTTTCCCCTTCAGGTATTCAAGAGCTACCTTCCACTTAGTGTTATAGATTGTTTGGTCATCAAAATAATTGCTGCCATCAATCCTGCTCAATTTTCTCTTAATTTGTAACGTATTGAGCCCATCATTAATGCCTTCTATTATATTTTCTAAGGCTACCCCAGTGATTCTCCCCAGTTGAGGATGCACAGAGGAATGTTCTGATGTTTGATGGTTATGTTGAGTTTCTTTGTAGGAGAGTTGCCACAAGGGTTCTGCCTTTGTGCAACTTGCACCCAACCTTCCTTGTGTGATTTTGCCAAGACCATTTGGTAAGGAGTTCCCCTGAGTAGGAACCATGTCAAACACAGGCCAAATCCACATATTTATCTTTCTTTGAGATAAAAACCATCAGAGCGTAACCATGCTTCATTGCCCATGTTTGACAATAGTTTTGCGCCTCTTCCCTAGTAGGAAAGGCTCTCACAGGAGGTGGTTCAAGTGGATCTAGTAAAAATTCATTGGTTATTGTCATAGTTTCATAGGTTTCATAGTTTCATAGTTTCATAGTTTCATAAATACAATTACTCAATTAGTTTTGATCAAATTAAATCAGGAAAAAACCTCAGTAACATAAAATGTTACTCACAACAAGAGGTCAAATCCAACTGTGAAACATTTTGTTCCTCAATTTTCACCCTAGATGAGGATGAAATTGGGCCTTCCAATGTTTCATTACCCAAATCCTTTTTTTCCAAAGCTTTGTTGACAGCACTATCAATGTATTCCTTCAATGCAGCCATTTCACAAGGAGGGCTTGCCACTGTTCCCATAATGCAAAAAAATTGCAATGCTAATTCAGTATTCTATCCAACTTTCAAACAAAAAACTGAAAAGTTTTCTCACTTTTGAACTAAGAAAGATGTGTCCAATTTCACTTTAATATCTAGGATACTTCAGTTGATTTCACTTTAATTTTACTTTGCTATTGCTAGGTGTGGTCCAACTGTCCCACATAGTATACATTGATCCTAAATTTGGGTTGAGGGAGCCCAAGTGTGTTCCAGGGGGTGCCCAAAATTCTGGCACAACTTCCTGGGGGTTGCGCACCCCCAAAAACAGCAGATTTGAGCTGTGTAACCCCGTAAACGGCTCAAAATCACCGTTTCTGGGGGGTAAACGGCTCCTATAAGACCCCCCAGGGGTTGGGAGTGTTTGGAATGGCCCTTTGTAGTCGTCTATGGGCCCCCATGGCTCAAATGGGCTGTTTAGGTCCCTAAACAACTACACACGGTTGGAGCCGTGAATTTATCATCACCCTTTTAAGATATTTTCATCTGACATATACAACCCTGATTCATTATCAATTCTTCTGCAGTGGATATAAAAACCAACACCAAATTGATACAATATTATTTAAATTTTCTTAAAATAAGAAGATAAGAATATATTAAGAATTATAAAAATTTAGGTTGGAAAGCACTAACCCCAGTTGAAAAACTCAAAACCGTGAACAGCTAGAAAAAATCCTTGAGAAAGAAGACCTTGAAAGACGCATAAATTTCAAAAACCTTCTTAGGCAAAACCAAGCTTGGAAAATATTTAGAATTGATCTTTACCACAAGAAAAATAGTAAGTGATTACCAAAAAAGAAATAAAATAAAATACAAAAATATTAATAAAAATATTGTTTCTAATTCATTCAGTGAGTGGCACAAACAAGGAAACCTCTGCACAAGAATTAGAGCTTATTGACCAAGACATTGCTGATGTCTCTGGATTCTCTTCAAACATTTATTGGGCTGAAGAAAACCTCATTGGGACTCACAAGGAACCTGTTGTAATGCCTGTTGAAGACAAATTCAATAACAAAAAAGTTTTTGTATCCTTACCTCTTAACTTACATAATTTAACTTAATCATTGAGAATTCAATGAAAACATATATTTTTCTTTGAAAAGTAAATTAATACATCTGTAAAATGAAAAGACACAACAACAGAGCAACAGGAAGATTTCCCTCCTATGGATCTCTGCCAGGAGCCACCCATCACTGTAAGGCATCCAATAATTGCAACATTGAGGGGGTTAGAACCCCAGCCAAGTAACAGTAGAGAAAGACAATAAACAGATATAGTTTCCAATCTCCAACCCATTTCCAGGGAAACCACCAGAATCAAACCCTTCCAATCAAAGGAGGGAAAGGATTCTTCAAAGCCAACCCAGAAGAACATAGCCAAGGAGGCAAGGATAAAAGAATTAGTCAAAGAACACATGAAATTCAGGGAGGAATTCAAAGAGGTGCAGTCCAAAGAGGAATTTGTGTCTATGGGAAAATTAATCTTTCAAGAAAAGGCTTCCCAGATAGCTCTTCAGGAGATTTTCCCAAGGAAGGAGGTGGAGTCCTAGGTAAACAACTGTAACCCATGGGATCAATTAGCCCAACTGAAGGCAAAGGATCCTGAAAGAAAAGATCCTATTCCCACCAAAAGGGAAATAAAGATTGGGAAAAGATAATATCCCTATTGCAAAGGTGGAAGAAAGTGTACAACCACTAGTTTCTAATCCTGAAACTAATGTAATTTCCTTATTTTCCAATGATGTATCACACAATTTTAAACTTCTTTGCGGTCACTTGGATGATATTTGTTCTCAATTTGAAAAGTTATGTTTCATTTCTTCTAAAATACTCATTATTCAATCAGAATATGTGAAACCCTCATATCTTAAAGAAAAAACATATCAAATATCAGAAATTAGGAACCAAGGTAAATTATCTCAGTCCCAAAAAATTGAGAGAGTTTTCTGAAATATCCAAGAATATTTTATTATGTACCTCCATACTTTAAAAGAAGAAATAAAAACTTCAACTAATGAACCTATCCATCCCCTTGACAAAAAAATAGAGGTTTTTAGCAATAAGTTATATATGCAACTTAATCTGATCAAAAATTATCTTAAGGACTTAAAATTCTGTCTGACCAACCCCTTGGGGAGTACCACAGAGGAACCAAAGCCTCTCAGACACACTACTTCTCCTTGTGCACCACACATACCAGAAAGGCCAAGGAGTGAAGCCTTTAGGCCTAGCCCTACTCCAGAAATGGAGAAAGCTCTCAAGCTTTTACCCCCATCTCTGGATGGCCAAAGTTCTCTGGAGAGTGACAATATAATCATATAAGTTTCATCAAATTTATTGATTACACTCTGGCTTCATATGATCTGCCTGAAGCTGTTGATGTAGTAAGATTACCCGGGATCTTTGAAGGAGTAGCTCTTTAATGCTTCATCAGTAAAAGAGAAGAAGTGGGATCCTTCCCATTGAATTCTTGGAAAAAATCAATCAAAGAACAGTTTGGTTCTGGAATGTGGAAAAGTAAGATCATGAATAACTTTGAATCATCCCTCTTTGATCCATCCAAGGAAAAACCACATAAATGGTTCTTGTACCAAAAGAAAAGAATAGATTGCTTTTATTCAGAAGCTGACATGGAGGAGGTCAATGAAAGACTCCTCAATCTATTTCCTGTTAATCTTAAACATAGTTTCAGGTGCAGAATTAGTATGGACTCAGGTTCACCAACTCTGATCAATGTGCAGGAAGAATTTATAGACATGAATGGTCTAGATAGAAAGAATTCTTCCAAGCCCAGAGAAAGCCATCATACAAATAAAGCTAGGGACAAAAAACCTCATATGGTTGCACCTGAAAATAAGAAACCATTAGAGAACCAAGACAAAGACAAAGTACCAGGAACCTGCTGGAATTTTAACAAAACTGGAAATATGAGACAAGATTGTTCCCTTCCAAAGAGTAAAATAGCCATGATGGAAGGAGAACTACAAGCTGAAGATGACCTCCAATATGCAGAAACTGAAGGATCAATATCAGAGGGTCAATTGACCATGACCAATACTATCAATGTCATATAAGTAAATATAGTTACCTCTGTAGAAATTAATAACATCCATGGAGACTCTAGCTTAAACCAACAATTGGATCCAAATAAGACATCTAAACATATATCAGAGGCCAATACTTTAACAGTCAAACATGTAAGTGGAAAGAGTTAAACTACTGGCCAGACATTTTCTGAAACAGGATTTTACCAAGAAAAACCTGTTAAACTGTTGCTAGACAGTGGTGCTTTATTTTCATGTGTCAGTACCAAAGTTTTCAACAAATGTGACCCAGATTGGACAAAACACCTGCTACCTGTCCCTGAAGCCAAATTTAGCTCTTGTGATTCAACCATGAATTCTATTCTAGTTTTTACTGCTCCCATAGTACTCCCCATACTAAGGTATCTCTCAGAATTCAGGTAGAATTTTTATTTTTGCTCAATGGACTATTTGACTACTTCATCATAGGGAATGATATTCTATTCCTTAATGGGATAGATTTATTCCATATTAAAGGAAGATACTTCACAGTAGGTTGAAATTGGGACAAAAGGTTTAAGATATGCAACATTCAGTCCATTATCCCTACTTCTACCTATTCAAAACACTTAGAAAAATTTAACCAGGAATACTTCTCTCAGGCTGCTCTCAATGAAAAACTCACTTTAGAACAGAAAATAGACATACTTGCAGTATTTTTTGAGAATCAGAATACCTTCTGTACCAGAGATCAACCCGTTGGTAAAATCAAAATACATGACATGGTATTAACACTTACCATTAAGCCTCCTTCCCCACCTGACCTCAGAAGGCCTGTCTACCTTTCTATTCCCAAGTCTAGAGAAGCTCTGGAAGAGTATATACAGGAGTTAATAAACCTAAATGTGCTTAGAAAAGTGGGACATTACTACCCAAATGATAATAGCCTGCCACAATGATAAGTACAGGATGGTTGGAGACTTCAGAATGCTGAACAGCTATACTCAAGCATACTAGTATCTAATAACTTGGATTGACCAGGCCTTGCATAAACTATCTAGAGCAAAATATATTATTACAATGGATATTCTCAAAGGGTTCCACCAAATACCTATAAGTCAAGATAGCAGAAAATTTATGAGAATAATCTGTCACTTAGGTTTTTTTAGAATATATCAGATTTCCCTTCGGAATCAAAAATGCATAATCACATTTCAAAGGATGATGGATACTGTTTTAGGGACCTACATCAGACAAGAATGAATCATGGTCTATATAGATGATTTTATCATATACTCAGATGACTGGGAAACCCATAAGGATCAATTCAGATTAGTTCTCAAAACAATTACTGAAGTTGGACTTAAAGTATCCATGAAAGAATTTAATTTTGGATACAGAGAGCCTAAAGCCCTAGGACACATATTTTATTTACTAACTCTAGCTTCTGACCAAAATAAAATAGCTGCTGTAATTGATAGACCAATTCCACAGAAAAAAACAGAACTTCTGTCCTTTATTATTTTCTGCAGTTATTATTGGCAGTAAATACAAAAATTTGTCAGATTAACTGTCAGCTTGCTACTTGGACAGAGCAACCTGTCAAAGCAGATTTAAAACAGAAACAAAATAATAAAATTTGAAGGAGTAAGAAATCCATTAATATTATTACAGAAATGGATTCCCCACCCAAAAGTGAGTAGGGTCACTCACTGACCCCACCCTTGAATTCTAACTCCTTACATTTTCAAATAATTATTAAACAAAATGACCAACAGACCACAACACCACCATGGCACCTTTTGGCCATCCTAATATTTCACACATTATGCCATGTATAGGTTTTGCACCTAAAATTCAGTCAGAATTGAGGTGTTGTGTATATTTTAGGAGTTACAGGCAGATTTGTGTTCTGTCACAATTCCTGCGCGCAGCCCCGCATTCATACAGTAAGGGTACACGCGCCTGACACTCAATATGTAGGCGCATGTCAAAAGGACCGCATGCAAAATGACTGACTGGCCGCAGGCAACAGATTCCCACCCGCAGCTGTCAAGCCTGCGCGCGTCAACAAAAATTGTACTAAGCCTGACAGCCAGGTACCGCAGGAACAGGCTACAACCTGCATGCATACATCATGTATATGTAACAACTTGACTGCCGGACAGAGGGATGTCTGAAACCTAAGAATATTGAATAAAAAATATGAAAATCAAAATATAAAGCAAATAAATTGTGGGAAACAATAATGAAGGTTGTCACGTAAATGAGATTGCCAGATCTTTATGAACCACAAAACACAACAAGGAGTTAACCCAAAAATTATTAAAAATTCCCAACATGTGCAGAAGATGCCTTAAAATCTACTAATACCCACTTCTACCCATGTAACTCAAAAGAAGTTAATACAAAATAAGGAAATGTGTCTGAATTATAAAAATAACAAATTAACATTTAAACACCTTCTGACAATTATTACACAAATAAATATGACATAGACAAGGCTAGCATATTGACAGCACCAGAACTACGCGCCAAACTAGCCCTTGCCAGTCTGCTAGCCTCAGCATCCAAGGAAAACCCTCTCTACGTGCCCTGAGAAGGTCTTATTACCCCAAAAAAAGTATATAAACAACCCTTTTTAAGTGATTTAAACCCCAGTAATTTGTCAGTATCAATCCAGACCCCTTGCCATCTGTGATGAAGTGTTCATTCAAGATAAACAAGTGATATATGGCTATATTCTGATAGTAATATTAATAATTCTGGCCCCATCATTGATTCCATGAAGAATATCAGCAAATAACCCCAATAAATTGTCCTGAGACCCTTTCAACCGTGAATCTCTGCAAGCTTCTTGGAGTAATTACTTAAAATAGTAAGTTTTCTCCTCCTTGCACCCAGGCATAAGTGCTGTAAGACAGCCAGTCCACCCATCCCCTTGAGTTCTTCTTTTGTGAGCAATCATTTAAGACCTCATTTTCCCAAGGTCTTTACATGGTTCAAAAGAGGCCCTTGAAGAGAGGTTGTTATCCAATAAAGATCCCCAGTTTGCACAAACTGTGTCCCCTCTTAAAAAATATATTTAAACAAATTTAATCCAACCAAACCAACCAAACTTTTCACTTGCTCTTAAATCAATTATTTGAGCATTTTACCGTAATTTTACTGAAATTATTATTCCAACCCCAATATCACTTTCTGTAGCTAAAGGACAGCAAAGTTCCTGGCATCAGGAAGCTTACATTAACCAAGAGTCTATATGATATATTTTAAAAAAAATAATCTCTTTGAAATGGCCTATGAAAGATTGAAAAAATACAAAGAATTGAAGAAAGCCATGTCTTCCACCCCAGTACTGATTCAACCTGACTACTCAAAACCATTCAATCTGTATATTGATTCTAGCATGAGTGGATTAGGAGCTTCACTGCTCCAAGAAAGGATAGAAGAAGACAAACCAGTAAAGAAATCTGTAATATTTATATCCAGGCAAATTAAGGATGCTGAAAGAAGGTATGGTGCCAGCCAGATGGAATGCCTTGCTCTAGTATGTGCTTTAGAAAAGTTGAATTATTACCTTCAAGGAACCACCTTTATAGTAATTACTGAATGCAATGCATTTATAACTCTCATGAAAATGAAAAAACCTAGTAGGCATATCCTCAGATGACAGATTTCCATTCAACAGTATAGAGGAAAAATGACAATAGTCCACACAAGGCTGGAGCTAAAAACCAGAATGCAGATAGATTGAGCAGAAATTCTCTACCCAAAGACCCCAGCAACCCTGCTCATGACTTTCATACTGACACCAAACCCAGTCTAACCTCAGCAATCCCATTCTAACCCTCCTTCCTAATCTACTTGCCAAGGAACTTCAGCCTCAGGGCTCAGGAGACTTATATCAATATATCTCCAGTAACTATATATCCTCAGGACCTCCATGCAGTAAATATCTACATACATTCTAACCTCATACAACATGCAGATAGGCTCCATAGGCTTCCACATACTTAATCTCCCAGGTCTGCACATCCTCTAACCTTATTCACTCTGTCTAACCCATACTCCATTATTTTTTATCCTTTGGTAATCCTTATTTACATCCTCTTTCAGATTGTATCCTATACTCTCTCTACTTAGTACATAGTTTCATGGACTTCATGTACACTGCACATCATTTAAATTTAAACTCCCCACTTAGAGATCCCAGACCTGTAGCCTTACCCCAATGTATAAGCAACCTATCCCAATGTAGTAGTATACCTGATCAGCCCTCTCTGTTAACTAGACTACTTCCATGTCATTACATATGTAGTCTGAGCCCCAACCAACTGTAACTCTGTTGTATTTCAAGCTCTTTTTTATTTAAACTGGCCTCCTCTTCCTCCTTTCTGATTTTTCCCCAAGAAATCAGTTTACTACTTCTTACTAGGGATTCATCCCAGCAAGTGTCATCAGCACCTTAACTTCAATTAAGTCCTACTCTTATCCTTGTAGCATATTCCAGTAACCTTCCTCCAAGCCTACTGAGAGTATATTCCCCTTGTTCCAAGATCTTCTTCCATGTCAGCAGACCTTGTTACATTAAACTGATTTATTCCCCAATAATATCATCTTCAACCACCAACAATCCTTATCCTATTTACTCCATCAAATCTTTCTATTGAGTTGTGACAAGTTTTGTCTGCTTTTCTACCTAAACCTGCTCTTGATTTGGCTATTGAATTTTTGGCCATTTCACTTAATCCCTTATATTGCCATCAACCCCCTTACATTCAAATCTCCAGTGTCTTAAAACACCGCTTCAATGCTTCAACATCTTGCTTCAATACCTTGATGCCTTGCTTCAATGCTTTGAGGCTTTGAAATAAATTTATTTTACTTTGATGCTTTGACGCTTTTACGCAGCACTTAAATGCCTTGATTGGATTCATATTCAATCAAGTCTTGGTATAAATTTCTTGAATTCTTGCTTTAAGTGAAGAAAATTTTGGGTCAACCCTTAATCTTAGCAATAAGAATGCCTCCACAAAGTGCACTTTTTTACCACATCTCTAGCCCAGCTGTCACCCGTAGCCCCAGAGGAAGGGGTAATACTGAACCTGCTGACCCCTCTACTCCCAGAGCTTGTGGAACAGGGAGAACCTTTTCAAATTTACCAGCACCAGTGGCCACCACCTCTACTCCTATGGATACTGGCTTGTTGGTGCCTATCTCCCAGGTTTCTATTTCTATTATTCCTCCATTTGAAAATGCTAGCCTTCACAGATTTACAGGACAGTTCCCAGTATCAGGTTACCATTTTCTTTACTCTCCTGCTTACAACACCATCTTGGTTCCAATCCCAGGAGAAGATGAAGAAGATGATGAGGATGAGGACTCAGGATTCTATTCCAGAATCTTGAGTGGCTTGGATTCACCCTCACCAGAGGGTAATCCCAGTCCAATTTTTTATTCCACAGCAATACCATCACCTTCCCAAGCTGCTAACTTTCCTTCCACTTCTCAGGGTCCTTCTACTGACCCTGCCCTGCTGGCCATCCTTCAGCAAATGACCACTGCAATGAATCACCTCTCTAAAACTGCTGACCACCAAACCTCTTCAAAATTCAAATCTCCATTCATTAATACACCAGAAAAGTTTTATGGGACAAACCCAACTAAGCTTAGACCTTTCCTCCAAGCCTGTGAGCTCATCTTTGCTAATGATGAGAGGGTGTTTTCTGATGACAGGAAAAAGTTTTTCTTTAAAGTCTCTTAACTCTCATGAAACACTATGTGATGGATCAAGCCCTACCTTGCTCCCTTTGGTAATCATGAGCCAGACTTCTTAGTTAACTCTTGTTTTGTGTTCACTCAGCAGCTCCATACCATTTTTGGGGATTTCCTGGAAATCTAATGTGCTGAGAAGGAGTTAACTTTCCTCAAGATGAAAAAAACAGGTTATGCAACTAACAATATCACTGAATTCAGGACCCTCATGACCAATTTCTCTGGGTGGGGTGATAAAGCTCTTCTCTTTCATTTCAGACAGGGAATTCCATCCATATTATTGGACCAACTAGCTGGATATGATGGACCTCAAGAAACACTGCAGGACCTAATGGACATTGTTCTTAATTACAATACTTGTTACCATGAAAGGATCAGAGAGAAACATCTCATTTCTCATCAGACTCCCAGACCTGGACCCAGCTTCTCAACTCCTCCAAGACCTCAGAAATCCAGCCACCAAGGTAGATTCAAGGGAAAATCAAAAGCTCCCTCTGTTAAACCTGCTCCAACTTACCATCCTAATCCTAATGTACGTGAGGATGGACACCTTAAGGCTGAAGAAAAAGCTAGAAGAGAAAATGAGGGTTTGGGTAACTATTGTCAAGGGGCTCACAAATTTAGCCTCTGCAGAGAACATCCAGATTTTAAACCTGGCCAAAATCCTACTCCTGCTAAACCTAAACAGGGAAAAGACTAGGTGATGGAAATTTGGTACTCCACGACCATCACTCCTCAAATACTGGAGTACATACTTTGAAAGGGAAAGCACCTAAATCCCCTATTAAAGACTTAAGTTTCATTTTTTTTGCTCAATAATCAGGCTTACAGTGTACTTGTTGATTCAGGAGCAACTAAATCTTTCATTTCTAAATCTATTTTTTCTAAATTTTCTTTGTCTCCTGAACCTCTGACCACTCCTATCTTCTTATTTACCTTTAGCCCTTCCAACTCTCCATCTCAGGAAATTTCTCATTAGGTTTCCTTCAATTTCTCCTTACCTTCCTTTCCCAACTTAGAATAGGATTTCCTGGTTGTTGATACTCCCCCACGTGAAGATATTATTCTAGGTATTGACTTCCTTGATTTCTGGAACCCCAAGGTAAATTTTCACTTGGGATTTATCACCCCAAGGCACCAACCAACTTTGGATTTTTCCCCTTTGGTTGAACTCTACTTGGCCACTTCTTACCTTCCCCCAGTGAACCTGCATATCACTGCCCCTGCTCCCTTGTCAGAATCTATGCAACCACAACACTTTCCTTTGAGTTCAACAACTACCTCTGTGAATGGGATATTCTTTGGAAATTCTCTGAAATTCTTGGAGGATATAGAGGATGATCTATCCATTCAAATTTTGTGTATGATTACTTCCACTTCTGACTCTATCCCATAGCAGGCTCCCGCAGAAGGTCTGGATGAAGATGAGGAAATTTAAGAAATTTAAACTGTGATGGATAGAATTCCAGAAGCTCACCATGCCTTTTTAGATATTTTTCCAAGGTTAAAGCTGATAAACTCCCTCCTCAACATGCTTAAAACCACTATATTAAATTGGAAGGCCCTTTTCCTCCAGTTGGGCCTATATACTCTCCCAGTCACCATGAGAAGGAGGCCCTACAAGCCTATATAGAGGAAAATATAGAGAAAGGTTTCATTTTCCCCAGTACTTCAAGCACTGGTGCACCTGTCCTCTTTGTGAAAAAGAAGGATGTTGGTTTTCAATTGTGTGTTGAATATTGCAAGCTCAACTCTGTTAATTGAAATAATTGGTACCCTATTCCTCCCATGACTCACTTATTAACAGTATTTTCTGGTTCTACTTTCTTTTCTAAAATTGACCTCAGGGGTGCTTATAATCTCCTTCAAATCAAAAAAGGAGATGAAAATCTTACAGCATTCAGGAACCAGTTTGGAAGTTTTGAATATCTGGTCATGCCGTTTTGACTGACCAATGCCCCTGCCTCTTTTCAATTTCTTGTCAATGAAATTTTTGCAGACCTCCTAACCATCTGTGTGGTGGTATACCTCAATGATATCATAATTTTTTCCAAGGACTTAAAGAACGCACAGCCCATGTGTGTGAAATTTTGAACAGACTTTGGAAGAACAACTTATATGCAAAAGCTTCTAAATGTGAATTTCATTCCTCCTCAGTGGATTACTTAGGCTACTTAATCTCTAGGAACGGTAGTGAAATGGAAAACTCCAAGTTCCAAAAGATCTTGTATTGGCCAGCACCAACAAAAAAAATTCCTTGCAACAGTTTTTGTATTTTTCTAACTTTTATTGCAGGTTTATCATTAACTATTCTAGGAATGTATTTCTCCTCACTGCTCTCACTGGTTCAGACCTCATCTTTGCTTTATCTCCAGGGGCTTTAAAGCAGTTTGAGGACCTCAAACAGGACTTTACCAAGGCTCCTATCCTTAAACATTTTGATTTTTCTTTAAAAACATTTATGGAGACTGATGCTAGTGACTATTTCCTAGGGTCTGTGCTCACCCAAGTCTCTCCTTATGGATCCAAGCACCCAATTGCTTTTGACAGAAATTTCTTTTGACAGAAGAAAATTGGGTGGTGATGAACTGAACTAAAAAATGCACAATAAAGAGCTCTTAGCAATTTCATGGGCTATCAAGATCTGGACAGCTTACCTCCTCAGTATTACCTCTCACTTGAAGTTTTCACTGATCACTTATCTTTTAAATATTTTATGACCTCTAAATTCTTGACTTGTTGCCAAGCCCAATGGGCTGAGTTCTTATCCAAATTTGACTTTGTTGAGCTGAAGCACCACTACTGTCGTGTCCTCCATCCATGGCCCTTATTTCTATTGTCTGTCTAAGTTTCTTTATGTGTGTTTTCTGTTTCTCACTCTGGCCGCCCGCCATGTCTCACTGGGTGCCAAGACTCCAAATCTGAGTGGGCAACCCCTGAGTGCGACCAGCTAAGAGTCAACCTCCTGGGAATCACAAAAACCATTCACCAACCGACCATATTTGAGCACTCATCCGTCTACAACATCAAGTGACCGCCGGCAGCCAGCTCAAGCCAAGTAAGAACAAATCCAACTCCATTGGTTATGATCCGTACTAACTTTCTTCTCCAGATTGTTCAAGGCGCCTTCCTCAGTCATCTTATGTTATTCTTGTAGCTGGTTGTACTTCAACCGTCTCTTGAAAGACTTACGTTGGTGTTGTTTCCTTACCCATTCTCTGTCTCAATGACTCTTGTCTTCTCATTTCCTCTCTGATTCTATTCCTATTCAAAATACAGTCTGGTCTTGGTTTTCCTACCAATACTTTTTCCTCACACGTTTAAAAGCTGAAACAATTCCACCGACTGGTCACAAGCAACATGCCCAAGCCAGGATCATTGTCAAGGCCAGGACCAGGGGGAGACCCTATGAACTTCAAATCTCACGCCCTCAAAGTACTCATTGAATCAACACCTCTACTGAATGAAGAAAACTACAGTGTGTGGCGTAAGAAGATGGAAAAGCTTTTTAAACTCAGGGGAATCTTTCAAGTCATGAACTTTTTGGATGAGCTCCTCTCACTAGATGAAGAGACCAATTAAGAGATGGTAGCCTACCTGATTGCCAAGCTCAATTCAAACACTTATAACAACATAATCAACAACCGCTGTGGTGACCAATCCGGGACACCACAAAAAACAAAAAAAATATATATCTTTTTTGGTTGTACCCCTATGGGTACCTTCATTTCCCCCCATCTCTCAACTTCTCCCTGTCCTAACGGTCTAGGACAGGCCTCTTCCCTGTCTCTCCGCTTTGACCCTCTCTTCCTATGTTCAACTCCCACTTGTTGCGCTCGCGGCTCTGACTTTTGGCGACGCAAGCAATCGTCGAACCACTTTTGACAATCCCTTCTCCTCCTCTCCACTCCATCCACACTCATCCACCACCCTTTCCTCATCCCAAGCCCACGTTGATCAAGACCATCGAGCAAACCTTGAAACTGATTGATCATCCTCACTCATCATCATGAACCTGGCATTGTCATCCTCATCCCCCTCATCCCATCATCACCACCACCAACCATCCAATCCGATCCATCTCTCGTTACCACTCCCCAACTTTTTGATCAACCCTTGCGATGGCCAGTTCACCCCCTACTTGAACCATTCCCCCATCTCTACTCCCGATTGAGAGCACCAGGATCCATTCCTTGAATTGGTCGTCCAGCATCACCAGTCGGATGTCAAGAAATCCATCTCCACCCCCAATCCGATCCAGGGCTACCTCAAAGTTGATCAACCATCAGGCTCAGATGCTCCTTAACATCAGTCTGGCTTGGAAGAAAAAGTACCCAATCAAACTCATCCCATCCCATCCTCACCCATCATCCGATCCAATCCGACCGACAACCGCGAGCGACCGCTTGCAGCCGTCGGAACCTTCACCCCGTTGTCGCCGCCGATCAGGCGACAACAGCTGTTGTCAACACCCGCAACCGCTGTCGCGGGTGTCCATCTGGTTGCCCGCGGTCATTATTGACGCGGGCGACATTTCTTTTTTTCCCTCATGTCATCCTTTTTTTTTATTTTTTATTTTTTTTTATTATGTTTTCATTTTCCCGCACCTATTTGTAGTATCACTTGTACATAGTTTACAGGGCCTCATGTCTATAAAAGGAGGGGCTCTCCCCTGCCTTTTGGCCCAGCATCGGAGGATCCCAGCATCCATCCAATCAGACCATCATCATAAGCAATTTATCCGTGGGCATCCTTCCCCACTTATCTGAGCAAATTATCCGGGTATATCTATGATTGCCCCTTGATCCTTTGAGCCTCCATACTCAAACTCTGTCCCTTGTGACCTTGTTCCTTATCACCAACCAATAGCCTTGCTGGTTGAAGAAGAATTCCTGTCTGTCTGAATTCTTGGGTGTGTTATACCACTCTGATCCCTTTTTCCGACCATACTGGTCTTGATCTCTCCTTGATCATCTTTCTGGAGCCAATCACGTTTGATTGAAGAGGTTTTATTAAGCTTAAAACTTGGAGTGTTATACCTCCCTTCTTCTTTAAGGTTGAATTTCGCCACGCTATTCTTGAGTCCCTTGAGAAGTGTTGGGATATTCTTGCTCAAATTCGTTATTGATTTGCTTCTAGAGCTTCATAAACAAATTGCTTTTGTTTTGTTCAGCCTCCCACAGTTATCTGGTACCCTTCAAGCGCTTGATTGCGGAGAGTTGGGCAGGTTCATTGAGAACCTGGAGGTTGGTTGGGATTGAGTTGATCTTTCCTAATCAGCTGCTGACGACCAGAGTTATTAGCTTGTGGGCGTTGTTACTTACAACTGCCTTGTTCTATTGAACTCTGAAAAAAACCTTGCCTTATTTGTTCAAGTCTTTACCTGCACCATCTTGCCTCAGATAGTGTTGTTTCCATCGCTACCAACAACTCTTATCCTCTTCCCTTACTCTGATTTCTCATCCATAAGGTTCTGGACCTTGATTCAGGTTACATTTAAATATTATTGTAACTCCTAGGAGGGCAGCCTAAACAGCACCTTTCCCCTCCACAGAACTGCCACGGCTTAGCACCGTTTGGAGTCTTACACTGCAACAAAGACAACGCCAAACTAATATGGACAGCAACCCAGTCTCATTTTGCCTTGTCCCAATCAGCAAACAGAGCGCGCGTTTTCAACAGCTTCCTCCATCTCTCCATGTCCTCCAACATTGAGGCTTTTGTCACAAACGTCAAAAACCTTTCTTAAAAAACTGACTGAAGTTGGAATTGAGCTCCCATCTGATATAATAGCTTACCTGGTACTTTTCAAATTCCCCGCCTCAATGCAAAACATGAAGATTCAAATCATGCATTCAACCGCGGAAATGAGGATTGAAACGGTATTAGATCATCTCATCCAACACAAAAACAAGATCAGCGCCCAAGAAACTCCCAACAAACCTGTCAATATAGCCCTATACAACGGACAAAGATGCGAAAATGGAAAGCACAACCCTGCCGTAACGTCTCACCTGGCACAAAACTGCTGGATCAAATTCCCTTAACTTAGACCGCCTAATACCCACTACCAAGGAAACAAGAATGAAAAGAAAGCTGCCAAAGAAGCACACTATTACTCATTTTTCTGCGGACTCAACCTGAACTGTAAAGAGAAACTGATCCCAAGCCGGTTCATACTTGACTCTGGATGCTCCATCCATATGACAACAGACAAGAATTGATTCAAGTCCCTTACCTGCTCTGAAGGAGAGGACAAGATCCAAACCGGAAAGAAAAACACGATGATCAAGATTGAGGGAATTGGTACTGCTTCCATTCCTTTTGAGCACTGCAAAATCCATCTCAGTAACTCCGCGTGGGTCCCAGAATCAACAGTCAATCTCATATCTCTTGGAGCGTTGGTAGAAAAAGGGGCAACCCTGAACATTGACTCAACCATGTCTCCCCGCACCTTCTCTGTCTCCTCCGTTAACAAGGAATTGTTCACTGGAAGGATATCAAACAATCTCTTTATCATAAATACTAAAACAGAACCTGACGCCGCTCTCTACTCTAGCAAGGATCTACCCAAGATTCACAGAACACTTGGCCATGCCTTGCTTGGACGGATGGAAAAGTTTCTAAACAAAACCATCACTTCCCAAGACAAGGAGGACTTCAAATGTCTCAACTGCAACAAAGCCAAGATTACAAAGTCTAGTTTTTTGCAAGTCCATCAAGCAGCCTCGAGAGTTTTGGATTGGATCCATGTGGATCTAATGGGACCTCTCAACCCCACGGCTAAAGGCGGATTCAAATTCATCCTAAACCTCATCAACTCGTTCTCCGGATACCTTGCCTGCTTTCCGATCAAAACCAAAGACAAGGCCTGTGAAACATTGATCTTTGTTCTTGAACATGAACATAGAAAACACCAACGTTATCCCATGGAGGTATGCTTGGATGGCAGAGGTGAGTTTGTCAATAACAAATTTTCTGCCTACCTAAAAGAGCGCCACATCAACCACATTGTCTCAGAACCATATCATTCCCAACATAACAGACTAGTAGAAAGAGCTAACAGGACTGTCATGGAATCAACCCGTGCCATACTTTCCGAAGGCCAAATCCCTAAATCCTACTGGCACAAGGTGGTTTGCAGCTTTTTTTTCTTACTCAACCAAATACCTAAAGAAAAAGGGATGGAATCCCCGTGGAAACGTATGCACGGCAAAGATCTCCCAGAGGGTTACCTCAGACCTGTCAGTACCAATCTCACGTATCAACTTAATGATCCTCAAATCCAATCTACACTATTCAAGAAAGGGGAATCTGGCAAACTCCTAGGTTTCAAACCCAGCTTGCTCTCATACAAGATTCTTTTGACCTCCGGAAAGATCGTCAACACTAGACATGTCATCTTTTCCAAATCAATCCACAACAATGCAATTGCACAGAGAGATCAGACAGATCTGGATCCATCAACCAATCCTGTTATTCAGACAACTCTAGCTCCACTCAATCCACCTGATGACAAATCTCAAGGCTCCAACAACAAATGCACCGCCAAATCAATAAAACAAGAAGAAATTTCTGACGCCGAAAGTAAGGAAACCAACAAGAATGAAGAGGTTTCCACCAGTCTGAGACCAAATTTAAGAAACAGAGAACTACTAGCCAAACCTGATAGGTATGGGTATCACTCTGAAAAACTACCTAACTCCATTGAAGAGGCCCTAACCATTCCCGTGTGGAAAGAATCCACCCTAAAAGAATTCAAATCCATTGACAATCAAAATGTCTGGGAGGAAGTTGACAAAAAATTGGTGACAAATCCCCTTAAGACTGTGGCGGTTTTCAAAGTGAAGCACAATACGCATGCCGAAGCTCCCACCTACAAGACCTGACTATGCATCCAAGGTTTCAACCAAAGATACGGCATCAACTACTTTGAAACTTATTCTCCCACTGGAAGAGTTGCTTCTCTCTGAGCCCTTCTCACCTTTGCAGTGGACAAGAAACTTAACCTCCTTCAGCTCAACGTCAAGGGAGCCTTCCTACATGCTGACCTTGACAAGGATGTGTTCATTGTAAACCCTTCTGGATCCGGTTGACGCGGAAAATACTTAAGACTGAAGAAATTGTTGTATGGACTAAAACAAGCACCTTGCAACTGGTACAGAATGCTAACTTTGTGGATTGAAAGCCAGGGTTTTTAAAAATCAGCATGCAATCCGTGCCTTTTTCTATGAAAACATGATTCCTCAGCTCTCTTTTTTCACACGGAAAATCTCATAGTTGCTGGAAACACGGCATAATTGTAACGCAAATTTCTCAAAAACTTCAAGAACTCCACAGAGAATCCTCCCAACACTCTACTTGGAATGAAAGTTGTGAGAGAAAAAGGGTCAATGCATCTTAGCTTACCTCTGCACATCAAAAAAGTGCTGAAGGCCATGAACTTGACCAATTGCAAACCTGTTACTACTCCCAGGACTCCAGGCATGCACCTATCTCCAGCAACAGACAACAATCATAAGAATTTCTTAGATCTGAATGTCAACTATAGATTGCCAATTGGGAGACTGAATTTTATTGCTGGATTAGCAAGACCCAATATCAGCTAAGCTGTATCTAGTCTGGCCAGATTTTCCAAAAAACCCAGATATTCTCACTGGATGGAAGTAGTTCACGTCTGGCAATATCTCTCAGCTACCAGGCACAATTCCCTAACTCTTGGTCCTCAATCCATATCTAATAGGCATGTCTGCTACAGCAACGCCACCTGGGGGGACAATCCTGACAACAGGATCTCCCAGAGCGGTTTCTTCTGCTCATTCAAAGGAAGCCCCCTCTATTGGACAAGCCATTGACAGCGCAACATCACTCACTCCTCTACGGAATCCAAATGTGTGGCGTTATCCAGCTGTCACCTAGAAGGAAGATGGCTCCATCAACTCCTGTCCAAAATCTATTGGGAAACCTTCTTATGCCCGCTCCATCTCATTGACAACAAAGGTATCAACAACAAAATTAAGAAATTTGGCACTAACTCAAGAGAGAAGCATATTGATATCAAAGTAAAAATTCTTCAGGATGATTATGAGAACAAGATTATTGATGTCATGCTGATTCCGTCAGAGTCAATGTCTGCCAATGCACTGACCAAGGCAGCCAATAAGATCTCTAACTGCAGACTGGTAAATTGTTTCTCTGCTCCATATCATTAACCTCTGAGTTGAGGGGGAGTTTTGAGCTGAAGCACCACCACTTTTGTGTCCTCCACCCATGGCCCTTATTTCTATTGTCTGTCTAAGTTTCTTTATGTGCTTTTTCTGTTTCTCACTCTGGCCGCCCGCCATGTCTCACTGGGTGCCAAGACTCCAAATCTGAGTGGGCAACCCCTGAGTGCGACCAGATAAGAGTCAACCTCCTGGGAATCACAACAACCATTCACCAACTGACCATATTTGAGCACTCATCCTTCTACACCATCAAGTGACCGCTGGCAGCCAGCTCAAGCCAAGTAAGAACAAATTCAACTCCATTGGTTATGATCCGTACTAACTTTCTTCTCCAGATTGTTCATGGCGCCTTCCTCAGTCATCTTATGTTATTCTTGTAGCTGGTTGTACTTCAACCGTCTCTTGAAAGACTTCTGTTGGTGTTGTTTCCTTACCCATTCTCTGTCTCAATGACTCTTGTCTTCTCATTTCCTCTCTGATTCTATTCCTATTCAAAATACAGTCTGGTCTTGGTTTTCCTACCAATACTTTTTCCTCACAGACTTTACCATAGTCTACAGACCTGGAAAGTACTCTATAGTGCCTCATGTCTTTTCACGCCAAGAAAACATTTATCCCAAGGGGGGGATGCCCTATGCAGAAAAGAAACCAGAGAATTTCAAACAACTTTTAAAATAGACTGACTTTGAACCTTCTAGAATTTGCTTTATTTTCACAAAGCAGGTTGATGGACACTTGGAAAACTTAGTTCAATCCCAGCTCTCCAACAAATCAACCCAGAAGATTATTAATAATTTACATAAAAAGGAAAAAGTAAAGAGTTACCTTATAGATCCAGACACTGGTCTCCTTATCTTTCAGAATAGAATAGCAATCCCCAAGGAATATGAACAGCTCCAACTTGAGATAATTTTAAAACAACACACCTCCCCACTCTCTGGTAACCCTGGACAAGAAAAGACAACTGATCTAGTCAAAAGAGATTTCCATTGGGAAAATATGACCTCTTTTATCAAATATTATTTTTCTTCATTTTACCTTTGCAGCAGAAAAAAACCCAGTCATCACTAGAAGTTTGGACTCCTTCAACCTTTACCAACTCCAGGTGCTCCCTGGACTTCACTCTCTATGTACTTTATCTCACAGCTGCCACTATCCAATGGATTTGACTCAATCCTTGTGGTAGTTGACCACTTTTCAAAAAATTCCATCTTTATTAAAACCAGAACTGATATCTCCTCTGTGGAGTTAGCTAACCTGCTAATCTCCCATTTCTTTACTAAACATGGACTCCCAACTGATATTGTCAGAAATAGAGGATCTTCATTTGTTTCTTCTTTTTGGAAAAATGTGTGTGGAAAGTTACAAATAAAAAGAAATCTCTCCACAGCTTATCATCCTCAAACAGACAGTCAGAAATGATGGGTATATCAGACCCTAGAAAAATTTATTAGGATGTATGGTAGTTATCACCAAGACAACTGGGATACCTGGATCCCTCTTGCTGAATTTGCCTACAACAACTCCACCCACACTTCTACTAAGAAATCTCCTTTCTTCACCATTTATGGACAACAAACCAACTTTGAAATTCTAAATGTAGTGGACAACCAACCTTCCAGCCACTATGGAACTTAGATTCACCAAAATCAGAAACAACTGGGATTTTAATTGGAAAAGTCACTTAAAACCTATGGGAGATATGCTGACCTTAAAAGAAGTTATTTTTCTGACTCATTTGATTTTGGAAACAAAGTTTGGCTTTCTTGTAAAAATATCAAAACTAACCATCCAACAAATACGCTCTCAGAGCAATGGTTAGGCCCTTTTCTGATTACAGAACAGATTGAAAAAAAAAATTCAAGCTTCAACTCCCTTGCCAATGGTCCACTATTCACCCAGTGTTCCATTCCTCCCTGCTCAAACCTTACCAGGACAAATCTTTATCTTCAAGACACCAAACACCAACTGAAGCATTTAAAATAGATGGGGAAGAAGAATGGGAAGTGTCTCAGATATTGGATTACAAGATAAAGAGGGGGAAATTAATGTATCTGGTTGAGTGGAAAGGCTTTCAAGACAATGAGTAATGCACTACTTGGGAACCTCACTCTAATCATACCAACTTCCCTACCTTACTTCAAGATTTCCACACACTCTATCCTTTAAAACCAAAAAATCCTTAAAATAAAAAAAGATTTTTTCAAAAATATATGTATATATATATATTATTTAAAATATATTGAATTTATTTCTTCCTTCTTGTATCTTTTCTTATTAAACAAAAAAAATATAATATATAGACCTTTCTGATTCTTTTAGTCAATTCATTCTTCATAGTACCAAAAACTTTATATCAATCAAAAGAAAAAAAATTAAAATAAAAGGAAATCTCCTAAACAGTTTCAAAAATAATCTCTTCCAATTCTTTAACTCTAGACATCCAAGTATTAACTAGCTTAAAATTTTTAGATTCATAGGAATTAGGCCCTCTTACAGAAGTACCTAATTCATAAGTAATACCAGCCAAATCCAAGATATAAGAAAAACTCTTCCTTATCTCTACACTCCTTTTCTTTCTAGCCTCAAAAATTCCAAATTTTTCCTTCCTAATTTCAGAACCCCATCCTTTCTTCAGAACTTCCTGCAAATTAGAATTTAAATATCTAGATTTTTTACTGTAAATCTCAAAAGATTGATTTACCTGCTCTTCATTGAAAACTGAATCTTCTCTAATCATATTATCCATAACACTAGTTTACATCATTTCCAATAAACTCTATACATTTTCCAACTCTTCCAACAATGCCTCTGAAGCATTCCTTCTATCAAAGCTACTCTCTTCCATTGTTGTTACAATCCCTTTCTTCTTATTTTTTCTGTCTTCAAAAACCTTCATCTTCACTTCCAAATACTTCATCTTCCTCTTAAGGTCTTCTAGTTCCAAGGAGTCATCTGATCTGCCCCCTTCTTTGACAATGAATAACTCCTGTTTCCTTCCCTTTCCCTTTCTTACTTCCATATCCTTATAATTAGCCCTTGCCTCTTCTTCTGGGACATTTCAAAGTTCCATCTTGAGACTTCCTTCTGCATCCAAATCTTCTTTGACGCTTTGATGCTTTGAAACACTGGTTCAATGCTTTGAAAATCCAGTTCAAAGCTTTGATGGATCAATTTGAAGCTTCAATGGGTCAATTTAACACTTCAAAAACCCACTTTGATGGAGTTTTGTCAAGCCTCAACAGCTTGCGGAGCCATATGTGTACTTATACAACTATTTTGATCAGTTCAACAATTATCTTCAACGCTTTGATGGTTTGACCAGCGGCTTCAACACTTTGACAAACTCCTTTGATGGTTTAAATGGACTCCATTACATTTCTATTCCTCATTCTCTTTGGCAAAACTTTGACTACCTTGTCATCCAAATACACATGAGGAGTTCCCCACCTTATAAATTCCTTTCCCTTCTTGTTTTCACGCAACCTTGATGTACCATCTAACGCCGATTGATTGTTTTGACAGAAGTTTTCCCGCTTGGCCTGTGTCTTCCTCAACCTGTCCTGCATCAATTGAACTAACAAACCAGCTATTAGCACCCTGCACCTCCTGAAAACTCCAACAAAAATGACTCAACTGACTCTGCAGTCAACCTCGAAGAACATGTTAACATCATGATATAATCATCTGGGACCTCCTTCAACTCAAAGGGATGGCATATATCAAGCACCCACCAGGTTGGCCCCATAGCCTTCCTACTCTGCTTGTCCATCTAACAAGCCCTTCCATACTGTTGACAACTTTCACATTTGGTGGAATTTTGCTTGATGCTGGTGGTGCAGATCCTGTCCATTTTGATGCATCTTTCACAATTTGGGAAGGATTGTTGAACTGGGTGGTAATTTTTAGTCTTTTCCATAGTTTATGTTGTTGTAGGGGATCTGTTATGGGAAGACAGTGATGTTAGTGGAGTGGATGGTGGTGATGGTTGTGGATATGGAGAAGGGAATCTTAGTTTAGACATGGCTAAAGGGATCAAGACTAGATGGCCTCTTCAACCTTCTCTTTTTATGGCCATCAGGAAATGCCCTCCTTTTCACCATGGAGTACTGTCATACTGACATCTAACTCAGTCTACCCTCAGAAAGCTCAGTCTAACTCTCAGTCCTAATCTACTTTCCAAGGAACTTCAACCTCAGGGCTCAGGAGACTTATATCAATATATCTCCATTAACTATATATCCTCAGGATCTGCATGCAGTTAATATCTACATATAGTCTAACCTCATATAACATGCAAATAGACTCCATAGGCTTGCACATACTTAATCTCCCAGGTCTGAAAATCCTCTAACCTTATTCACTCTGTCTAACCCATGCTCCATCATGGTTTATTCTTTGGTAATCCTTATGTACATGCTTTTCCAGATTGTATCCTATACTCTCTCTACTTAGTACATAGTGTCATGGCCTTGTTGTACACTGTACATCCTTTAACTGAAAACTCCCAACTTAGACAGCCCAGACCTTTAGCCTTACCCCAATGTAGAAGAAACCTATCCCAATGTAGTATTATACCTGATCAGCCCTCTCTGTTACCTAGACTACTCCCATGTCATTACATATGTAGCGTGAGCCCCAACCAACTGTACCTCTGTTTTAGTTCCAACTATTGTCTATTTAGACTTGCCTCCTCTTCCTCCTTTCTAATTTTTCCCCAAGAAATCAGTTTGCTACTTCATACTAGGGATTAATCCCAGCAAGTGTCATCAGCATCTTACCTTCAATTAACTCCTACTCTGCTCCTTGTAGCATCTTCCAGTAACCTTTACCCCAAGCCTACTGAGTGTAGAGTCCCCTTGTGCCAAGCCCTGCTTGCATTTCAGCAGCCCTTGTGACAATTATCCTGAATTTAATGATATCTTCCCCATATTGAACATCAAAATTCTGGATATAGAAGCTCCAATCATGGGTATCCATATATGTGAACTAGATAATGCTTTCTTCAACTTAGTAAAAGAATCTTAACATCCTGATTTTAAAAAGCTGTGTACTATCATGGAATGTGAGTCTCCTGAGGAAGACCTTGCAAAAAGCTTACCAGCTCCTATACTCAAACTTTAAAAATCTGGGAGGTTTACCTTGCGCAATGGACTCATATGCTATAGACACCAACACTCAAGTGTGCTAACCATAAGTATTAAAGAGTACATAAAGCACATATTATCAGATTTCCATGAAAATTGTTCATCAGGACATCTATCTGTTGAAAGAACTCTGGAGAAAGTAAGACAAACAGCTTGGTGGGTAAATTGGAGAGAAATCACAGTGAACTATGTCACCAGCTGTGAAATTTTCCAGAAATCAAACAAATCTACTGGAAAAAAATTTGGAATCTTACAGAAAATTTCCAAACCCAAACCCAGATGGGAAATCATGAATATGTATTTTGTCATAGGATTAAACCAAAAGGAACTTTTTCCAAAAATTCAGTCCTAGTCATGGTGGATAGATACTCCAAGAAATCAAATTTTGTACCTAAACACAAGGAGGATACTGCTATGGATGTATCTTTACTGCTCTGGAAAATTATAATAGTAGATGTTAGAGTTCCCAAAATCATAATCAGTGGAAGAGACCCCAAGTTCACCTCTGGGTTCTGGCAAAATTTACATGAAACTTTAGGTACTAATCTGGCATTTTCCACTTCCTTTCATTTAAAAACTGATGGGCTAGCTGAGAGAATTATACAGAAATTAGAATAAATGCTCAGGAGATTCTTCTTTTGTGGCATGGAATTCAAAAACTTGGATGGATATTTCCATGATTGGTTAAGCTTACTACCAGCCTTAGAAACAGCCTATAATAGCAGCAACAAAACAACTACCAAGGAAGCCCCTTATATATTAGAAAGAGGCTGGATTCTCAAATTAACTAGGAACAAATTAAACCAAATCCTAGCTACTATTCATCCTTATTATCTGGACTTCAAGAAAATTATAGAAATAGCCAATGATCATACCCAGAAATGCATCTAGGGTGCAGTAGAGTATCACAAGTTGAGGTGGGATAAAACACACAAAGAAACAGATTTAAAAATAGGAGACCAGTTCCTAATATCTACTGCTAAATCAAAAAACCTGGATGGAAATAGGAATTTAAAACCAGCCTTTGTAGGAAAATTAACTATTAAGAAACTTCATGGAAAAAATTCATTAGAAGTAATCCTGATTGAAGAATTATCTAGGAAGCATCTGGTATTTGCTGTTAGACTATTAAAACAATTCACCCCAAGAGAAAGAAACAACCATCCTCCCCCACCCATCCCAGTACAATCTGAAACTTTTAAAGGTAAAAACAAAGTAAGCAGGATCCTTAAAGACAAAAAGTAATGAATTCAAGGGAAATATGTCAGACTTTTATTAGTCAGATACAAAGGAGAGTCTGCAGGTAAAGATGAGTGACTGCCAGAAAATAATATCCCAGATGGACCCATACACCTGAGGAATTATAGGGCCAATAAAAGTCACCAAATTTTTTTTCCCACACCAACTTTCAGGTATAGCCATATATTAGAATGAGGGAATGTCAGCCAGCTACTATTTCAGAGCTAACTCACAAATTATTAGAAAAGTAATAAATAACAAAAATAACATCAATTGTTTTTAAAACTACTAAGTAGTAGGAAAATCCAAAATATCATTGCAGATTTGGATTCCCCACCCAACACTAGGTAAGTTCACTCACTGACCCCTACCCTGATATCCCACTCCTTACATTTTGAATATTTTTATAAAATAACATCCCAAAAACTCATGGCACCACTGTTGCATGTTTTTTTGGACATTTTGAAATTTCATATGATTTTGAATGTGTAGGTTTCACACTCAAAATTCAGTAACAATGGACAAATTAAGTATAGCTTAGAATTTATGAGCAAAACATGTTTTTTACAAACTCCCTCATGCAGCTGCAGCAGTTCCGCATCTGTGAACAACTTCTGTAAACCCTAGGACAGGCAGCCAAGCTGTCCTGAAAACTCAAAAAGCAGAAAGGCAGCCAAGCTGTCCTGACAACTCAACAAGCAGAAAAACAGCCAAACTTTCCTGAAAACTCAACAAGGGGACACACACCCAATCTGTCCTAAAAACTCAAAAAGCGGAAATGCAGACTCAGGCAGGTTACCCACATGCAGCACTGGGACTACACCACAGAAAGCTACAAAAGCTTCTGTCAAAATAAACTACAGCAACTTCAAGGTACAACTGAAACATGCTAATGCCCAGAAAAAGACATACAGTATATGTAATAAATATCTCAGTGGGTAGAGAGTGACTAAAAACATACGTAAATCAAATAAAAATACATAAAAGGTCTAGTTTACATATTTAAATAAATACCTAGAAGTATTTTAAATAAATTATTTCATTAAATAACACAGATTTTGACAATGAACCATTAACAGCTTCACATGATCTTAAATCCCTCTCAGAGTGACATAACTACAAGTTTGAATGACATCAAAATTTCCGTAAGATCTCTAACAATGGGAATATGTAATCCAATCTATGAAATTCCCATAAAATGCTTGAATAAAATAAGATCATGTGAAGAATTAAACACTTTACCCAACCATATTAACAAATCATTATTGGAAATAGGCCCAATAACAGACTGATTCAGCTTCTAACAGTAATACAGCACCTAGAAAACATGCTGTTCCACCTCTGGTTTCTCTGCTAGAATTAGCATCCATCTTCTCTGGACCCCATAGCCCTCAGAAGGACAGGCTTGGACCCAAAAAGGTATAAATAAAGACACATTTTGATGATGTTTAGACCCCAGAACCAGCTAAATATACATCCAGAACCCATGCCAAAGTGATCTAGTACTTATGAAAGATAATTGAGTTATTTATGGCTTTAGTCCAATAGTTTTTCCCTCTCCCAAAACCCTTTTAACTGAATTTCTGTTGTGAAAATTCATCTAACCCCAGAAACAGGCTTAAAAATATCCATTATAGTTTATTTCAGGTACCTAAGGAAGATAATACTGAACCATTAAGCAATTTATCTCCTCTCTTCCATTTCTGTTTTTCTGTAAGGCTCTTCCTGTCCACCATGTTTTTCTATGTATTATCTTTGGGCCACAATTCCTTTAAATATTATTATCAAAGTTTCTGAAGTAACCAGATGTACAGGTTACAAAGTTAATCTCCTGCAGAAGAGGTTTTAAAGATCCCCAGTATAGTACTGTGGCCCCTCTTTTTATTGATATATCAATTTATTCATTAATAATTATCACTGACAACCAAACCAAATCACCATGCATTTTCTTTGTCCATATATTTACTGATCATTTCTGAATCATTTGGATAATATTCTTAACCTTTATTCTATAACCTCTGGTAGCTACAATGTAGCAAGGACATTGGCATCCAGGAGGCTGAAAAAGACATCATATTCATCACAGTTTTCTTAAAAGCTCCAAATAATCTAATTGTAAAAACATAATATGGGAAAAAAAAGTTTTACCATGGTCAATGCAAAGTTTTCTATAAGAAACCCATGGTTGATGAAGCCTATTTGTAGTGGGAGTCCAAAAATGTCAAATGGATATTCAATTTTTTAAAGATGAGAAAGATGCAATTTTTTATATGTAAATTTTTATAATTGATTGGTTTAGCACAAAATGGAATATTCAAATTCCTAAAAAGAACCGGCCTAAAATCCTTATAATTTTTGTGGATTTCAATAAAAAAACTGTGAATTATTTTGAACAATCAATAAATTAAAAATTTTTGGTATCTGAAATTATCATCTCATAAAAAACCCAAGGGGTATTTTCCCAACCAATTTGACACATCCTTGCAACCCAGGATCAGGATGGTCCCATTGAATCAAAGATACTTTTTTAAAAATCAAGAAGATACCTGGGAACAGTGATTTCACTTTATAAGAGTCAAAGCCAATTATTCATTGGAATATTGCAGAAAAAAATATTTTTTCAACAGATGAAAGATCACAATCTCTTAATTGATCATCAGATTTTTTGAGCTCATCCTCAGCTGAAATATGGAAAGATTGATTGTTCTCAATGCAAATTTATGGTTTAAAATCTATTAAAAAAACTATCTGCACAAATGAAAGAATCATTGTCATCAAGAATGACTAATTTTGAATTCACGCCTTCAGAATTATCAAATTCTTTGTGCCATCTTTGAAGAAGTCATGATTTGATTATTGTTGATTACTAGAATGAAACTATATTTTTCAAAAGGCATAAGTACATTAATTAGTTTGAAAAATCCATGTATTTTGGAATAGTTTCCCACTCCAGGAAGGTATCAAAATCTTAAATAAATTTTCAAATTGAAAATAGGAATGACTATAGCTGGTTAAGTTTTGGTGCAACTTTTGGAGTTTTGAAGAACTTCTTGAGGTGGGATAATATGCCTCTTCAGGGTGTGTGGCATGAATTTTAATCTTCCAAGGACTCCCTGCAGTGGGAAAACACACCTTCAAAGGATTTTTTTGGTTTTTGGAGACCTCTAAATATTAATTCAGGCCTTTGGGGCTATAATAAGGCCTCCAGACCACCTATGCCATCTATCTGGGGCAGAATGTTTTAGAGAATCCAAACATGGGTACAAATTGATTTCACATAAAATAAGAAAATAGAATAGTTGTCAGGTTTTCCCAAAGAATTTAAATCTGGGGTTAGTTTTTTTGTAAAAAAAACTTCATTCTATAAGAAAAATAATAAAAATCCAGTTCTCTTTCAAAAAAAAAGTAATATTTCCAATGGGATGTAAATACAGTTGTACAAAAACTAGTAAATCATAAATATATATATATATATATCTACATAAACTTTTTCTTGGAGATTCTTCCAAATTTTTTGGCAAAGATTTTATTTTGAAAAAAGCCATCAAGTACATTAATCATAATAAGAAACATCTAAAATTGGTCTTTTCTAATAAATTTTAATATTTATGATAGGATGTCAATACCTTTGTCCCCCCTCAAAAATAAATAAATAAAAACAAAAACATTGTATAACCCTGTTTTATTAAAACAATTAAAATATGTGGAAAAATTCCACTACAACAATATGGTTACAATCAGTTCTTCTAAAATAGAACCCCATCCTTGCCCAAAAAAACTCACAACCTGCAATTCTCTGTCAACTGATGATTTGGAAACCTCTGCAAGCACCAAAGTGAGTAAGGGATTAGTGGAAATTAATGGTAATTTTTTGAAAAGTTGGGCATGGTCCTATCTTTTCAACAAAGGAAATGAAAACCAAGTGATGTGCATTTTAACCCTTTTAAATGGAAAATTGTGTGAAATAATCCTACTTTGCAACAAGTAAAAGAGCACAAAATCCATGGGAAAGAATCTTATGCAAATTTATAAGATCTCCCATCCCCAAAAGTTCTCTCAAAACCAAGCCAAGATCAATGGCTTTTTCAAAGGGACAAGCATTGATAAATCCTGAAGTGATTCAACCAACTTTTTCTTCTCCAATTTTTAGTTCACCTCTTTTTTTGATCAAATCTTTTTTTCTTTTTTTTATCCAGATCAAACCCAACCCAACATTTATGAAAAAAAGGCTTTTTTACTTAATTGCTGATTCCAACATACCTTTTTCAAATGTGCAACAAGCATAGTTTGTGAAGATGCTAGCTTTAATGAAACCCCACACACTGCCAATGATAACAAAAAAAAGGAAATTTTGAATGAATTCCATGATATGCATGCAGCCCATGTCAAAAATCTCAAAAATTTCTTTTGAAGGTATATCAACTCTTTTGTTTACCATTGACACTTGGACATTGCCAAACTGTATGGAACTTTTGGGAGTTACTGCCCATGTTATTGACACCAATGGGAAATTGACAGAAGTAGCCATTGGAATGCAAACTACATGTGGTAAGTCTTCTTGTTTTATCTCTTATAATGTTTTGTTTCTGATAATTTTTTATCTCTTATAATTTTTTGTCTCTTATAATGTTTCATCTCTTATAATGTTTTATCTCTTATAATGTGTTATTTCTTATAATTTTTTATCTCTGATAATTTTTTATCTCTTATAATGTTTTATCTATTATCAAATTCCTTCTCAATCAATCCAATTTTTATATCCAATTTTGTAGAATTTTACACTGGTGTAAATCTTGCAGAGATATTTTGTGCCACCCTGAAAAAGGGAGATGTTCTCAAAATAATCTTGGTCATCACTGCTGAAAATGCTTCAAACAAGCTTAACATGGCCAAGCAAATCTCCAAGATCACCAATCTGAATTTTGATTACAAGAATGACCTCTTAGGCTGCATGGCACATACAATCAACCCTGCTGCCAAAGATGGTCTCAAGGTGTTTGGTTCTGGATACAACCTGGACACTAATAGAACCATCAATATTTAATCTGATCCACTTTTGATTTCTAACCTTGTCAATCCACCAGATGGGGCCAAGGTTAATCTTAGAAATGTCCTTCAAAGGATCCAGGACCTGTCTACCTGGTTCTGGTCCTCTCCTCAACATCAAGGAAATTTTCAAACACATATGAAGATCTGTGATATGGAAAATCTTTCAATGAACCTGGCCAGTAGCTGGATACTAGGTGTCATGAAATTTTGTGATTTAAACTAACTCATGTTGAAAAGAGCTAATGGGCTCAAGAATGCCTGCAATCTTGTTTGCAAGCAACTGGGCATCATCAAATAGAAGATCAAGAGGGTTGAATGAGAGGAATTTGAACAGATGCTCAACTTTCTTGAGCCACTCAACAATGCTATCAAACTTCTCTGCTCCTCCACCCAGTACCCCACTCTAAGCTATGCCATACCAATTTTCATTGCACTGGTAGGTGAGATGATCAAACTCAAACCACACTATGACTCTTCTCAGCTTTTCCCAGTGGCAAACAATTTGATCAAAAAACTGAAGAGGTATCCATGCCACTCTTTGGCAAAGATAGCTCCATCATGTGCCATGATACTTGAACCCCAAATCAAGATATCATGCTTTTCAAATCACCAAAAAATGATCCTTGAGAATCTGAACATCAACATAAATCTGGCCAACATCCTTAGCATATTTAGGACTGAAGAACTGAAGTTCTAATAGATCCAAACTTCTTTGAACTCTCAACAATCCTGCATCAATAATTAAAAAAAAATCAAAGGTTCAAAGTCAATCAAGCATGAGGTTTTTCAACCTTGTTGGAGCAAAAGAGAAATTGAGTCAGAGGTTCTCTAATACCTGTGCTTCTTTATTGGAGTTCTTGGGCATCAATGTACCCCAACTTTTCCAGGATGGCTCAGCACTTTCTAGCCATTCCTGACGCAAGTGCCCCATAAGAACAGATTTTCTCTAAATCCAAGGCTATTTTTGGGCCTCAACGTGCACCATCAGATTGTGATTCTATTCAGCAGCTCTTATGTTGAAAAGATGGGTATCACAGTTTTGGAAAGCTTTCATGTTGATTTTCATTTCATTTGTATTTGTTCTATTTCTTATATAGCATTGTTTTTTTTTGTGTGTTTATTGTGACTGATATCAGTAAGAATGGAGTATGGTATTGAAATGAAACAGATGAAATAAATGTGTGAATTTTCAACACATTGTGCCATAGCTACCCCTGGTGGCCAAATACCCCACATACCTGGTGTGTCAGATCTTTGAGAACGACTCCCAAGCCAAGTTTTTCTTCACCCATACCTGATGGCCTTGTGCAAGCCCAATGTCGGGTATTACCCAAAATTGAGTAATCGGGGTCCAGCCCTAATATAGATCACCCTGACATGCCTACATCCAGTTGTCCAAGCCACTCGCGTCGCTCTCGTTGATGAGGTGAGGGAGGAGTGCGGACACTCTGGTCGAGCTCGAGCCGAGGGTGAAGGATGAGTGTGCACACTCCAAGTCGAGCTGAGGCATCCCCATCGCTTGATAAGTATACGCACTCTATCCTTCGTTTGGGTTTCTGACTGTCTTCGCCTGATCAGGTTGCCAATTCACTCCCAGATTGATCTCACCGAGCTTCTCAACTCAGCCTGGCTCTGGTCGTAGTGTTCACTGTTGACCATCCGATCTCATCCCTCCTTCCCTTCCTGGTATCCCCCTCGGCCATCCACCCAAGCACTTCTTCTTCTCTCTCTCTCTATCATCCAACTCAATCCATCATCGATTCAACATCGATCTGACTAATTATCATCCTCATCTCCTGTACTATACAGCTCGTACATACCTTCTTCACCCTCCTGCTCCTCTCATCGAGCTACCGAACGGCTGACCGAACGAGCCACCGAACGAGCTACCGAACGAGCCACCGAACGAGCTACCGAACGAGCCACCGAACGAGCTACCGAACGAGCTATCGATCTACCTACCGAACTAGCTACCGAACGAGCTCTCGATCTACCTATCGAACGAGCTACCGATCCCTCGAACGACCCACCGGACCACTGACCCCTTGCCCGAGCCATTGAACCGTTGACCGAACCACCGAACCGTTGACCGAACCGCCGAACCCTTGACCGAACCACCGAACCCTTGACCGGACCACCGAACCCTTTTCCGAGTCAGCCTCCGGACCCCCGACTTGCGGACCGACCCACGGACCCCTCGACGGCGACCGACTAAAAGTCTTTTAGGCTTATCGATCGTCGATCCAAGCTGATCAGATTGATGTCGACGACGTTGACTTCCGAAGGTCTTGCTTCACAAATGGCAAGCGGCAGTGGCACCCATCATCATCATCCTCACCATCCTACAAACCATCATGCCATCGGAAAACGGCCGATCGCCAGCCTCGGCTCAACCCTCACCGCCATCACCGCTCATCATCCTCATGGAAGAGCCACTGACTCATCCAGGTTAGCTGCTTCCCCCATCTCGACTTGTATCGTACCATGTTCACTGACCAGCTAGTTCCATCGTTCATCATCCTCCCTCTCTCCACGCTTAGAAACACGAACCGATACTCGGTCACCCAACTGTATTCTATGGCCGCCGAGAACGATACCGAGATCGAGGATGAACTAGCCAGGGGTCAATCGTCCATCATCCCATCCCTCCTCGATCGCCAATTGACTTGAATTCTCTCCATCCCAACTCATCCTCTTCGCCCTTTTGATAGCTCAAAAGCGCCTCCGCGATCTCAAGACCAAAATATCCTCTCAATCCAAGAAGAACTTTGTCCTCGAGCGCGACGTTCGTTATCTCGATTCCCGGATCGCTCTCTTGATCCAAAACGTACGCCCACTCTCTCTCTCTGCACTTGCGCCAGTCGGCACCCTCGACTCGTTCCTCTGCGCCTCTAGCTATCAATCTCTGTCGTCGGCCCATCCCTTCAAATGTTGACTCACTAAACAATAGTCTCCTTCCTCTTCCATCTCCCAATCAACCACAGCGAATGGCATTGGGCGAACGGGAAGAAGTACGAGAACATCTGGAAGAGGCTGATGAATCCGAAGGACTTTATCTAGACGAAAAGAGGACACAGGTGCTTGGAGGTCCTCTGCTTCCTCTCGACTCGATCGATCCTACTCCCTCCCTAGAGAACCATTCACTCTATCATCCGATCGCCCCTGTCCCCATCCTCAACATACACTACTCCATAAAGCTTGTGCCCCCCAGGCAGTGAGCTCGAGACTGATCCTGTTTTTTTCGTTCGTACGCGTCAAACGTCAGCAATACGCCAATCTGTTTTTCTTACTCCAGAGTGAACCCCGTCATATAGCCACTCTGTGCCGTCTCGTCTCGATGGGCGAGATCGATACTCTACTTCAAACGGTCATGTTTACACTCTACGGAAACCAATACGAGAACCGGGAAGAACATTTACTCCTGACGATGTTTCAGGTCCGATTCCTCCATCCCTCCAACAACTCTTCCTGCTCGTTGATTGATTGCTCAATCACCCATCTTCTTGTAACTCTCATTTAGTCTGTACTATCAGCCCAATTCGAAACAACGACCGATTTCGGATCGTTACTGAGGGCAAATACACCGGTTTCCAGAATGATGACCACTTACACGCGTAGGGGACCTGGGCAGAGTTATTTGAAGACGGTCTTGGCTGAACGCATCAATAGCTTGATTGAACACAAGGATCTCAACCTGGAAATCAATCCTCTCAAAGTCATTTTGATTTCACTTGACTTGCTGTTGATCTCTTGATATCTGAACGACCTACCATTCCTGACTAGTCCATCTGATCCTCCCTTCATTTCTAAATTGGCTACCTGGTCATCTTACAGGTTTACGATCAAATGATTCAACAGATCGAAGATGAGACCGGTTCTATACCGGAAGATCTACCTCGTGGTATTTCCGCCGAAGTCGCAGCTGCCAATACGGATGTACAAAATATTATCGCGCCTCGATTGGCGATGTTGATGGAAATCGCAAATAGTTTTCTGATGACAATCATGGAGAGTATCGATAGTGTACCATATGGGATTCGATGGATTTGTAAACAGATTCGCAGTCTGACCAAGGTATCCTACTCAGTTCTTTTCCCCTTTTGACATCGGCACTTTTTGATTCACAAATGCAAGATTCACTCTCACTGGTTATCTGACTTTTAATTCTTCTTGTTTTTCCAAAAAAAAACCAAACTGTTATTCTCCCATCATTGTCTCCAAAGCGCAAATATCAGGACGCGACCGATATTGCCATCTGCTCCCTAATCGGTGGATTTTTCTTCCTCCGCTTTATCAATCCAGCCATCGTGACCCCTCAAGCGTACATGCTGATCGACAACTTACCGACAACTGCGAAGCATCCTCGGCGGACATTGACACTAGTTGAGAATAGTTCTTTTTTTTCTACTGCACTCCCCCCTATTTCGGAATGAAAACCTTCTGGTTCATCTTGCTAAAGCTAAACTTGTTGATGCGCAGATCGCCAAGATGCTTCAAAATCTGGCCAATAAACCTTCCTACTCCAAAGAGGCTTACATGATGAGCCTGAATCCGTTTGTGGAGGGTAACAAGGCCAGGATCAATAAATTTCTGAATCTGCTTTGTGAAGTAAAGGATTTCTATGAATCACTCGAGGTAAGCTCGACGATCGACTTGTGTTGTTTTTATGCTGATGCCGGACGTTTGCAAAAAAAATCGGTTGGTGTTTTTGTCTTGAGGGTTTTAGATGGATCAGTATATGGCACTATCCAAGAAAGATTTGCAAATCAACATTACCCTAAATGAGCTCTACAACACCCATTCTCTTCTCATTCAACACCTCGATCACCTGGTCGGTATCTTTCCCTCTTGATGGATTACAGGGCTTGACCCCCCCCAAAAAAAATCAAAAGTACCTGATTTGATGAACTACTATTCCTTTTACTAGGCCAAGGACGAACGACAACACTTGCGGATACTTCTTGACGAATTAGGACCTTCACCAGGTCAGGTACCCCGGAAAGAAAACCGGACGATTGAACTACCATTGCAGAGTAGATGGGAGATTCCAATTCAAGATATCACGACGGCTTTGATGGCTGAGAATAATTTAACCCAGAATGACATTTTATACATGGAAACCAAATCGATCTTTGTTCAGCTGATCCGTTCCATTCCACAATTGTCGGATAAACGACCGATCAACTTGGTAATGATTGCGGAACGAGCAGCGACTGCAAAGGATGCCACCCTGGTGCGTAAGGGGTTGAAGGTGAAGGAGATGTTACGGGAATTGGAGGAAATCAAGCTTTGCGATCCAAAGGATGATTATAAACTCTTGACGGATGAGATCGCGGCAGAGTTGACTCATTTGGGCAACATGAGAGAGAAGGTGATTTTAGAGACTCGATCCTTAGAATCGGTTTATAAGACCATCGGAGACCACAACAATTACCTCAAATCGCAACTTGAGCAGTATAAGGCTTATCTGCAGAATGTCCGGATCACCAGCAGTGCTAATCAAAAGGGTAAGACTGTGGGAGGTGGAGTCGGGGTGGTCAGTGTGGATGGTAAGGAGAAAAAAGTGCCCAAGACTCAATCTCTAGGGCCTTTCAAATTCACACATGCTCAGTTCGAGAAGGATGGGGTGATCGTCGATACAAACGTGCCTGAGAATCGGTTAGTCCTTTTTTACCGTCCTCCCGGCGATCCCCGCAATCGCGTGAGTATAACCTCTAGTCTCCGTGATGCTGACTTGTTTTTCTTTGCTGTGGTCGGCTGTTCAAAATACTACCCATGAACTTGTTAACATCCTCGTGGCTATGTTTAGGAGGACCAATATATTCTTCCAAATCATCTCTCCCTCCCCTGGGACGTTTATCATCGCCTTGCATTACAAAGGTAGGGAGAAGGCGATATTGGAGATGGATTTAAAGATTGATGATTTGGTTGGTCTCCCTCTGTTTTCCCATCGAGTTTCCTTACGTTGGTTGAGAGGTTATCATCACATTGCTCACTTGTGCTTGATTTATCTCCTCGTAATTCCTTTTTTGGCCCTCCCCCTTATCTGTGTCCTGTGCGACTGAATATTTTCTGTACCTGATTGATGCCACGCTCGGTGATAGCTGGAGAAGCAAAAGGACAATGTGCCAACCCTAGATTTGGAATACGTCCAGCTGTCGGTCACTAAGACATTAGCGGTTCTCAATAAGGTAAGCACGATCATCATCCCTTCCATTGGACTTTTGCTTTTGTCGAAGTGATTCGGGACCCCTGAGACCACTTTTGACTTGGGTGCGCCACAGACGTTCGCTCGGCGAAAGTAGTCGATTTCTTTGAATCGGGGTCTTCATCGGTTGTTTCATTTTGATATATATATATATATATATATATCTTTTGGTTTTGGTTTCTCTGTCTACTTTCCTAATAAATACAAATACATTTAGGACACATCAGAAGGTCATTTTCTTGATCCTCTCTCTCTTCTCTGATCGATCACGATTGTACTTCTTAAGGACCACATCATAACTTTTGTCTTACCTCTCCTCCTCTGCTTTTTTTTGTTTATTTGACATCTTTATACATCTTAATATACGACTGTCACGCTCTCACATACGAATCAGGAAATCGTGAGCGCAACAAGCCCGATTCCAAAATTTCAAACAAAAAGCATTCACTCCCCCAAACACAAGATATATATATATATATATATATATCCATACATATATACATTTGCAGCTTCTTCTTCATCATCCCTCCTATCATACATACATATCTATCTAAAGTAGAGAAAGATACTTGAAAATTCAATTTGAAGTGTGTACAGTTTTTTTTCTTTCTTTTTTCTGTTGAGTTTTTGTTTTTTGTTTTTATTTTTTTGTGGATCTCTCTCTAGGTATCGATGAACTTGAAGTATCTCTAAATCCCTCGAGAAGTTTTTTGTACTTTACTAGTTATTGTTGTCTTTTTTTTTTTTTTTTTTTTTTTTTTTTTTTTGGGTTAGATTATTTCTTTTGATGGAGAGAGATTGAATTGTTTGAGCGGATGGAAAAATGGTGAGTGGAGTGCATGCATGGATGATCGAATGGTGAGTGAGCGGAGGGAGGAGGTGTTGAGGGAGACAGACAATCAAACGACCAATGGGGTTTTTTTTTGGGGGGGGGGGGGGGAAGGTGTGTCCGTAAGGGATTGGAAGAGAAGGAGGAGATAGAGGGAACGTTCCTTACCCTTCATCGATCCTTCGAGCCATCTTTGTCTCGATCGGCTCCCTTACTCCCCCACTCATCCTGTCTCTAAACTTCCTTGCTTGCTCGCTCGCTTCGAGGGCCTGACCGATCGGGTCTGTCGTCTTATGAGAGATAGAGGATAGCGTGATGATACTGATCGGTTCTTGGATGCTTGAATATCTTCCCTAGTACTTATTTACATACATAATTAAATGAATTTTTCTTTGAAATATTTCTTGTTATTTATCTGATTCTGAACCAAAGCATGGATTGAAAGAGTTTTCAACAAACATTATATTCAAACTTAAAATACATTCAGAGTAAATCCTTTGAGAAATTCAAAAAATGAGGAATGAGATATTGATTCTGTGTTGGAAAATTTTCAAAATTAAACTAAGACAAAAAAAATAAAATGAAATAAAAACCAAACAAGCTCAAAAGACCTGCAGCTTCTTGATCAATTGATTCAAACATTATTTCATTTTTATCTTTTTCCCAAACTCATTCTAATTTCTTGTACCAGTTTTCATACAATGATTCTGTCTCACCAATAGTTGAAGTTAAAGATACATCTAATTTTCAGGATGAAACGGGAGATTTAAACTGTGGATTCATAGAAGAGGCCAAATGATTGGTCAATCATATTCCTAAAGGTTGCAATTTGATCAAAGCAATGAATTTCAAACCAATCTTCCAGAATTATAAATTCCTGGAAGATTTCTGGAGTAAAACATTTTTAAAGAATCAAGAACAAATATTAGGGTGTATCAAAGTTAACAAAACTGCCATTAGAAACCCGCCATTTTCTTTGACCAAACCCGCCATTTTGAATGGCAGGTTTCTGAAATACACATACCCCCTAACTGGTGTATTTCAAAATGGCTGGTTTCAAACATCAAACCTGCCATTATCATCCATCCAACATCCATTGCATGCAAAACACCCATCCACACCTCCACCTCAGCAAATCCATACCAATCCCATCTCCATTGCTGTCAGCCTCCTGGATTCCAAGACCCTTGCTATCCTTTAGCTACCAGAGGTGATAGAATAAATGATAAATATATTATTTAATAAATGCAGCAAAAAATCCGTAAAATATTTGGATTAAGCTTATTGCAAGGTTAAGTGGTTTGGTTATTGTTTATTGTTTTAAATCAATATGAATAAATTGATTATTAAATATTTTTATAGAGGGGCAACAATTATATTGGGGATCTTTAACACCTCTCTTCAGGGATTTCAGTATGAAAACACATAGTCCTGGTTACTTTGGGCTCTTTAGTTTAAAGAATATTTTACCCAAAGATAATATGTATACAAAATACACGGTGGAGTGGCAGGACCTTGTAGCCAAGCTGCCATGACAGAGAAAGGATAATAAAACTCACTGGTATATTATTAAATCCTTTGGGTATCTGTTTGAGACGTGCACTGATGGGTTAAACCTGTATACTGGGGTTATAAGGTTGTTCAGCAGTTTTTAATTGATAAAAAGAGGTTGAGGACGGATATTATTGATCAGACATTGCCATAAATCACTTACTTATCTCTTATAAGTACTTGATTACCTTTGCACGGTGTCTGGATATAAATATAACTGGGTCTCTCCCCATCAATATCCTCAAAAGAGCTCTTTATTTATAGCTTTTGGAGTCCCAATATTGTCCTTCTGAGCGTTGTAGGTGCTCAAAGGGACAGACACTAAGGCTAGCAGGGTAACCAGGGGTAGCCTGTCATGTGTCCTTGGTGCCATAGCACAGGTAGCATCTAATTCCTCAGGGTATGGGAATTATGCTACTTTATAATAGACATTAGGACGTGTGAATAACACTAATCTGTCCTATTTATGTATAATTTGATTAATTATCCTTGGTAAATGTTCCCAGTAATTTCATAATTATATAAATAGACATTTCTACAGACATCTTGATGTCAGGTAAGTTCTCATTATGTATTATATATCTGGAGTAAAAGTCATGATATTGATTTTACTCCTTATTTTTGAGTTCCAGTTGATTTACTAAGACAATTACTTAAAAATATAAGTCATGGTAATTCATGTAATATTTTTACATCATTAGTTTTCTTAGTATTTCACAAAGATATTGATGTCTAGAAACTCTCATAAAAGTATATTAAAGTATTTTAATATATTTTTAGAATTTGTCATTGTCTTATTTTTGACATTCTTGGTACTTTGAATTATATTAAATAAAAAATACATATAAGGATTATTTAAGTATTTTTATATAATATTATGTATTTTTAGACTTTCTACTATCCACGGGAACATTTATTACATATGTAGAATGTTCCTGTTTAGGTTGTAGCATGTTTACACGGTACCTGAGCCTCTCAGGCCGCCTGTCACTCTGTCAACCCATAGTCCCGCGGCTGCGTACTTGTCAGAGGCCCAGGGCTGCATACACAACCTTGACGGAGTGACAGGGCTGTATCTCAGCCGTGTGCGGGTGCATTGGCTGCAATGGCTGATAAAGGAAATAAAAGAAATAAAAGCAATAAAATAAATGAAAGAAATAAAAGAAATAAAAGAAACCAAAGAAATAAAAGAAATAAAACAAATGAAACAAATGAAACAAATGAAACAAATAAAATAAATAAAATAAATAAAACAAATAAAACAAATAAAACAAATAAAACAAATAAAAGAAATAAAAGAAATAAAAATTTGTTAAGTGTGCCACACAACTCAAATGGGACGTGTAGCATTCCACACGGCTCAAATGAGCCGTGTAGGGTGCCACACAGATCATTGAACTGTGTACACGGCTCAAGAACCGTGTATAGAGCTGTGTACATGGCTCAATGAGCCATGAATCTAACATTTCCCTATCCAAACAAAAAAAAATTGGTCACCTATTAATCATCAGGCAGCAGGAGCAGGAGCTAAAGGGGGGGAAGGACATCATCCCCCTCCTCCTCCTTGTTAATAAATTGGCAAGAAAACAATTTTTTGCTTTTTTTTCAACCAATTGATCAAACTACAAACAATTGATTGTTTGTGGTTTGATTGATCAAACTGCAAACAATTGATTGTTTGTGGTTTGACTGATCAATCAAACTAAAAACAAGCAATTGTTTTTTTGCGGTTCAATCTGATTGATCAAATGGGGAACAATTGTTTGCTTTCCAATTTATAAAAAAGGAGGAGGAGGAGGAGGGGGATGAAGGGGAGCAGGAGGGGTGCTTACCAGAGGTTCCAAGCAAGGAACAAGGAAGGAACATGCAATGAACAGCCTTCTAAAAGGAGGAGGAGGAGGGTGGAGGTTGGCATGGATCATTCAAGGAGGAGGAGGGGGGGGGGGGCTTACCTGGGGAGCTGAGCAAAGAACAAGGGGACCTGGATAAGTAGGAGGATGACCAGGTGAACTTGGGGGTTAGAGTTTAGGGTTATAATTTTTAATATATTGTTCTTTTCTTATTTTAAAAAGTTTTAAATAATATAATATTAATTCTGCATTGGTTTTCAAATCCACTGCAAAAGGAATTAGTGATAAATCATGGTTGAAATTTCAGAAAAATGATATCTTTGATTAATTTTATGTGAAATGTTTGGTCCAAGTTTTTAAATTAAATAAAATGGAATATTTTCTCAGACAGACCCCCAATTGTAAGCCTCCTGGATGCCAAGGTCCTTGCAAACTTTTAGCTACCAGAGGTGATAGAATAAAGAATTAATGTATTATTATAAAAATGCAGCAATAATCCATAAAATATTTGAATGAAGCAAATGCAAGGCAATATGGTTTGGATATTAATGGTTATTATTGATCAATATTAATAGATTGATTATTAAATAAATAAAAAGAGGGGCCACAATGATGTTGGGGATCTTTAACACCTCTTCTTCAGTAAATTCAGTTTGAAATACGTAGACCTGGTTACTTTGGAACCTTTAATTTATATTCTTAAAGGATTTATTGCCCAAAGATAATAAATATATAAAATGTATGGTGGATTGGCAGTGATTTTTGACCAAGCTGCCACAACATAATAAGTATAATAAACTCACTTTTATGGTATTTAATCCTTTGGTTACCTGTTTGGGACATGTACTGATGGGTAAACCTGTTTCTGTGGTTAAAAGTTTGTTCAGCATTTTAAATTGATAAAAATTAGTTTGGGATGTATACTTTACTAAGAAGAATTGATGGAATAAAGATCATGTGGATAAATAAGGTATTATTCACATGCCAATAAATCAATAAAAGTTAAAATAATTCCATTATCCTGTGGAACTAGATGCTACTCGTGTTATAGCACTAAGAAAACGCAATAGGCTACCACTGTTTACCCTGCCAGCCTTGGAATCCATCCCTTTGGGCCCCTATAGCCCTCAGAAGGACAGAATTAGGACCCAAAAAGCTATAAATGAAGAGCTCTTTTGAGGTTATTGATACCTCAGACCCAGTTATATATAAATCCAGAAACTGTGCCAAAGTGATAAATTAATTATAAGAGATAATTAAGTGATTTATTGCTTTAGTCTGATGAATATTAACCATCCCAAACCAATTTTTATCAATTTAAAATGCTGAAAAATCTTTTAACCACAGAAACAGGTTTACCCATCAGTACATGTACCAAACAGGTAACCAAAGGATTAAATACCATAAAAGTGAGTTTATTATACTTATTATGTTGTGGCAGCTTGTTCACAAATCACTGCCAATTCACCATACATTTTATATATTTATTATCTTTGGGCAATAAATCCTTTAAGAATATAAATTAAAGGTTCCAAAGTAACCAGGTCTACGTATTTCAAACTGAATTTACTGAAGAAGAGGTGTTAAAGATCCCCAACATCAGTGTGGCCCCTCTTTTTATTTATTTAATAATCAATCTATTGATATTGATCAATAATAACCATTAATATCCAAACCATATTGACTTGCATTTGCTTTATCCAAATATTTTACGGATTATTGCTGCATTTTTATAATAATACATTAATTATTTATTCTATCACCTCTGGAAGCTCAAAGGTTGCAAGGACCTTGGCATCCAGGAGGCTTACAATTGGGGGTCTGTCTGAAAAAATATTCCATTTTATTTAATTTAAAAACTTGGACCAAACATTTCACATAAAATTAATCAAAGATATCATTTTTCTGAAATTTCAACCATGATTTATCACTAATTCCTTTTGCAGTGGATTTGAAAACCAATGCAGAATTAATATTATATTATTGAAAACTTTTTAAAATAAGAAAAGAACAATATATTAAAATTTATAAACCAACAGGTTGGGAAGCTTTAACTCCAGCTGAACAACTTGAAATCTCTCTTCACCATAAAAAACTAGATAAACTCCTTGAAAAAGAAGATCTTGATAGGCACATTAAATTTCAAGCTCTATTAAGACAACACAAAGCTTGGAAGAAATATTGTATCAATTACTTTCTGAAATATAAAAGTAAGTAAAAACCTTTATAAAATTATTTTATTAAAATAATATTAATATATTTTATTGACCAATAAAACCTGCCTCTTATACCATCAGTGAGAGCTCTTATCCCAGAAATTACTGCCCCTGAAGTTGATATTTTGGATCAAGAGGTACCAGACATTTCTGGATGTCCTGAAAATATATATTTGACTGGAGAAGACCTCATAGGGATGCACAAACACCTTTTTTGATTACCTGTTCAAGATAAATTCAATCCTGATAAAGTCTTATTGCATTTAACTATTAACTTAAGTAAGTTGAAAATAACTTATAATCATGGATTTTTCTTTCCAAGAAAAATACTTATAAATATTTTAATATGAACAGACGCAACCCAAGGGCCTCAGGGAGAGCTCCTTCCTATGGATCTTTGCCAGGAGCTCCCAGTAACCGTGAGGAAGCCCATTATGAAAACAATGAGGGGGTTAAAGCCCATGAGTCAAATGTTGGTGGAAAAGGAGCAGAACCAGGTGCTTCTGTCCTCCCCCAACCTAGTGCCAGTGAAAGTAGTAGAATAAAACCCCTCTCAATTGCAAAAAGGTTCTCTACAACCACCCCAGCAGAATCTGGCCAAGGAAGCCAGGATCAAAGGCTTAGTCAAAGAGCATGTGAAATTCTGGGAAGAGTTCAAATAAGCCCAGTCCAAAGAGTACTTAATCTCCATGAAAAAGATAATATCCCAAGCAGAGGCTTCCCAGATAGCTCTTCAGAAGATTATCCCTAGGAAAGAAGTAGAATCCTACATAGAAAAATGGAATCCTTTTGATCAATTAGCCCAACTGAAGGGCAAAGGATCAGGAAAGAAGAGATCCTATTCACATCCAAAGCCCAAGGGAAAGAATGATTGGGATCAGATAATATCATTAGCTCAAAAGTTTAAAAAAGTGTACCACAATTAGCTTCTAATCCTCAACCTAGTGTCTTGTCTAAACCAACCTCAGATTTAATTACTTCCTTTTCTAATGATATTTGTCATAATCTCAAAATTGTTTGTGGTAATTTAGATGGTGTTTACACCCAATTGGACAAGTTGTATTCATTAGTTGCCAAATTAATTAGTAATCAATTAAAGGCTGTGGGGAGGGAAGATCTTAATGTACATACAGAACAAATATTGGAAACAATGAATCAAGGTAAAACCAGTCAAACCAAAACAATTGAGAATATTTTATCAGTTATTCAAGAAGATTATATTATGTCCATCAAACCATTGAAAGAAGAATTAAATAATTCTACTAACAATTCCATTTTGCCTCTTAGTGAAAAATTATATCTGCTTAATAGTAAAATGGACCTGCAGCTTAATTTGATCAAAAATTATCTTAGGGACTTAAAATTCCATCTGAACAACCCCTTGGGGAGTACCACAGAGGAATCAAAACCTCCCAGACAAACTACTACCCCTTATGAACCACCTTTAACAGGAGCGCAAAGGAGTGACACTTCCAGGCCTAGTCCTACTCCTGAAATGGAACAAGCCCTCAAACCTTTACCCCCTATCTCTGATTGGTCTAAGTTCTCTGGTGAAGGAGAATAAAAACATATAAATTTCATCAAATTTATTGACTATACCATAAATTCTTATGACCTGCCAGAGGCTATAGCTGTAGTCAGACTTCCTAGGCTCTTTGAAGGAGTAGCAATAGATTGGTTTATCAGTAAAAGAGAGGAAGTAGGATCCTTACCATGGAATTATTGGAAACTCTTAATTAAAGAAAAATTTGGTTCTAGGATGTGGAAAAGAAAAATGATGAATAATTTTGAAAATTCCTTATTTGACCCCTCTAAAGATAAACCTCATAAATGGTGTCTGGAACAGAAGAAGAGACTAGATTGCTTCTATCCAGATGCTGATAAAGAAGAGGTTAATGAAAGAATTCTTAATCTGTGTCCTAGTCATATTAACTATTGTCCAAGATGTAGAATAAGTATGGATGCTGACTTAACAACACTGATCAATGTGTTAGAAGAAGTGATAGAAATGAATGGATTGGACAAAAAGGCTCTTTCTAGACCTAAAGAGAGCTTCAACACCAACAAAATCAGGGAAAAACCTCCTAATATTACTTTCCCCAATAATAAGAAACCTGCTGAGAATAAGGATAAGGAAAGAATACCTGGAACCCTTTTGAATTGAAACAAAACTGGGCACATGAGACAAGATTGCCCATTGACCAAAAGAAAAATAGCAGTCATGGAAGGAGAACCAGAAAATGAGGATAACTTGAATGATGAAGAAACAGCTGATACTGAAGGTTCATTGTCAGAATGTGAATTAATCATGAACAATCCTATAAGTTTAATAGAAGGTGATATAGGTACTTCTGTGGAAATCAAAAGTATTCATGGTGAATCCAGTTTACCTCAACAGTGGGACCCTTCCATAATCCCTAGACATATTACTGATGCTAAACCATTAACAGTGAAACCCATGATTGGTAAAAGTTACACCACAGGCCAGACTTGCTATGCAACATGACTATATAAAGAAAAACCAATAAGGTTAATAATTGACAGTGAGGCTTTTTGTTCATTTGTATGTACTGATTTCTTGGACAAATGGGATCCCACTTGGAGAGATCACCTGTTGCCTGCCCCAAAGGCCAAATTCAGCTCTTGCAACTCTACTATGACTGCTACTGGAGTATGGACTGCCTCTATAATGCTGCCCCAAACCAAAGGATCCCTGAGGATTCAAGTGGAATTTGTAATGTTACTTCATGGATTATGTGACTACCTGATAATAGGTAATGATACTTTGTGTCTATATGGCATAGATGTGTTCCAAAGTAAAGGAAGATACTTTACTGTAGGAGGTTATTGGGACAAAAAGTTGAAGATATGCACTATCCAGACCAATTTTGGCTCTTCCACTTATCAGAAACACTTAGAAGAATTCAACCAAGAATACTTCTCTCAAGCTGCTTTGAATAAGAAACTTTCTGAAGAAAAGAAGAAAGATATACTGACCATTTTTTTTAGAATAAAAATGCTTTCTGTACCAGATATCATCCCATTGGTAATATTAAAGGGCATTAAATGGTTCTGAGATTAACCATCAAACCTCCTTACCCAACCAACCTAAGGAGAACTGCCTATCCTTCTAGCCCTAAATCCAGGTTGGCTCTTGAAGAGAATATCCAAGAACTAATAAACCTGCAATTATTAAGGAAAGTAGGACAAAATGAGCAAGTGGATGTAACTACTCCTGTTATAATAGCATGGCATAATGATAAGTCAAGAATGATTGGAGAATTCAGAATGCTGAATAACTATACACAAGCAGACTACTATCCTATCCCCTGGATTGATCATGCTCTGCATAACTTGTCAAAAGCAAAATACATCACTACTATGGATATGCTTAAAGGATTTCACCAAATACCAATAAGCCCTGAGAGTAGAAAGTTTATGAGAGTAATCTGTCACCTAGGTATATATGAATACCTCAAAATGCCTTTTGGTATAAAGAATGCCCCATCAAACTTCCAAAGAATGATGGATACAGTTCTAGGAAATTAAATCAGGCAAGGATGGATGATGGTTTATATAGATGATGTCATTATATACTCTGATGATTGGGAGACTAATATAAGTCAGGTCAGATTAGTCCTCCAGACAATTTAAAAAGTAGGATTAAAAGTGTCTATGAAGAAATGCAACTTTGGGTATGGAGAAATGAAAGCTCTGGGACATATAGTATCTGGATTAACTCTAGCTGCTGATCAGAATAAAATAGCTGCTGATCAAATCAAAATAGCTTCTGTGATGAATAGAACAATTCCTCAGAATAAAACAGAGTTGCTATCCTTTGTTAGTTTCTGTATTTATTACAGACAATATATCTCAAAATTTTCTGTGTTAAATAAAATCTTGTACAAAATAATCAATCAAAATACTCTCTTTGAAATGACAAATGAGACGTGGAAAGACTATGAAGAATTAAAATTAGCTATAACTTCTGCCCCAGTAGTAATATGACCAAACTATTCCATACCATTTAAACCATACGTTGATGCTTGTACAAATGGGTTAGGAGCAGCATTACACCAAGAAAGGATAGAAAATGAAAGAACTGCAGAGAAACCTGTAATTTTGATATCCAGGCAGATCAAAGATAATGAGAAAAGATATGGAGCCAGTAAAATGGAATGCCTTGCTCTAGTATGGGCTTTAGAAAAACTACACTATTACTTATAAGGTAAAAAATTCCAAGTAATTACAGACTTCAATCCTTTAAGAACCCCAATGAACATGAAGAACCCTAGTAGACATATGCTCAGATGGAGAATTGCAATGCAACAGTACAGAGTTCAGATGACTATATTTCATAAAGCTGGTGCTAAACACCAGAATGCAGACAGTTCAAGTAGAAATTCTTTGCCTTATGATCCCAGAAACCCAGCTTATGATTCAGAAGATCATGAAATCTTTCCCATCTTGAATATTAACCTTCTTGCATTAGCAGCTCCAATCTTGGGAATCCACATATGTGAATTAGATACTGCTTTCTTTGACTTAGTAAGGAAAGACTACTCCCCTGATCCTAGGTTATTGATCACTATTATGGAATGTGAGTCTCCAGAAGATGATCTGGTTAATAGACTACCAGAATAAATCCTTAAACCATACAAAGCTGGCAGATTTACTCTATGGGATGGTCTCCTATATTATAGGCATCAACACTAGTGTACTGAAAAGAAGTACAAAAGATCACATACAGAATATATTAAAAGAATGCCATGATAACTGCTCATCAGGACATTTTTCCACTGAGAGAACCCTAGAAAAGGTTAAACAGACTGCTTGCTGGATAAATTGGAAAGAAGCCACCATTGAGTATGTGGCTAGTTGTAAGACTTGCCAGAAATCCAATAGAGCCACTGGCAAGAGATTTGGACTTCTGCAGAAGATTGCTGAACCCAAAACTAGATGGGAAATTATTAACATGGGCTTTCTTACAGGACTAACCCCAGGAGTAACACACTCCTATAACTCTTTCCTAGTCATAGTGGACAGGTACTCCAAGAAAGAAAAGTTTTTACCTAACCACAAAGAGGATACTGCTATGGATGTGGCTTTTCTATTTTGGAATAGGATTATAGCTGATGTAGGTATACCAAAAGTTATAATCAGTGATAGAGACCCCAAATTCACTTCTGAATTCTGGAGGAATTTACATGATATATTGGGGACTGCCCTAGCCTTTTCTACTGCATACCATCCTCAGACTGGTGGTTTGGCTGAGAGAATGATACAAACTCTAGAGGACATGTTAAGAAGATTCTGAAGTTTTGGTATAGAATACATGAATACAGATGGATACTGTCATGACTGGGTAAGCTTACTCCCAGAATTGGAACTGGCTTATAATAGTAGCAAACACGCCACTACTAAAGAAGCCCCTTATATATTTGAGAGAGGATGGATCCCAAAACTCCCTAGTAATAAGTTGAACCAGGACTTAGCTGCTATTCACACCACCTCCCTGGATTTTAAAAAGATGATAGATCTGGCTAATAATCATTCCCAGAAATTTGTAGAAGAAGCAGTATAATATAACAAACAGAGATGGTATAAATCACACAAAGAACCTGATTTCAAGGTGGGAGATCAGATTTTGATATCCACAACCAACTTTAACAACCTAGCTGGGAATAGAAAATTGAAGCCAGCCTTTGTGGGACCCTTTGTTATCAAGAAAATACATGGCAAAAATTTTGTAGAAGTAGTTCTGAGTAAAGAATTATCAAGGAAGCACCCAGAATTCCCTGTAAGTTTAGTAAAACAGTTCAAACCCAGAGAAGGAAGCAACCTCCCTCCAGTATTAATCCCAGTTGAATCAGACTCTGTGAAAGACAAGGGTAAAGTAAGAAGAGTACTGAGAGAAAAGAAGGAAAGAATTAAAGGTAAAGATGTTAGACTGTACTTGGTGAGATACAAAGGAGAATCTGCAGACAAAGATGAATGGTTACCAGAGAGCAACATACCTGATGGACCAATACATCTTAGGAACTATAGAGCCAGAAAGAGACACTGAAGCATACATGGATTCCAAACTCCATTTTTTTTCAGATATAAAAATATCTTGGAGTGGGGGAATGTCAGCTTGCTACTGTTACAGAGCTACCTGAAAAAGTAACAGAAAAACAACATAAAATACAAAAAATAAAATAAAAAATTATGAAGGAAGAAATAATCTTGAAATATTATTTCAAACTCAAATTATCCACTAAATTCAAGGTAGGGTCACTCACTGACAGCTACCCTAAATTCACAATCCTTGTATTTTTAAATAATTAATGAAAGATTAACAGAAGACATGGCCTTGAGGTTTTTGACACTTTGATATTTCACATGAAACCCCATGTATAGGTTTCACAGTGTAAATTGTGTCAGAATCCATGAATTCTGCAATTTAGAGGTGTTATGTGCGGAAAAGTTATTTGTCACAATTCCCGCACGCAGCCGCAGCAACCAAGAAATCCGCCTGCGGCTGAGCAGCAGCATTGCCCTCTGGTCTACATAACCTGACAAGCCGGTTATGCAGTCCCAGGAACCTGACAAGTACGCAGCCGTGGGACTACAGGCTGACAGGCTGACAGACAGCATGAGAGCTGAGGTACCGTGTAAAGGTACTACTACAAATACAGGGACATGCTACATATGTAAAAAATGTCCCCATGGATATTAAATAGTATAAAAATACATAAAATTATATATAATCACTTGAAATAAAAATTTTACACATTTTTACAAAATATAATAAGTAAATAATAAAATTTTAAAAATAAGATAACCAAAGATTGAGAAATCTTTTGAAATACCTTAAAGTTAAAAATGTGAAAACTTCAAAATATAAACATGTCCGTGACATACCAAGTAAATCAAATATTTAAAAATATTACATATATTCCCACACAATGTAGTTTTAATTAATTATTTTAATTAAATAAACAAAATTTTGAAAATAAGGACCAAAATCATTATTATGATTTTGTTCCCATCAGTGAATACATAATGAGAACTTATCTTAAATCAGATTATCTGTAGGAATTTCTACTCAAAAAACATATCACCAAACTGGGATTATTTACCAAGGATAATTAATGAAATAAAGATCATGTGGATAAATAAGGTGTTATTCACATGCCAATAACTCAATAAAAGTTAAAATAATTCCATTATCCTGTGGAAATAGATGCTACCCGTTTTATAGAACCACAAAATGTGATGGGCTACCACTGCTTAACCTTCCCGCCTTAGCATCTGTCCCTTTGAGCCTCTATAGCCCTCAGAAGGACAGAATTAGGACCCAAAAAGCTATGAATAAAGAGCTCTTTTGAGGTTATTGATACCCCAGACCCAATTATATATACATCCAGACACCATTCCAAAGTGATCAAGTACTTATAAGAGATAATTAAGTGATTGATGGCTTTATTCTGATTAATATTATCCATCCCAAACCAAATTTTATCAATTTGAACTACTGAACAACCTTTTAACCCCAGATACAGGTTTAGCCCATCAGTACACGTCCCAGAAAGGTGCCCAAAGGATTAAATACCATACCAGTGAGTTTATTTTTCTTATTCTATTGTTTAAGCTTGGTCACAAAGCCATGCCACTCCACCATATATTTTATTTATAAATTATCTTTGGGCAATAAATCCTTTAAGAATATAAATTAAAGGCTCCAAAGTAACCAGGTCTATGTATTTCAAAGTGCATTTCCTCAAGAAGAGGTGTTAAATATCCCCAATATCATTGTGGCCCCTCTTTTTATTTATTTAATAAACAATTTATTGATATTTACTAATAATAACCATTAATATCCAAACCATACTGCCTTGAATTTGCTTTATCCAAATATTTCACGGATTATTGCAGCATTTTTATAATAATATATTTATTATTTATTCTATCACCTCTGGCAGCTAAAAGGTAGCAAGGAACTTGGCATCCAGGAGGCTGAAACAAGTGGAGTCCAACTTATCAACCACCAAGTTTATTCTCTTTGCTTTATCAGAGTTGGTGATACCAAAGCCAGTGGAGATTGAAATTGAGTGGGCTTTTTTGTACTTGGTTCAATAGTTTTTGAATTGCTCCTGCATCTGTTTGGATGAAAGGTCCAGCCTCCATTTTCTTTTATTCTTCAGTTCATCGGCTCTCAGGAGATAACAATTAACCTTAGGCAATGCAGGCCAGCCAACTCATGTTTCATTGTTGGATCCAAAGCAAGTGTCATATTTGGAGGGAATTTTGAGCGAGTTTACCAGGATAATGTAATCAGATCTCTTGAGCTTACTTGAGCATTTGGAAGCTGATGGGGGAGGATTGTTGGATTTTAAGTTCCTGGGGGATTTTTGCTTTGGTCCATTGGATTTTTTAGTGGACTTGCGGGGGAAGGTTTTCCAAGGGGACATTTAAAAAGCGTAAGAGGGATGAAGGAATGAAGCAATGAAGCAATGAAGTGATGAAGGGATGTTTTGAAAGCGGGGATGAAGTGATTCAGCAATGAAGAAATGAAGCAATTAGAGTTAGGATGATGAAAGCGGGATGAAGCAATGAAGTAATGAGAGGATGGATGTGATGAAATACATCATTTGATGAGGGTTATGAAGCAATAAGAGCATTACAGTGGTGAGAGTGATGAAGTGATGAGGTGATGAGAGTGATGAAGCAAAGGGGATAGGAAGAGATGAGAGTGATGAAGTGACCAGAGGGATAAAGCAATGAGAGTTAGGATGTGATGAAAGTGAGAAATTGATGAGAGTGATCAAGCAATAAAAGTGATGAGGTAATGAGGATAGCAATGAAGAAATGAAGAGCAATGAATCAAACTTTTTGGATGAGGTTGGAGGTAGAATTTTTCCTATGAGGTTGGAGTTTGGAACCAGGGGTGATGATTTGGAATGATTGGTTGAGGTGGTGAAAGCCTTTAAATACTTCATTTGAAAAAATACATTTATTTTCAGGTAACTCTGACACATCTGATGTGAAATAAGTGTTTTTTATTTTTATTTTTAATGGTGGTTTTTAATGGCAGATTTGGGTTGAAACCTGCCATTAAAAAATGGATTGAATAAACATCAGGCACATCTCCCAAAGGTTTATGTACTTTTTTTTTCTTGCCATGTTTTTCTCTATGCTGAAAAATATGAAAGTGAAGTTTTTATTTTATCATGCTTGATCCCTTCCACTAATTTAACACTAAATTCCATTCCCAGTTCTGATTGGAGAAAATTTTCTCATCTGATTCATTCTTTTAAGAGATTTTAATGGTATAATTTCCTCTAAGTCAAATTCTGATCTCTGGAAACTTTCAAAGAGATCCAATTTTAAACCACTTTTGAAGCAAGGAACAAAAAATGGATTCTTTTGATTCAAGAAACCTTAAATATTCTATTGGGGATTTTTCTTACCCCAAGTGATCCCTTCATTGAAAGAAATAAAATTAAAGTTGGTTGCTTGATTATCTGTGTATATATACATTTTTTCCCCCATAATTTCCCACCTGATTTGAAATTTTTTTGTTATGTTTTAAAGTTTTTAAATATAGAATTTTATGATTTAGCAAAGTTCATTGATGATGAATTTAAATTTATTTTGATTCCCTCTAGCCCCTTGAAGTATAAATATAGGGAAAAAATGAAGGAAAATCCTTTGAAAGAAAATTTAAAATCTGATTTATTTTTCAATCATTATTTGAATTTGGTGCAGATTTTGAGGGGAAAAAAAAGCTTCACAAAAAGTATTTAAGAAAAACTAATCAAAATATGGTTCAAAAATGACAAATAACCCTGCAAATGGTTTTTAGGGCAGTGTTAAATTTTCAACCCCAGGTTTCAAAAGGGCATGAAATGTTGTTTGCAACCCATTTGAGTCATGAATGGAGGTTCAAGGCTCAAAGAGTTTTGAACAACACTTTGGCCCATTTGGGGGAAAATAGCCCCAAAAGGGCCATTTTATGGGGTAATTAGGGTTACCTATTAACACCAAATTAAATAAGTGATAATTTTGGAGGCATTAGAACCCCTTAAAAAATGTAGTAGAAAAATTTATAAAAAAAAATTCCAATGGAGTTTGGGATCTTTCTTTTTGCCTTTTGATTTTTTTTTTTGGTTATTTAAGCTCCCAAAAAGTTGAAAAAAAATCAAAGAATTTTCTGATATTCTTTTTAGATTTTTTGGATGTATTCTTTCCCCTTAAAAATACATCCAAAAAATCAAAAAAAAATCCTATGGAGTTTGGGATCTTTCTTTTTGCCTTTATAATGATTTTTTTTTGGTTATCAAAGTTCTAATCAAGTTTTAAAAAACAATTAAAGATCTTTCAAATAATTTTTTGAGAGATTTTTTGGATGTATTATTTTACCTTAAAAAATTCATTCAAAAAATAAAACAAATCAAAAAAACCAAATTTCTCATTGGACTTTTGGATCCTTTAATTTCCTGTTAAATTCATTTTTTTTTGTTATTCAAGCTCTGAGGAAGTCATAAAAATAAAAAAGAAATTTTTGATATTTTTTGCAGATTTGTTGGTTGTATTATTTTCCCTAAAGAAATTCATTCAAAAAACCAAAATCTCATTGCACTTTTGGATCCTTTATTTTGCCTTTTTGATTATTTTTTTTGGTAATTCAAGCTCTTAGTTTATTTTTATTTATTTTAATTTTTGATTTTTTCATTCTTTTTCTCACAGCCCTGGATTTGAGAATGGCTTTTCACAACTCAGATGAGTTTCAAACAGCTTTTCACAACTCAGATGGGTGGAAAATGGCCATTAACCGCACCACACAACCAATTTTGAGTTGTGAAGAGGTTGTGTTGAGTTGCAGATTTAACACTTCCCTTTTTTTATTTTTGACTTTGAAGTAATTTTGAATTTTTTAAAACAGTCAAAATTTTTTTTAAAGAATTTCTTGGGGCTCTTCAAAACCAATTCAAAGGAATTCAGAATGAAAAAATATTTTCTTTTAGAATAAAACTGTTTCAATTCAAGGAAGACTGCATTGAAAAAGGAATTTTTTATCAGTAAAATACTGCAATAGTTTTTATCAGAGTTGGAAAATGCACCATTAGAAACCCACCATTTATATTTAACCAAACCAATTATTTTAATGCTGGTTTTCTGAGATACACATACCCCCTAACTACATTATTTTGAAATGGCGGGTTTCCTAGAAATTGCAAATTTGAAAAATTGAATCTGCAATTTTATGCATCATTATCCATAAACTTCCCCTCTGCATGCAGCAATGGTGAAAAGTACCATTAATCCTCACTTACCTTCCCATTCTAATCTCATCCCACTCACCAAAAAATTCAAATCATCCAATGAATTCCATTGCTCATCCTCTCAAACTCTGTCCCATAAACTGCTAGTAATTAAAAGGCAAGCTTCAAATGTATCCATGGGAGTAAGGATAGCAATCATCATGCATAATCCCAGTCTAAGGTCCAACCAAGCGCCATTCTACTTAACATTTTCATAATATTTTTTTTTCTCCTCACCCCTCATAGTTTTAATCACTCATCCTTTTTTTTTCAAGATATTTAAACCTCAGAGAAGATTGAGAATCATCCACCTCATCCTTGTAAATATATCCTCCTCAGATCAGCTTAGCTTGTCCTCAGTCTCATTGATTTGGGATTATTTGAATTCCTCAATTTCTTCTTCCTATCTCTCTCATCCAAGCACTAAGTCCCTAAATATAAACAAGTGCAATACATAATTTGGGAGAGAGATATAAATTTTCAAAATCCTGACTAATTTGATGGGCTTTTGGGCAGGTCCCAAAGATTGGTGCCTCAAATTTTATTAAAAAAATCATCTGACGAAGTGGATTTGGTAGTTGGTTTTTTTGGGGAGGAGGAGGAGATTTAAGTTAATTACAGAAAGATCTGATGGTAAAACATTTTCAGTTGATTGAGCTTGGATCCAATCAGCAAGGGAGGAACCTTTCTGGTAATCAGGTTTGGATACAAGCCAATCTTGATCAATTTGCCTCATTTGCCCCATGATACTACTACTAAATTGTTGACCTCTCCACCACCAAATCAAGTCAAGAAGTCTGTCAGGATTGGGGAAATGGTTGATTCTGGATGAGTGGTTGGGATTTTCACTCAATCTGAACCAAAATTTATCATTGGAGTGAGTTTCTCATTCTCAGGAGACAAGGGGATATAGTTCCAGAGTAGAGCTTGGAGGAGTTATTGGAAGAGGGTAGGAATCCCTTGTAAGATGTAAATCTTGTGATGTAGAAAAAAAAATGGTACCCAAAGATTATTTGGAAAAAACAAAAGATTAGTGTGATGCTTTGGGAAAAGTACCAACCTACATCTTGCCAAATCTTCTTCCTCAGTAATGAAAATCAAGGATTGAGAGCTTGGGTGGTGATTTGCATCCTTTGGATTATCTCCTGGTCTTAATCAATCAAAAACTTGGGATTCAAGAATTTTGGAAAGAAATTGATAGGTGATATAATCTGTTTTATCAATTGATTTATAAAAAGGGATGCAGGGTATCAATAATCTTGGGGATTTAAATCTGCTGGCTCTCAATATAGACACTGGTACAAACCATTAGTGGGAGAAATCCCACCACCTATGGATTATAATATTGTATTATTCCACAACTCAACACATAAAATTTAGACAATTGAAAATTATTCTATCATCATTGAGGATCACCTGGATGGTTCTGAGTTGGATCCAAAGGCTGAAGGAGAGTGAGGCAAGTTGGTGCAAGTTAGTATCCAAGGCCTTGCCATTAAAGATCTCTTCACCAATGATTATGGCAGAAGTCCAAAACACCAGCTTTATCTTGATCACAATCCAATATCTGATTGGGTTGTTTGGAAAACTTTTTCATGGATTGATATTTGAAGAATATTATTGATTTGATGGTATGATAATGTTATGGTCCAATGGTGTGATTAGGGTTTATTTGGGTGAGGGAAAGTGGTTGGAGATTGGTGGTGATTAGTTTTCTGAGATAGCTGATTGGAAGAGGTAACTTAATATATTAAATTTTAAAAAAGGAGAAAATCATTTTGGGTAACTTGGAAACACCTGGAGTGAAATAAGTAATTTTTGCAATTTTTTTAATGGTGGGTTTGAAATAGCATATTTGGGTTGAAACCTGCTATTAAAGGAATGGCTGATTTGCTAAATCTGATACCCCATATTGATTGAAGAATTGGAGGAAGGAAAAAAATTATTCCTATTTTTTATAATTTTGTATTTTTTTCCACTTATTAAAATTTCTAAGCATTTTATTTTTGTTTAGTTTGGTAGTTTTATGTTTTGGAAATTCAATTTATTGTTTTTTTGTTCTTTATATGTTTATTCTTTGTTTCACATTTATTGATTAGTGTTTTCTTTATCATTTTCTTATTTAATTTTTTTGATTATTCATTATTTGAAAATAATTCTTTTCATGATTTTTCCATAAAGTTTTTCTTATCATGATATTCATGTTTTATTATGTTTTATTCAATTTTGTTAGTTTTTTTTTTTCAAAATTGCTTTATATTTTTTTCAATTTGAATTTTTGATCTTTTATCAGGTTGAGTTTTAATTTTATTCAATTGATGTTTGATTTTTTTTTTGGATTGATATTTTGGCACTATCCTTTTAATTTTTTTCATTTTTCATCTTTACATTTTTCCATTTTTATTTTTTGAATAAATTTTTGTCATTTTATATTTCCATCTTCATTAATATTTCATTTCATTTATTTTATATTCTAAGAAAATTTGATTCCCTCTTTTGTATTCAGAAATTTCTCAAAAACTCCCAGATTGATACTAGTTGGAGCTAGCTGATTTATTAAACATACCCACACAGAAAAATAAATAAAAATTATTGATTGATGTAAGGCCCAGGCTGAATTAAAACCTTAAGAATGATTAAATCCATGATATTCTTTGAATAAGGCATGATTTTGGAATTTTATTTTCTAAAATCATCCCCCTTTTTTAAAAATGTGTCAATATAAAAATTTTCTTTACTGAATTAACATCTTTTGGCAGGTTTTCACACCCCAGAAGTGCATTCATTTAAAGCTTGAGGTTCAAAGGAATTTCCAGGGTGAGATAATTTGCCTTTTGGGGATGTGTGGACACCATTTCAAGTTTTAAAATACTTCCTGGGGTGAGAAAAACCACCTTTTTAAAAAATTTTGGCTAATGAAGGCCTGTAAAAATGAACTAAAGCCTTAGGTATTTAAATGAGATTCCAACCCCTTGTGTAAGGCTGTAACCCATTTGGATGCACCAGGGCATTATCCGGGGGTCTGAAACCTGGGGCTGTGGTTCAGGACGGCTGGTCATGATGCCCCAAATCCCTGGGGTATTTTAGGTCACCATATTCAAGCATTTATTTGATTTCATGATCAAGTAAAATCAATATATTTAATTATTTACAACAATAATTTTAATCAATATAAAAAAATAGTTTTTTCTGATTTATTTGTCATTTTACCACTTGTGTTTTATAAGTATACATATCTTTTTGGTTAGTTTTTAATAAGAAAATAATCAAAATAATGAAAATAAAAACAACCTAAATTAAATGGGACCTTCAAAGGCTTTTTACCAATCCTTAAGACAGAGAAATTGCTCAACATTTCTTGGCTTGAGTGATGATTTCTGCCAGGAAACAAGCCACCAACCTTTGGAGAATACTTGCTCAGATGCTTCACTTGTAGCAGGAACTGCAAGATATACCAAAGCCATTTGGGCCATGAATGGCATAGTTTTTTGCCAGAAAGCCCAATATTGCAGGAGGTTGACACCCTTTGGCTCAGGGTCTTCCCTGAAGTATCTGGTGATTTATGCTTGAATCCCCTCTGCTTGACTTTTGGGATGATGATACAAGGCTAATGAAAAAAACTGGATTGGCTTTGGGTAGTGGAGATTGATGATGTATTATCTTTTGTTTTTGGGGTTGAGGCGCCCCCTAAATCCTCCTCATATTCATCTGCAATTTCACAAAAGACTGCAGTTATATTTTCAAGGTTCATTTTTAAGTGTTCCTCAATGAAATTGGCATGCGTAGCCCAGAAACTGGTCTTGAAGGTTGGATCCAAAATCATTGCAACTATGTAGGCCAGTTTTTGGAGTGCATTTTTGAGGTAAACTTCAATCTTTTTGATCATCAAATTTTCTGGGACAATGAGTTGAGATTGGTTGTAAAGGCCTCTCCTGGCGGCATGAAGATGCTTCAAGATTATCACATAGATTGGAATTGCTTTGTTCAAAGTTGGATACTTTGAACCACAGAGAATGTTTTTTTGCCTCAGATAGGGGTTCCAGGAGATTAATCATATTTTTGGCTTGGTTCCATTCATTGACTGTTAAGCTGAATTTTTGGGTTTTGGTTTGAGCTTGGCAGAAATGATTGCAGGACTGTTGGAGTAAAAGTGCACGCTGGAACATGGTAAAAGTTGAGTTCTATTGAGTTAAGACATCAAATTCATTTTTTTTCAAAGATCAGGTTGAGCAAACAAAACAACCTTCTCAAATTGTTTGCATTGTTGGGGGGGGGGGAAACCCAATTACACAATCCATGGACTTTTTTGAGTATAGATTGTGCATTGACTTGGGCGCCATTGGGTGTAGTAGTGATGTTTGAAATTCCCATGGAATTGTTTCTTCCAGAATTATTGCCTGTTGATTCAATATTGGATGTTGGAATCTCATTTTCAACCATTTCTTGTTCATCTTCTATGCTTCCAAGCAACAAAATTCCTACTTTTGCTTCCAGGTTGATCACATGCGCAACACATCCAAGCAGGCAAGTAGCATTGTTGAAGCTGGGAATTTTTTGGGAAAGATGATTTTCCATCTTTTTGTTTTTTGAGGCATTGTCAGTGGTGATTGTGAAGAGCTTATCTTTTTGCTTGATAAGTCTCAAGCACTTCATTGAATTTCTTGGCAAACATTTCACTGGTGTGTTGGCCTGTGAACCATGTAAGTATATAAGCTCATCTGCTTCCAATTAAGGCTTCAAAAAGAGAAGAAATACAAAAGTACCTTGAATGTGAGGAACTGAAATTTTGAGGTCCTTAAGCTCAAATTTCTCATCAATGTAATGTGGTGTCACTGCCATAAAAGCCATGTAATTGGGGGATGTCCAAGCATTGGTTTCAAATGAAATTAATTTTTGTTTTGAAATATGATCAACCTTGATTTTTTCCTGTGTTTTGAGAACGATTCAAGCAAGATGAGTGGATAAACTCATTCAGCAGTTGTTGAAAATGAGGTTCATGGCCCCCTGATTGAGAAGTTGGAATAAATCCCCAAAAAACTTTCTCTCAAAGATTGCAAATTGCAAATCACACTTGGCCATGAAATAAATGAGTGCATTCTTCAGTGTTTCACCATTAAGCTCCATCTGCAACATATTAACAATTAAATTAACTCAAGTAAATTAACTCATGAAAATTAAATACAGAAGTAACATAGGCAAAAAAAACCATCTTTGGATTCAATTTTCCCATCCTGTTCCACTTCTCTAATTCCAAGTGCAATTCCTTCTTGGTCTTCTTCAAGAGTTTTGGGTCAGCTAGTTGGTGGATTTGAATCAGATGGCCATGGAAGTTCTTGGTGCTTCCACTTCAATCCCTCTTGAGAGTAGCACCCCATATAGTTCCTCCTTTTCAAGTCACCTGACATATTGCATTCTTACCATCAACACCTTCCTAGAAGTAGTTCCAAACCCAGCTTTGCTTTTGGTTTTGACTACTAGTGTCATATTCACTTGGATCTTCAAGTTTTGTTGGATTTTTCTGGCTTGAACTTGAAGGGATGTCAAGGCAAACTGGTGGAGGAGTATTTTTTTTGTTTCATTTTCTTGAGCAATGGACTTGATCAATTTAGGAGGGTACCTGGGTGTGTCAAAGAAAGTTCCTGTGGAAGAACAAATCAAACAATTGATGGATTGGTGATATGATCAAAGGGAGTGACAGAATGTTCAAAGGGAGTGAAGAGATATTCAATTCACCCAGGGCTTTGGGGCATTCCAGGGTATAATCAGGGTGTGGGGTTTGGGCTGAGCCTCACACCCCACCCAAAGCCCCGGGTTACAGCCTTACCCTTGTGGAGCTTGCCTAGGGTTGGATTTTTTTTGAGAATACAAACATGGAAATTTATTGCATTCATAAAAAATGGAAAGATACAATAGAAATAAAAAAATTGCATGGAGTTCAAAGCTCATCTCAGATTTGTAAAAAAGCTTCATGAAAATAAGAAAAATTAAAAAATTCAGAATCCTCTGACAAAATGGAATATTTCCAGTGGGATGTAATACAAATTTAAAAAAATTAAAAAAATTTCTATACTTATTTTTGAGTGGAATCCAAATCCTTTTTCAGATGTTTGAAAAAAAATATAAATTGAATCAATAATACTAAAACAATTCAAGAACTTTTTTATTGAAGAAAAATGTAAAATATCCACCCTCAACCCTAACATTTCCCAGGTTTTATGCCAGTAACCTATATAGTTCATTTTCCAAAACAATTCAGCAGAAGGCCCATAAAGAATGGATTGGCTTGGCTCTAAACCCCCCAAAACTGACATGAGGCTTCCACAAATCTCTTTCCAATCTAAAAAAAATGAAACTGTTGATTTTTCCAAGATTCAAAGAACTTCAAAAAAAGTCATTATGAATATGTAAATATGTATTAAGAACCAGGAATTTTTCAAGGTGTCTATGGGAATATTTATCTGGTTTCAAGCCCACTGTGACCCAATCAGTCTCTGCATTTGGCCCAGAATCAAATAATAAGGGCTTCACTAGACCCTATCAAAAGTTTGTATGCATAATTCTATGGCCTTTCAATTCTCCCAAAACCCATTGCAAGCACCAATGATGATTCCAAAAAATTCTAATGGAATTTTTTTTCAAAAATTCTCCTTTCAGGAATTAAACCCTCAGCATCTGAAAATTTTTTCCCAAAATAGTGTACCTCAGCCAAAAGTGGCTGCTGATATGAAATAATGATCAAAATACAAAACATTCCAAATCCCCCTGATAGTGAGCTGAGGATTTTAAAACCAGAACAACTCCTATAAAAGAATCTTGAGATTCTCTTATGAGCATCTGGGAAGTCCTACAGGCTGTTCCCCATTGCATTTGGCTGGGTAGACCTTGCTTGTAATGACAGGGAAAATTAACACATTCAGTGGGAGTCAAACCCACATCTACCCATTTTTTTCATGTTGGATTCTCTAACTGTTGAGCTATAACCACTTTGTGCAAGGTTTACATCACAACACCTCCCCATACACCAAGCACCCATTTGGAGCGCCATTCAACCCCATAGTCATGTAGTTTCTATTCAATTTTTATAGCTTTATATTCAGTTTGAAATTCAATCAGGATGCTACAGCTGCAGCGCTGGGCTCATAACCTGTAATGATGGGGAAAATTTAACACAGTCAGTGGGAGTCAAACCCACATCTACACATTTTTTGCATGTGGGATGCTCTAACCATTGAGCTAGAACTGTTTGGTGCAAAGTGTACATCACAACACTGTAAGGACCCCATATACTGCATTCTGGCAAATGCATACACCAACTAGGATATCCTATTGGCGGGTTAACCCTTATCCCATTCTCTAAATGTAATCAGCCCAGTGTTATCACTGTTGGGGGTTCAATCCTCCATTGTAAACAATCCCCGTCACCAATCTCCTACCCAGATATTCCACACTTGGCCCTCATCTGGTCATCTTTGTTTGAACCTCATCCAGTCATCCATGCTGGGGCCTCATCCCATCACTCATGCATCAGACCCTCACCTGTTCACCCCTCATTGCCTGCCAGTTTCCACCAAGGTTGAAACATCCCAAACATTTTAGCCCTGAAACTCACTCCAGTTGCAGACAAAACCCATTACTTCCTTAATATCTAGTAGAATGATAATGTGTGAAAGTTGACAGTTAAACTTGTCTTTCAGGGATTGGAAAATCTTCTCAGGGAATCTCATGGGTCCTTGATAGTTTCCAGTCCAATTTCACTGAATTGGCCTGTGGGGGAATGTAAGGACCCCATATACTGCATTCTGGGAAATGCATACACCAACTAGGATATCCTAGCGGCTGGTTAACCCTTTTCCCATTCTCTACACCTTTCTACAAGGAGAGTTCCAGAAAGGTATTAATAAGTGAACTTTCCCAAATAATCTTGCCTCATAAAATATAAAAAACTTATATTATATTTATAACACTGGTGATTTAGGGTACCATCTTATCCATTTAGGAAATTCCTTTGACCAATAAATCAATAATCTTCAATTTGCAAAAACCATAAATCAAGGAAATATCAATCAGATAAACCCAGCCAAATTAAAATTGAATATTTATCCTAAAACTAAAATTATTTCTGGATCTTTTCTGATTTAAACAAGCAAGTAATCCTAGAAAATTTATTCCTGGGTATTGTTAACCACCACAAGGCCACTAAACCAACTTTTATATCAAGGACACTTGTTAAAAGATATTTAATACAAATTTAAAACTATTCTATCCAGTATAATTGTAGGGCATCATAGAGTGAAATTCCCCCCCCCCCAACACCTAAGCTTTGAAAGAGCATGGGCAAACATTTCCCACCATGTGAAATTTTTGAAAATTTAATCTTAATTGAAATCAATTTTTCACAAATGATTCAAGGGTGGAAAAACATGATGAAGGCATGAAATTATCAAAAAAATAGATAAAATTTAAATTTAAATTTGTGCCTGTTTGGATAAATTCATGCCCTTTTGGATAAATTCACTCCCCTCCTTATTTTTTTGAAGGGGGAAGGGTGGGTTTGAAAAGGTGATAAATTAAAAACTTTCAATTCAAAAATCTATCCAAAGATAGATTGAGATTGATAATAATCAAGACCAGATAAGGTGTCAGTTTTGAAAATTTATGCTTCTGGAATTTTTTTCTAATTTTGGGTTTTTGGATTTTCTTCTAGCTCACCAATCTAATCTCATCTTTGGAAATTTTAGATATAAATAAATAATAGGATTTGATTTAGTTGAATTTTTATCTTTTGAAATATTATAGTTCTACACCAATGTAAATATTCCAAGGATAAAATAATGACTCAAATCCAAACTTTGATCTTTTAAATCAAAATATATAAAAAAAAAAGAAAAAAGTATTCTGGGAGATCCCAAGTATGATTTGACTTAGTGAGATTTAGTTTGTTTCTAAGTGCTGCTTCCTGTATATAATAACATATTATATTTATATATCTATTTAAAAAAAATATGGCTCAACGCATATTCTCTGATGAAAGGTGAATTGTTTAAGCTCAAGTTTGAAAAATGGCTTCAGTTTTTAATCTATCATGACCCCTGGGATTGATTTCAAAAAAATATCAACAGAACATTTTGAAAGGGCAATGTTAAATTTGTGACTCATTTGAGTCATGTACACAACTCAAATGGGGCATGTGGCACGCTACACAACTTCAATTGAGTTGTTTAGCCCCTACACAACTTGACTGTAGTTGTGTAGCCCCCACACAACAGTTTGGTTTTTTGAGGCACCACACACAAACACAAGCGTTGTGGGCCAAAAAGTAAAAAAAATAAGTCAAAATAAAAAAAAATAAAAAAAAAAAAACTGAACACAACCAAAACGTCAAAAACCAGTTGATTTTTTGATCAAAATTGAAAAAAAATAAATAAAATAGAAAAATAGAAAAATAGAAAAATAAAAAAATAAAAAAATAAAAAAATAAAAAAATACAATTTAAACTTGACTAGCCCTAAAGTAAAAACACCAAAAAAAAAACAAGTTCACCTTGTGTTAAGCTGATCCAATCACAAGAAGTAAAAATAGTCCTTATGATGGGATCAGCCCAACACAAGTTGAACTGACTTACCAATTAATTTTCATTTAAAACACTCAAAATAATGAGGTTAACTCAAAACACTCAACATAATGATGTTCAAAATGTGATAGCCCTTCATATTAATAGAATTAAAAGTTAGCTGCATTAGAATTACAAGTTATATTGAAACCCAATGATGAAATGAAGTCTATAATTGAAGTGTATAATCTAGAATACACGTGCAGTTGATCTTTGAGATGATCAACCCAACCAGAAGCTTTCTTTGAAATGAAAGCAGAGGGTTTTGCTACAATGGGTTGGATTGGAATCATTTCTCCCTGAAGTACTAATAGAAACCAGTGTTTATTTTTTAAAAAGACAATATAAATAGTCCCTTATTGATATGTAATGCCTTTTTTCATTGGAGTATAAGTACAACATGACTGCAATGAAATAAAACATATTGGTCTGGCATATGTGTCTGCTATTATTTGACCCATATTTAACTTAGCCAGCCATTTTGAAGAGGGAATCTTTTGATTGATGTCTTAAACATCAAGTCTTTGTTTAATCTTTTCTACCTCTTTTGCCCCACCAAGCATCTTAATGTAGCATGCTTTATGTCTTTCCAATGTTTCAATCATTTCCTTTCTCACTTTAAACCAACAGATTTAAAAATGACTCTAAATCCGCAATTCCCCTCACCAATTGGCTCCCAAACCTCACCCAAGAACTTATTTAATTTCTCAGATATTTGATTTAGGTATTTCACTTTTGGTTCCTATTATCAAAACTCACTCAGCCAAAATTACAATAATATTAATTAATCACATCAATACTGACCAAAGATGATGTTCTGGTTGACCCTTCCTGCACATCTTCTTTCTCTGAAGAGGATTCTGAGTCCAAATTAAGTGAAGCTAATTCACTTTCAGTCTCTTCCTCTGATCTATGAAATTCAGATTCTTATCCTTCAGACTTTGAATAAAAATCATCATCATATCATCATCAGTTCATTAAACCAAAAAAAATGAACATTTCACCAAAGAAAATACTTACAATATTTTTTTCTTTTCTTAATTGGTGCCCATCTAATTCTCTTTTGCCACTTAATTTAATTTTGAACATGTTTTAATTGAGAAGGATAGCTCCGGTTATCTTTCAAATGGGGCCAACCTCTACTTGATTGCAAGAAGCTTGGTTCAAGTCTTGGATTTGATTTATAACTTTTGGTCTTCTGAATCAGTTACTTCAAGAGGTTGCATTGATCTTGTTCATTATATACCAAGATCATTGCATTAAGCTTCTCATTTAAATGAGAATTTTTGAGCATTTCATAAACATGGACCTTCCAAAATTCAAAAGGATCAAAAATTATTAAAGTAGGAATCATCCATCAAAAAGCATTAATCACAAATTGATTTGAACAATCAAACAATCCAACTTAAATCAACTTGCAGAACTATAACTGCAAGGGTCATAAGTCAACCTCCACTGAGGATGAACATCCTCAGGCACAACAGATCCTCTTGACGCTAGTAGGTCACCAATCTGGTGGGAACAGGGTAAACCCATAGTCTTTTAGTATGACTTGGTGCACACTTGCCCATCATGGTTCCGCTTTAACTTCTCTAATTGTTCCTCAACAAGTTTAATTTCCTCTAAAGACAAATTGTATCCCAATGGTTACAGTTCAGTGGGAAGAACTATTCCTAACTTTATTCAAGAGTTGTAAATGGATGCCTGAACAGATTTAATTTGATTTGAAACTTTTCTGTCTAGGTTATTCCAAAAATATAACATGTTTCACAACAAATTTTCAAGGAATTTTTTGAGAGTAGCATGGGCCCCTTCCACCCAAGACATGGTTTTATTTCCAAAGTCAGGTTTTTGGCAATTCCAAGCAGTTAAAAACATCTATTTGATAAAGAAGATGTTATTTTCAATATACTTGAGCCCATAATCATGGTCTTCCAATAAACAATTCATACAATTCATAATTTAAGCACCCAGAACTAGGAAGATTAACAGAAGAAGCAGTGATTTGACCCTTAATCTGAGTTCCACATTATTGACCTCTGCCTCCTCCTTGGTTTTAGAGGCCCCATACTTTTTCCACAGAGACATAAATCTTTTCTATCCTTGAATTTCATTATTAAAGCAAACTTTATTTTTTCCTTGTGTTTTTCAGAAAAGTTCCACAAACAAAACTGTCTTGTTGGCTCTGGGAAACTAGATTCAATGGCACAAATTAGAGCTTATTCACAGTCTGTCACCAAGACTTTGGGAATTTTCTCAGGATCATAAGCTAGCTCCTTTAGTGAATTTACAGAACAACTGTAGAATTCAAATGTTTCTTTTGTTATAAAAACAAGAGTTTTTTTTGAAGGTCATTAGGTTTTCTGTCATTCCTAAAACATGCAACAGGGAAATATAGTACTTATTTGTTTTATAAGTAAAATCCAACATATAAAACAAATAAGTACTATATTAATCCAACATAGCAATATAATGGAATTGTCTGAAAAGCTTTATTGCATCAGGGTGCGCCAGGAATAGGGCCTCCAAGTGTCCCTCTCCACTCAATTTTGATTAATTAACCCAACCTGAATCTTCAAATTGTTCATAGAAGACCTCCATAATCCTTTTCCCCTTGAGTTTGGCTAGTGCTACCTTTTGCTTAGTGTTATAGATTTTTTGGTCATAAACATACTCACCACCATCAAGCTTGCTCAATTTCATTTTGAGTTGATTTTTCTTGAGCCCATCATTCATTCCTTCTCTTAAATTCTCTAAGGCCACATCAGTGATTCTCTTGAGTTGAGGATGCACTGAGGGGTGTTCAGATGGTTGATGGTTATTTCAATCATTTCTGTAGGAGATTTCCCACAAGGGGTATGCCTTGTGTGACTTCCACTGATTAAAAAACTGCAACTAACCTTCCTTGTGTGAGTTTTCCTTGACTTTTTGGTGAGAAATGGCCCAGGTTAGAAACCATTTCTATCACAGTGTAAATCCAAATATTTATCAAGCTTTGAGTTGAAAACTGTCAAAGCGTAGCTATGCCTCATTTCCCATGTTTTGCAATGCTTTTGTGCCTCTTACCTATTAGGAAAGGCTCTCACAGGATGTGGTTCAAGTGGATCCGGCACCCATTAAATGGTTATATCATAGTTACATGGTTACATAGTTACCAGCCACTAATCAGTTTCTGTCAAATCAAATCAGGCAAAGTCCAGAGTAACATAAAATTTTACTCACCACCAGAGGTCAAATACATTTGTGAAAAATTTTGTTCCTCAATTGTAGCCATAGATGAGGAGGCAATTGGGCCTTCCAATGTTTCATTAACCAAATCCTTTTTTTCCACAGCTTTGTTAATGGCACTATAAATTTAGTCCTTCAACGCAGCCATGTCATAAACAGGAGGGCTTGCCACTGTTCCCATAATGCAATAAAAATGCAATGGTACTCTGGTATTCAATCCAACTTTCAATTGAACAACTACAAAGTTTGCTCACTTTTGAGTTGAGAAAGATCAATTTAACCAATAGGCAGTGAAAATTTACTTTTCTGTTGTCTAATGGGTGAGTTGAGAGTATACTTTGTGGGATGGGGAAAATTTCAAAGATTTTTTTTGCCAAAGGCAATGATTTTTTTTTTTGCAGTTTCAATTTATGATTGCTAGTTGTGATCCAATAGCCCCACAAAGTATGTGTTGATCCCAAATTTGGGTTGATGGAACCCAAATGTGGTCCAGGGGGTCCCAAAAATTCTGGCACAACCCCCAAGGGTTGTATACACCTGTAAAAGGGTCTAAATGGTTGTGTACAGGGGTACACAATTCAAAAATGATGTTTACAGGGGGTATACAACCCCCCAAGGGTTGCGTGTGATTGGAAAAACCCTTTGGAGTTGTTTATGGGGCCCCATGGGTCAAATGGTCCGTGTAGGGCCCTAACAAACTCCCACACAACTGGGGGTTGTGGATTCATCATAACCTATTTTGAAATTCATCATAAAATAAAGAGTTGGCAATTTTATGTGTATTTCAATTGAATAAAATCATTGCAAAACTCTAATGTTAAACCAATTAAAAAAGCTTCTGAACTTGAGAGATTGTTTGAGCCTCTTTCACTGACATTAGGAAGTATCAGATTTAGCCCACCTGCCATTTTTTTCTGGAAGTTTTCAGCAAAATACCCCCATTTCTAAAACACCATTAAAGATAAAAAAAAACCACTCATTCCACATCAGAAATGTCAGATTTAACTAAAAATTAATTGTTTTTTTCAGATAAATTATTTAAAGGTGTTGGCAACCTTAACAACACATTGATCCTTTCAATGGTATACGTCATACACCCATGGTTTCCCACCTCCTTCTACCTCTGACCTCATTGGAAAAATTTGATTCATCACTCTCATCACTTATTGCTCTCATCACTTCATCACTCTCATCACTTCCTCACTCTCATCACTTTATTGCTCTCATTGCTCTTACTATTTTCAAATGGCCCCTCACAAAAACTTCCCCTGAAATTCCACACAAAAACACAATGCAAAAAAGTAAACATTCCCCACAAAATTCACTACAAACACTCCTGCCCCATCAGCTTCAAAATTCTCAAGTTAGCTCCAGAGAGCTGATCACATCATCCTGGTAAAATGGCTCAAAATTCCCTCCAACTATTACACTTTCTTTGTATCCAACAATGAAACACAAGTTGGCCAACCTCCATTCTCTGAGGATAATGGGTATCTCCTAATTGCCAATGAACTAAAGAATAAAAAAAAGGTAGGCTGGATCTTTTATCCAAACAGATGAGGGAGAAATTAAAGAAATATTGATCCAAGTAAAAAAAGGCCAACTCAATGTCAATCTCCACTGGCTTTGGTATCACCAACTCTGATAAAGCCAAGGGAATAAACTTGGTAGTTGATAAGTTGGACTTAATTTTTACTTATTATATGCAAATGGATGAAATATTTGGAAAGAAGGCTGAAGTTTCCCCTTTAGCTGATTTTGATTCCCAACAATCTGATTAAATTGATGCTGAGGACTTTGCTGTGGCTGCTCAGCCAAGCAACCATTATCCTGATGAAACCTTTGAGTGGCCCAAATCCAATGCAAAGGAGGATATTCCAACAAAAAAACCTCCAATCATGTCTACATCAGCATTGATCAACTATTCAAACCCTTTGATGGATCTCTAAATTACTTCTTTGGATTTTTCACTTCATGGGGTGGAAGAACTCAACAAAATGTTCAATGGGGAGCAAGATATTTCAGTATTGCCATTAAAATTAACATTTTTTCAATTAAGGAAGCAATTTCTTGTCTTTTCTGGTTAATTGTGAATGATTTAGAATCCAAAAAAACAGCCTCATCCTTTCCTTAATTGCCAACCTCTCAAGCCAATGAGGCCTCTCACATCACCTTCAAATAAGAGTGATGATCTTCCAACAAAAACTTCCTCTACAAAGGGGAAGCAAAAGGCCTCCAATTCAATCAACATCAACCCCAATAGTTTTCAAAAGAGGAGAAACACTTCCCATTTTTTGGACTTTGAATATATTATGGAGAAGCAAGATTCAAGGGAGTGCATTGATGGAATCTCCTTTCTTTTAAAATCAAGATCATTGATAATCCCCTCCCAAAAACAGTGAAATTAAAAATTGAATTGGAAAAACTTGAACTTGAAAAGAAAAGGTTGGATCATCAACTGACTATTTATGGTCAAAAGCAGAAATCTGAGAGTATAGCTCATCAAAAAAGATTTGATTCTGAGTGGAGATTGATGCAGGCTGGGTTTTAGTTTCAAAAAGAGGAAAAGGAGAAGGATCAAAAGGAAGATTTACTGGAAAAGGAGAGGGATTGACTGGCCATGGAAAAAAAAGATAGGCTATCTGTAGCAATGGCATGTATTGGTAGCAGTAGAACAGTTGAAGCAATACAGCAGATTACTTTATTTCTGGTATTGTAAATATATTTACTTGGATAAAAATTTTAAAAAGAAAAAAATTGATCACAAAAACCTTTGAGACTGTTTTTAAAACAAAAAAATAAAAAAATATTTTCTATTTTTATTTATATTTTTTTTCCTAGAGTATATTTTGCCACTTTTTAAGTCCCTGCAAGTGTTCTGAGTTTTTGTGTTGCCTTGCAAATAAATTTACATTCTTGTATGAGTGACAGTGTCCAGAGCAGGAAAATTAAAGTGTTTGTACTTATTTTCTGCCCAAATCATTTTAAAAATACCTTTTTGTTTGAAATCAATACAAAATCCCAAGTGAGGAAATACAAATTGGCCACCATATACTTGATATTTTTCCTTTTTCTAAATAATTTTTCCATTTTATTTCTTTTTGGAACCGCCAGTAAAAAGGCATAGGAAGAAAAATTTCCAGGTTCAATATGCAGAGAGTTGTAGAAGGAATAGGATGTGAAGGTGATGTGCAGGGAAAAGTCAAAAGGAGTAATCCAGGTTCCAAATTTCAAAGAAGATAATTAGGGAATATTTTTGTGCATAATTCTTTCACGGTTTGATTCAAAGGAAAGTCTGGCTAATTCTTGAAAAATTTGGCCTAAAATTTGAGAGACCTTGTCAGACATAAGGTTCAGAAAATAAAAATCTTGAGGGAAAGATTGAAAAGCAGCTTTCTTCAAATATCATCCAAATAGTTCAGAAGGGTGCATCAATATTTTCCATCCAATAGCCCACATATTTCTACCCCAAGATCTTGAGGGACCAACAGTGTTGAAAATTTATTTGGATTGGTGAAGGGAAGTAGTGACAGAGTTGATTTCCTTCTTATCTTGCTTGGAGATTTTATTCAAAGGGAAAAACTTAATTATTGATACACAAGACTGGTGATCCAATTCATCAAGAGCAATTCATTTTCCAAAGCTGAAGAATTAGAATTGTTTATTCTTCTCTTTGGCTAGTACCAACTATTTTGGGAAGAGCTTTTGATTTGTCTTTTTATTTTGGGAAATGATGGAAGAATACAGATTCAAAGCTTTTAGTTTTTGTCCAAGCCACACAAAACTTTTTTTAATCCCTTCCTCTGCTACTTCCAAAGAGATTTCAGAATCTCTATTTTGAGCCCTGTTCTGCTGACAAGCCCTATTCTTGCCACCTCTCTGTATGTTTTTCAAATCATCTCCTCCAATCTTGTTACCTCCCATCCACATACTTCAATTGGGGTGAGGATCAAGAAGTTATTCAATTAATTGTGTGACATTGAGATTTCAGTGGGAGAAGAATGGGCATTCCAGAAAAAGGGAAGGTGTAGAAAGAAAAAGGGTTCAAATGGTGTGTTGCATTGCATAGAATAAAAAAAAAGAGGTAAAAAAACCATCATTAGTCATTTTAAAATCAAGGTGGATGATCAACAAACATTTAAAAAAACAAAATATACCTGTAATTGATCCTAAAAACAAAAAAATAAATGAATAGAATGAATAGTTAGTCATGTTATGATCATCATTGACACATGATGGCATGAAAAGAAAGAGAGAAAAAAACCTTGGGTGGTTGCAACAACCATGCTGAAAACTAAAACAAAAGGAAAAAATTGGAAAAAAATAACTTACTTCAAACCAAAAGCAACCCCTAAAAAAAAGAAAAAGAAAAAAAAAGAAAAAAAAAGAAAAAAAAAGAAAAAAAAAGAAAAAAAAAGAAAAAAAAAGAAAAAAAAAGAAAAAAAAAGAAAAAAAAAAGAAAAAAAAAAAGAAAAAAAAAGAAAAAAAAAGAAAAAAAAAGAAAAAAAAAGAAAAAAAAAGAAAAAAAAAAAAAAAAAAAAGAAAAAAAAAGAAAAAAAAAGAAAAAAAAAAGAAAAAAAAAAGAAAAAAAAAAGAAAAAAAAAAGAAAAAAAAAAGAAAAAAAAAAGAAAAAAAAAAGAAAAAAAAAAGAAAAAAAAGAAAAAAAAAGAAAAAAAAGAAAAAAAAAAAAAAAAAAAAAGAAAAAAAAAAAGAAAAAAAAAAAGAAAAAAAAAGAAAAAAAAAACAAAAAAAAAAGAAAAAAAAAAGAAAAAAAAAAGAAAAAAAAAAGAAAAAAAAAAGAAAAAAAAAAAAAAAAAAAAAAAAAGAAAAAAAAAAAAGAAAAAAAAAAAGAAAAAAAAAAAGAAAAAAAAAAAGAAAAAAAAAGAAAAAAGAAAAAAGAAAAAAAGAGAAAAAAGAAAAAAGAAAAAAAAAGAAAAAAAAGTCTCATGGATTAAAGAGGAGGAAGGGGGGCTTACCTGGAATGATCAATCAATGGGAGGAGGAAGAGATGGAGGTACCTGATTGATTGATCAATAGATAGGAGGAGGAGGCATTGGAGGGACCTAGATTAAATTATCAATCAACAATCAATCAAAGGAGCAGTAGGAGGAGGAGGAGAAGGAGGAGGGGGGGGGTTACCTGATTGATCCTGCTTGGTTGGAAGGGCGTGATGGTGTACCTTGGTGAATTGATCAATTTATCAAAGGAGGAGGATGGGGGGGACTTATGTAGACCAATCAATCAATTGATTGGGAGCAGAAGCAGGAGGTGGTGGTGGTGGTGGACTGGGGGGACTTTGAGTTTGAAGTGGTGGGTCAGGTGGTTTGGTGAGGAGGAGTAAATCGTGGAATTTTGGTTTGGTGAGGAGTACAAAGGAGTGGAATGGTGAGTGAGTGGGGTGAGGTGGATATTTTGGTGAGCAGTGAGGTATGAGGTGGAGTTTTTTTTTTTTTTTGTATAAGTCCACAAAAATATATATATATATATATTTAATAATAATGATAAAAAAACCCCAATTCAGCCTAGGATTCTTGGTTAAACAACCAAAACAAAAAAACACTGTGATATGATTTTTTTAACAATTTCAAAACCAAATTTTACTCATGAAAGTGAGAAATTGTGAGGGTTAGGATCCACTCTCTCATGGCAGAAGATGAGGGAAAAGATGATACAGGGATGACTTGACAAGGATTGAGAATATCATCTTCAAATATTTTCTCCCATTCATCTTTGATTTCAGCCAAAATGTTGTCAAGGATTACACAACTGATAATCCAGTTGATGAGGATCTTCAATTCTTTGGGATTTTGAAGCTGATTTTGCATTTCCCTTAAGCTGGACCATCTTCCTTTCAGCACACCTATTGCATGTTCAATCCAATTTTGTGATTGAGAATGATTATATTTGAAATCAGTTTTTTGTAGATCATGGGAATAAAAATTTGAATAAGCTGGAAAAAGATATTTCCTGCTATAATAAGCTGAATTGGCCCCAAGGTATTGATCTTTTTCAAAGTAGTTCTCTGGTGGTTTAGCAATTGGAATCCAATTAAAAAAATATGAATTGTGACAAGAAACTGGAAGGACAGCATGGAGGGATATGAACATCTTGTTGTTATCACAAGCAAGTTTTAGTGCCACAGAGTATCTAAACAAACAGATGAAACATATTTGGTCAGTTTTTTATCAAATTTTTTATCAAAGGCATTGGAAAAGAAATGAATCCATTTACTTTTTTCCAATTGAAAAAGTGGTTGCCATCTATCTTGGGCTTTTGAATCAAAGGGATAGTGATTCCATCAACAAAACCAATGCAGCTGGGAAATTCTTCAGTTTCCATTAATTGAGATATCTCCTTGTGTTCTTATTTGGTTGGCCAAAAAAGGACTGAGAAATGGAAAGATAGGACAGGAATCATGACTATTTTGGTGTATAAGTCAATGGATCCATAACCAACTTGGAATAGATTTTCTAATTGATGAATTGATGCTCCATTTACCTTTGATCCCAAACTAAAAAGAGAAACAGACAGTTGGATAGCTGGGTTTCACTGAGGATTCTCAGAATTGTTCCAGAAGATTTGGTGGTCTTCAATCATCTCCAAAAGCTCCATGAATGAAGGAAACAAAGTTTGGGGAACAGTTTCTGGAAGCTTAAGTTGGGGAGTAGATCAAGCTTTTGCCTTTCATACATAGGTTTGTGGAGAGTGTGTCTTTGTGGAACTATGTATTGCTTTTACAATAGAGAACTCAAATCTAACCAAGTTGATTCCAAATTGGAGTCTTAATCAGAGTCAAATAATAAAAAAGGTTCAGTCAGATTTTTTGCATTTTAAACTTGCTGCCGGGAAGTTTGATTGGACATGTTGAGAAAGATGATGATGGGATTTGTGTGAAGCAATGTAGATGAGATGTGTGTGATGCCATGGAGATGGGATTGGTATGGATTTGCTGGGGTGGATGTGTGGATTGGTGTCTTGCATGCAATGGGATGTGTGTGATGTGATGGAGATGTGAAGCAATGGTGATGTGAGGCAATAGAGATGAGATGTGTGTGATGCCATGGAGATGGGATTGGTATGGATTTTCTGAGGTGGAGGTATGGATGGGTTTTGTGCATGCATTGGATGGTGGATGGATGATAATGGTGGGTTTGAAGTTTGAAACCCACCATTTTCATGAAACCCACCATTTTGAAATACACCAGTTAGGGGGTATGTGTATTTCAAAAACCAGCCATTAAAATGGCAGGTTTGGTTAAAAAAAAATGGTGGTTTTTCTAACTATGGAACACCCTATTCCTAGCTTCCCTCTACTCTTAATGATCTCTAAATTTTCAAATTAACTAAAAGATGTTCAACTAAATCCTGAATTGAACTTTCCAACCAAATATTGATATTTTCTGTAGAAAAATAGTTTTGATGGGGAGGATTATTGGGATGAAGCTCAGGATTGAATTGTGCCTTAGTGTCATGCTTTGAGCCTACAGTTTATTGTTGACCATCACTTCAACAGATTCCCTCTCCTCAGTATCATCTTCCTCAGTCCAATAGAATGAAACAAAATCATGCAAAAAATCACATTCAGTATTCTTACTAATTTTGGAATTAAACACAAGGGAACTTCTATCTCCAGTAGCTCATTCATCAATCACCATCACACTTGCACTTTGTAGTATCATCTATAACTAGAACCAATCCACTCTGAAATTGGGCTTGCAGCCTTTCACTTCCTTTCTGGTAAGCTATGGAATTTGAAACTAGCTACCAATCCAATTCATTTCTGGTCACCAACCAAAAATCAGTTTTCACTTTGTATAGCCAATCATTTCAACTGCTTGCCTAGCCTATCCAAACCCTATTAAAACCATGACTCAATCTGTATTTTCAATTCAAACTTAAACTACACTCCATAATCTGCCACCTTTTCATTCAATCATCTCATTGCCTCTTTGAATTTATGCTCTTTTTTTTTTATTGCTTGCTTTTCCACTGGTACCTCAATGAAATTATTTCATTCATTCTTTAATTTCTTTAAATCCATTTCAGCCTTCCTATTCATAGCTAGAGAGGCAATCTATCAGGCTGTATCTATTCATCTTCATCAAAAAAAAACAGATGACCTTAAAAAGGCACAGACCTTGACCAGCAGATTGTTTCCTCAGTTAGTTAATTTCATAGTTTCTCACATTCTTGCCAAGAATAAGTCTTTAGATCAAGCTTTGCCTCAGTTCATTCTTTGAAGCATTTCACTTTCAAGTTTCACTTGACTTCAAACTTTGAAGGATAGTCTTACCAACTTTGAGATTTTGTTTAGCATGGGTCTTTCTAATTTTCACCATGTTCACCTAATCCTTGCCCTTTTCAGCAGGTGGGATGGGCATGTGAAACCTAGTTCCAATCTGCAAGGTATATACAACAGATCATTGAGAGCCACATCATCACTAAAGATTGAAAAAAACAATTCAAAATGAGTGATTTCAAATCTTCCTGGGACTGCTCCTGTATTGTGAGAGACCAATTTGAATGGCAAAGTGTTTTTTTTTTTTTTTGTGCTTTGGCTTTGAGCTCTTTAAACAGGGTGTGAGCTGGTATGCTTCAAGCTTCTTATAACTTGAGTTCTTGCTAAGCCACACACCCATCCTCAATCTACCAATCAATATCTTGCCTAGAAATCTCTGTTTTTGTTGTTGTTGTCATCGTCATCACTACAGTTATATTGACCCTAATACAAACAATTCCACCCAGCAATGTTTTTTTTTTTTTTTTTTTGGTCCAAAAAGCATATTGGCTGCTTGACTTGTCCCGTGGACTCTCTAGACTTGTTGGGTGGACTTGAGCGATTGTCAGGAGGCCTTCAATCGCTTGTTGAGAGAAAGGCCTTACTTATCCTGTTGCAGATGACCGGCGCTTGAATGACTTCAATAGGGCTCTCGATGGGTTGTTATGGGTCCTTCCACACTTGAGCACTGGATATGGTTTACTCTATAGGTGGTGGTCCACTGGACCTGGTTACCGGGCACAGTAGCTGGATGTACTGTACCCGCGCCAAGCCCATGATGTCGGAGGAGAGAGAGTCCGAGGATGATGGAAGCTCAGTCGGCGGAGTCCCGTGCAGCCATGAGTCACATGCCAGGGTCGAGCAGGCTGTAGGGATCTAGTCCAGGATGCGGACACTCTATCTTCGGCGCCCGTGGTGGGTTAAGGTGACGTCATAGTATCTTGTATGCGCCCCCGTCTGCCGGTTGAGGTCTGGTCTCCTCTGCGCCCGGCCAGCTCTGGCGGTCTGCTCGATGACCGACTAAGTATTTATAATAATCTGTCCTCTATCCCCCCTTCAACCTCCACCTCAACCTCAACCTCCATCTCCACCTCAACCTCAACCTCAACCTCAACCTCAACCTCAACCTCAACTCATCTCTCTCCCGAGTCATCCAATCCAACCTATCATCCTTCCATTCATCACCTCCAACTCACATCCACAGTCTAACATCATCATCATCATCATCATCATCATCATGTCCGACCGATCGATTGCTCCCGTTGGCCCACCCGACCCATCACTCCCGCCCATCGATTCTAAACTTGGGTTCAATCCAGCTCCTCCATCACTCGACTCCAACGCCATCTCAACACCCCCAAACGAACCAATCGATCTATCCGGGCTCACTCTCAACATACCCGTCCCTGCACATCTGAAGCCTACCGGAACACCAGGCTCGAAGCTACTACGCATCGAACGTAGCCATGCTAGCTTCGATTCCAAATCGATGTCAACCTACCTCTTTGGTGATTATTACTTGGATAGACTCAATAGGATCTTGGCCATCGTTCAGAACGAAGAAGCCTTCGATAAGAAACGTCTCGACTATCAAGGTCGTAGTGAACGCTTCAGGCATGCTCTCAGGAAGGAGAAACGGTTGATTCAGATCGCCAACGATCACAAATGGACTCCCGAGGACATGTCTGTGGCAGAAATGTTGATCGACATGCCAGGCCCGTTGTAAGAATCCTCGCTCACGTCTGTGGAACTTGGATTCAACGTAAATTAATCTTGCCCCCTCTTTTTTTTTGGTTGTTCTCGCAGCTCCCTTCACAAGAGTATGTTTCTCAAGACCCTTCAAGAACAGGGTGATGAGGAACAGCAAAAGCTGTTCACAGAACCAGCTCAAAACGTGAGTCGATGCACATCATCTCTCATCTCCCTACTATCTCATCCAGTGTCGACCTCAATCGGGCTGACGAAAACATTTGACACTACTCCTCCGAATGTAGTACCAAATCATTGGATGTTATGCACAAACCGAATTGGGACATGGCTCCAATGTCCAGGGGCTCGAGACTACGGCTACTTACGACAAATCTACTCACGAGTTTATCATCCACTCTCCGTCTTTGACCGCCTCGAAATGGTGGATCGGTTAGCCATCATCGTGTCCTAGTCCCTAGAGCTTATGTCATTGATCCTGACTCTTTTCATACCCAGGTGGATTGGGTCGGGCTGCTGATCATGCGGTCGTAATGGCTCAGTTGTATACTAATGGCAAGAAGTATGGACCCCACCCCTTTGTGGTTCCTATCCGAGACCTTAAAACTCGCGAGCCGTTGCCCGGTCGAGTGATCGGTGATATTGGACCCAAGTTGGGGTAATGGAAATCTTCCATCTTATGACGACTTGATTGAACAAGAGGTTTCTACAGACTTGGCTGAAGCCGATCTTTAAATATTGAACGTATTTCTCAAAGGTACCAGACTACAGACAATGGTATGATTCTATTCGACCACGTCCGGATTCCGCACAACCACTTTCTTTCTCGTTTCTCGCGCGTCGATCCGCAGAGTGGTGAATACATTAAGCCTAGAAACGCTAAATTGGCCTACGGTACCATGACCTACATTCGAGCTGGAATCGTTCAAGATGCTAGGATAGTACTGGCTCGCGCTTCAACAGTAGCAATTCGATATTGTGCCATCCGAAGGCAGTTTGCGGATAAAGATGCACCGGTTGTAAGTTCCTCCTCGATTCACTTGACCCATTAAGACCAGTACCGTTACCGCTGCTTGAGGAAACTTTGATCAAAACCGGCGTCCGTTTCCCAAAATTAAAGTTGGACGGAAAGAAACCAGCGGAAAACCCAGTCCTGGACTACCAAATGGTGCAATATCGAATCTTTCCTATTCTTGCACAAGCCTTTGCTTGCCACTATACGGTTGAGTCGTGGTTGCTCGCTTGCTTTTGGGTTTTACACTTTCTTGCCTCAAAGCTAGTATTTAGCTTTTTTTTTTTTTTTTTTTTTTTACTAGGGTCTTGAAATGTACCGACTGTATAATGAGAGTCAGAAGAGCATGAGCGAGGGCGACTTCTCTTTACTCGCTGATGTGCATGCCTCATCATCCGGGCTCAAGTCATTGTGTACCATCATGGCTGCACAAGCAATCGAGGAATGTCGTAGGGCGTGCGGCGGACATGGATTTTCGCAAGCATCGGGGCTGGGTGCTCTCTATGCCAATTACTTGCCTCAAGTAACGTGGGAAGGTAAATGGGGGTCGAGTTTTCTTTTTCCACCTCACGCTTCAGTATCGCACTCAGGAAAAGGATTTCTTCGTTACCGGATTTTATTTGTTAGGTGATAGTTACATGATTACCCAACAGACCGGTCGATACCTCTTCAAGACTATGCGTACCTTGTATCAAGATCGCCATGCCAAGCTCTCTGCCGAAAACGTGACTGGAGAATACATCTTGAGATACTTGGAAAATCCTAACGAAACATCTCATGTCGAATACAGTGGTGATTGTAAGCTACACATCATTTTTACTCACACCCTTGTCTTTTCTCTAAACTGCATGAGCTGATTTGAAATTTTCTTTCCTCAGTCCATGATGTGCAGGCCTTCATATGGGCGTACGGACACCGTGCAGCTTTCTTGGTGGCTCAAGCGACTCGCAAGAGAGATATTGAGCGTCGCAGTTGGAATAGCCTTTTGGTAGACATTTATCGATGTTCGGTAAGCTACCCGGTTGTTAAAAATCTGTTTTGATGTCTCAGCGCATCATGCCACCAACATCAAACTTTTTGTGACTACTTTTGCCCAACAGGTGGCCCATTGTCAATTTTTGATGGTCAGAAATTTCGCTCGAGTCTTGCTCTATGATGAAGCCTTAAAGTCCAAACCGGCACTTCATCACGTCATCCAACTTGTCTTTGAACTTTACGGTATGTTTTGCCAATCTTGACCCAGCCAGTCCATTTCTTGAACTTCGTGACGAACGACTCATGCTAATCGACTACATTGTGCTTTGTTTGGGTTCTGGATTGCTGTGCTTAGCATGCTACACGATGGATGTTGAAGCTAGCGAGTTTTTAGCCTCAGGCTATATTACTCCTAAACAACACGTATTATTAAGAAATCAAGTTTATTCCTTATTGGCGCAAATCAGACCGGAGGCTGTAGCCCTTTGTGATAGTTTCGCAATCCCAGATTATCTGCTGAACTCAGAGTTGGGTCGATGGGACGGCAATGTTTATCAAAAATTGGTCGAGTTCGCCTCGAGGGAACCCCTCAACGCGGTTAAATTCAACGTCAATCCTTGGGATACGGAATTGGCCATCGGCGAACCGCCATTGGCTAAGTTGTGAAAATGAATACTCGGGACGACATCGGTTGAAAACCATAGAATATGTTTTAGAACTCTCGCTTTTCGTGTTGTAGGAACGGTTATGTTGCAACCCAGGCTCAGATTCGATAGAACCAAGGCGAAGCGATGCGTGATACGCTTTGACATGGACTCTTAGCAGCTCTTTTGGCTTGTCATACAGCCCCTACTCGCCATTGCTATGCTGCCCTCGTGTAGATTTCTCTCTGTTTTTTTTTTTTCTTTGATAATTCAATAGTCAATCCAGGTAACCAGACTAGCTAACTCAATCATATGCGATTTGTTGATAGAATTTCTCGTATCTCGATGTACAATTCTCGCTCTTCCTTCTTCAACTCCTGACCAACAAAATCTCTCGTTGAATGCATATTTGTTAAGAGTATTGATCCTGCTTCTTTTTGATGTAGGAATATGGTGTGCATTGGAGAGAGGAAAATCTTACCACTGATTGTACAAAACGAGCCTTTGAATTTTTACGTTTCAAACTAAACTTGTCACTCCTAAAAAACCATGTAATCTTTTTGATCAAGGTGATCAGATATGTTTGCATATGTTCTTTACTGATTATGCAATTTATGAGTTGAAAAATAAAAAATAAAAAAACAGGATACATCAAGAGAACCCTAAAGAGGGGCAAAAAAATGCTCAAAAGCATGCTGGAGGGGGAAATAAAAGTTAGTGTGATCAATGTTCCTTCTTCTTGGGTAGAGTTTTGAAGGAGGATGTCACAACTGCCCCTGGCATGTAAGGGGCTGATGGCATGGGCACTACTGCTCACAGAACTCAGGATAGAGAGATGAGATTGATTGCAATGAAGATAGGTAGATTAATGACAAGGATGAAGGAAGTAAAGGATGAGAGGAATCCAGTGGTAAGGCTCTTGAGGAAGACTGATGACTGAATCCTATAAGAGTAACACCAAGGGGATAGGTGAGGTGAATAAGGTAGGTTGGTTGGCTTTCTTGTGCTGAGATGACACCTATTGGAAGGGACTAACCAATAAGAAGTAGTGTAATAATTCCTTGAAGGGAATTAGCCCAGGGAGGAAGGAGAGGTCAGTATATGTGAGAGCTGGAGAGAGGCCTTGAGGAGGGATTGCTGGTGCTTGGCTGGGATGCCCATGGCATTACATGTTGACCAATTGAACTGGAGGCAGTGGCTTGATGGATTGGGTAATGGGCCTGTCCAGAAAGGTGGAGCATGTACTGAACTGGAAGGGTGAGTTGTCCAGCCAGGATTATGTACTATGGGTTTACAGTAAGGGATCTGTGCATACTTCTCATACCAATTGGGTTGGAAGAGAGATTTGAGCCTCAATGGCCTAGTGGTCACCATCCCATGGAAGCTTGATATCACCCCTATCATGGTGATGCAAGTCTGGTGTTCAAAACCCAGGGGAGCCACTCCTTCTACCTTGGCTGACTATTCCCACCCCTTTGAAACCTTTGAAGCCCATTATTGGTTGGTCCTTTGGCCTGTGGATGGAGTCTAATTTCAACACCTGTTACCCAGTCAGAGTGAATTTTAATCCAACAGAAACTTATTTGATCCTGCTTCACCACAGGGATCCCCCATCCTTATCTTGCACCCCTGGCCTACAGGGAGTACTTTTACCCACCACTTGATGTTCATAGTGCACAATGAAGCATGCAAAACTGCACTTTGAAAGAGAACAAAAAAAAAAAAAAAAAAAAAAAAAAAAAAAAAAAAAAAAAAAAAACAAGAGAGAGAGAGAGAGAGAGAGAGAGAGAGAGAGAGAGAGAGAGAGAGAGAGAGAGAGATGGAGGATGCACCAAGCCATAGAGAGAGAGGGAGAGCCTGGGAGAGTTTCCTAGGCCCTGCAGGGTGTGCAGGCAGATACTCCAGGAGGTGCAGCGGGTAGATCCAGGGGTAGAAGGTGGATTGCACTGAGGATTTCAGATGCCTGAGGGTTGAGAATGGCTGAGGAGACTGATTTAAGTTCTTGTTGTGGAAGTAGCCCCCCAGAAGAGGAAGGGGCAGCTCCTGATACCCATAAGAAGAGATGAGAAGTAGGTTGAGTTCATCACCATGATTGATTTGCCTTTACCCCCACCATATCCATCACCATCCCCACCTGAAAGCTGTCCATCCCTTTCATCCAACAACAGATCACCCATGCTTTCATTCACCATGGAGAAGACCCATGGATACCATCCTTTCAACCAATACTTCCCTCCCTGCTCCAGGTGCATTGAAACTGAAAATATTTTCATCACCAGCATCACCCCCAAATCTGAAAAGTCTGAACACTGTAGAATGTACAAGAGGCCCTGTTCTAGGACCACCAAAGTTGAAAGGAAGGTACTTGGACTGTTTTTGTGGGTGAAGGAAAGTGTTGGGGGGATCTTTGAAGTGAAAGAAGCACCTGAAGACTTGATTGTATCCCTGGCAGTATCCAGAAGGGTAGGTCCATCAGATTGCACGTGGTTTCTTCTGTTTTCTGATGGCTGAGAGGATTTCTTCTGACAGAGATGTTGATGGTATGTTCCTAGTGAAGGCTTTGAAGGACAAGATGAGAGTTATGGAAAAGAGAAGACTTGAATTGAGGAAGAAGGGCCAGTTAGCCTTGGATGGGACATTGAAGAAGGAACTTTTGGATAGCTGCTGGGGAATTCCCTACTTGTCCTCCATAAGTTTGGTTGCAGATTCTGAAGACATACGAGTTCTGTCAAATTTTCATTGAAGCACTTTCAAAGCCATCAACTCTGATAAAAACCACTTTAAAACCAGTCAAAGCGCATCAAATTATTGTCAAACCCATCAAAGTTTGAAGGTCTCAATTCAAACCAATCAAATTTTGATGTGAAGTAGTCAAACCTGTCAAACCTTATCAAAAGATGGTCAATGCACGGTTGAAGCAGTGGAAAAGGAGTCAAAGAGGCATCAAAGCATCAAAGAGAAATTGAAGTTCAAATTTTGAAAGGTGTTTGAATTGTAAAAGGATTGCCAGTCAAAGCAGCCCCATCCCTGTAAAAGTTGAAGACAAGGTCAAAGTGAAAGTGAAAGTCAAATTAAAGGTAAAAGTAAAAGTAAAAGATGAAAATCAAGATGAGGATTCTCCTTTCAAGCCTGATGAAGATGAGGAGGAGGAAGGAGAAGAAGAAGAAAGATTGACAGGAAAGGGAAAAGGAAAGTGAAAGGAAAGGGAAAG